>OU538749.1:7807500-8364946 GCA_912999735.1 Aporia crataegi
AGTTAAGTCTTCTTTAAAGTCATTTCATCTTTACTACAGACGCATTAAACTTATAACAACTTTCGCCGGGTTTAAAATGAAGTTAGCTAAACGCCAAAACATGGATTATGTACTTTAAATCGCACCAACGTAGTTCTACAAAATCAATATTTTTTTTTGATAGTTTTTCCATACAAATGCAATATTATAATATTAACAGTGGTCTGTTTAAGAATTAAAGGTGATTTAAGTGTAGGTATAGAAATTAAGTCTAATATGCATTTCTTTAATTTTTTGTGTTATTGTGTACTTAGGTTATTAAGTAACATATAAATAGATACAGATGAAAGTTATAATCAAAACTGTGTCGTATCGAATCTTAAATGTTTCGTGCGTGATTGAGATTGATGACTTTATTTTGGACTCTCATGTGACAAGTGAAATTGAAGACAATTTAAAATCACCACAACATGTTACTTACAAATGAGTATACCTCATAAGTGAATGAACAGATTTCGATAAATCGTTGCTAAGATCCATCTCAATCACGTCAGCTTTCAAACAGAAAACCGTATCACAATGGGTTAATTCGTTTTCCTAAACTACGTTGCCACAGAAAGACTCAAAGACTATTACGTATCACTTTTATTTTCTTACATTAGATAATTTGATAAACACTTTAACGTGAAGAATCATCATCAAATTAGTTCTACTAATGTCACTAAATGACGGCAGGCATTTCTGCTCTTATTTTGATCTCACTATAAAAAACTTAAGACAAAGAAACGTGGCACGTATTGAAATTAAAAAGCACATTCACAGTAACAGAGCGGCACACAAAGCACTAGTGAGGTGACTCGACTCATGCGCTGGCGCATCCGGCACGATGCAGATACTATTTCTCTGAATTATTTAATAATCATTCAATCGCATGAATTTTAAAATCTTTTGTTTTGTTTTTCATTGTGTGTTTATTTTATTTTTTGCTGCCCGTGCAAGTACTAGTCTGTGTAGCTTAAGAAATTTTTCTTTTCAGTGTACCTAATTATGACATTAATAAAAGATTTCTAATTAAAAGTGCGTGTGTATTTTGGGAAAAGTTAACTGTGATCTGATGTTTTTAAAATGGTGGAGTTTGCTTTAGAAAAAGTATGTACCTACTCGTATTATTTATGATAATGTTCTGTAGAATCACTCTTTTCATTATTTTACTAATAAAATTTATAGCTCTTTAATAATGATTACTGTTATATACCTTAGGAAGGGGGCAATGATTAGCAAGCTTAAAATAAGTTTAAAGTAACGTCGCTTCGAAATCTTACTTCATACCACCCCTTTGTTCTAATTTTCCCACAATAATACATTGTCCGATTAACGTATCTTTCACCTGCTGTAATTATGGTACGGGGTTTGATTCCCATCGCACACAATAAGGGACATTAACGTCGGTTGCACAACAAAGCTGAGATTTTCTATTCATTATCAAAGTTTTGTTGTTTAAATTGAACAATAAGTCATATTTTATCACTATCTAAAAAATGTATGCACTCTGTGGTATCAGCTGCCGGATGTGGCCCAGTGTTTCAAGTTAAAACTACTGACTAAACACAGCAACTGTTGTAACTTTATGCCAAAAAAACTTAACGTTATAATTATGGTTCTAGTATAGTCAAACGACCTGGGTCTCAATTTCCAGGAGACTTACAAAAAAACAACATTTTTCGAAGAATGAGCAGACTTTCATAGACAAGTTATAGTTAAGATTCCTTTCGATGAGCTTTCAATTATTGGGCATCGAAATCGGTCCATTCATTTAGGAACTACGTTGGCCTAAAGACCCATAGAGACGTCAAACTTAAAATACTCCTCGTTTAATATTTTCGTCGAGGATTAGAAATGTTCCAGTTTGGAAGATAAAAAATTCATATCACTAGGTATTTGCCTGTTAAAGTAATAATTCAACAAACAAATCCATGACTCACTAGGGATACATCTTTTCAAGTTTTTTATAATCAATCGATTAAATCTTTTTCAGAACCAAGCCGGCACATCAGGCGACTTCAGACAATATCATGAACAGTACGGCTATACCCACCATCAAGGGCAGCACTTAAATCGTAGCTCACAAAACTATGATTCACCCAAACCACCCATCCCTGCCAAAAACGCACCAAACAACTCGCACATGGTAACAGTCGTAGAAACCACAAAGGATAGCACAAGAGATGCTCCAAAAAGCGCTAAATCAGTCAGCAAAACATACCACACTCTAAAAGACATGATCTCAAGTAAATTTAAAGGCAAAGAGACTATTGATGGAGATAAAGAAGAAAGTCTCAATAATAATAACGAAGAAAGAAGACGTGAACCCGAACAAGCGACACCAAGAGAAGCGGTTAGAAAAGAAGGGATATATGGAAGGCCAATGCAGAGACCCGAAATGCAGTATAACCATGGAATGACTAACAATATGGTATATTCAAGTCCATCTCCGCACAGGTGAGCACAAATGATTCTAAAGCTCGTTTTCGTAACATAAGTCCGAATCTTTCGACTACTGTCTAAAATATTAAATTCGATAAAAAATATATTATCTCGTTTTAAGAAACAATTAGATCACACATGCACTTCACAGTAATAAAAGTATGTTAAATAACATGTATCGTAACGGTGCAATACCGACAGCGGAGTTAACCTAAATTTCGAGTTAATTGCATGTCATTGACAATAGACATTATTCCACAGACAGTTAATGCAACAGCAAATACAACATCAAATGATGAATCAAGCGAGGTCACAGGAGATGCTGAACCATCAAGCACGGTCACAGGAGATGTTAGCACACAGACCTCAAGCGTTGGGTGCTGATGCGCTTTACCAGCAATATGGACCTCCAGGGAGAAGAAGCGCCATGTATCAGAGGGATCTTGATGTTCGGTCCATGGCCAACTTTACGTCACTTAAAAGTGGACCACAACCACAGGTGACAATTATTTATCTATACTAATATTACAAAGAGGAAAGATTTGTAGTATCGTATGCTTGTAACGAATAAATTCAAACACTACTGAACGAGTAAAAGCTAATTTTTAAATAAATTAATAGTTTATAGTGTCATAATTTAAGTTTTGTTTGTAACTTTCTTCAGAGTTATTTATCTCACAAAAATTTAAATATAATAAAAGCCTAGTTTAAAAAAGATACCTGTTATTTAAATAAAAATTTGCACTTTTATATTGTTCTAAATGACCAAAATCTGTTGAAATTCAAAATACCTTGATATTTTTAAACCTTTAAATACAATTAAAAATAATGTAAATATTACCATTAAAATTTATTTATTGTATTGTATATCTCGTATCAATAAACAACGATAGAAACACTCGCCTTCCAATTGTAACTACGTATTAACTATCGATTCAAGTTCTTATGTATATTGTAATTCATTCTTATGAACAGATAATATAATAAAACTTTATCCAATTTTAATAGCTTAGTATAATATAATAATAGCTATTATAATATTTAATATAATATAGCGTAAAACTAAGTTAGAAATTAAGAATTAAAAAAAAATAGTGTTATAGTACCTATGTATGTTTTATGTTTTTCAGTACGACAACTCGAGTTCAAGACCTGATTTAAGAAGCCCTCAACAGCTCGAGCGAGAGATCGTTCAACATCGGAGACTCATCGACGTAAGACGTGCTTCATCTCATCCACATTTACTTGATGAACCTCAAAGGCCCGAACCGAAGCCGCAAGTGTACGATAGATCTAGAAGAAATTCTCACGGGAACCTTTTAGACGGTATGCCTAATGAAAACGGCCCACCCAAGAGTAATGACGAGAGAGAATCAGATGATGGAGGCTTTAGAATGCGTTTAGCAGCACAAAGTAAATCAAGTTTTGAACGTATTCGAACAAGTGGAAGGTCAGTAGATTCAAGAATTCCAGAGGAATACAGAAGAACGCCAGAAAGCAATAGAGAATCGCGCCGGACACCTGATTCGGTTAATCAAAGACAAAAAGAGAGCACCCCTAATCCCGTGGAGGGTGAAAGGAACGATGAAAGTGCTAGTCAAAAATCTGCAGACAGTGTCTACACTTCAAACAAAGGCGAAGGTTACACTCCCCAACCTTCGTCATCTAGACAGACTCCAAATAGAATAGAAGACTTGAAAGCGCACGGAAAAAAAGGTGCTGGCGGATCAGCGGCTAGTTCAGGTTAGTATTCTATATATTTATAATAGCCATGGAGATTAAATCCTTTGAATAAAATCCAGCTAAAAAAGGAATCCCACTTAAAGCTAAATTTACAGGAATATATAATCATAATCCCGCTATATAACGAATATCTGGATTATTATTTAATACTTATATGAAGATATATTAATACTTTTATGATATTATTTAATAGTACGCGTTTATCCAGAAAAATAATTAAATGAAGTTGTATTTTATGAAAATGAAATATCTTAAATCCTAGTAATGGATACATTTTAATGCAGACTACGATAAAAATGGGGGTCAATCATCAAACGTTGACTCTGGTAGAGGTAGTGTGGCCTATTCGAGTGGTCGGCGTGCTGATGCCAGTTTACATGATACTTCAGCAGACTCAGACGCCGCCGGGACAAGAGAAACGAGACAGCAGCCTCAACCAGGGACAAGTCAACAGAATCCTCAACCTTGTGAGTGATTTCTTCGATTTTATTAGAACCGTCATTAGCACAAACGACATTACCGATGATGATGGGTGTCGCCTAACGCAAAGGAATTTTGTATGGAACTGTCATGTCGTTAAGGCACCAACATAATTTCTATATAAACTTTTGTCTTGTCTTGAAGGTGTTTTTAACTAATTTACACACAATCTTCACTGCTTACACTGCCTGAAGTTATTTAAAGTTATTATTATTATATGCATTTAATAAGTCGTTCGATTGACTTCCGATTTCTACTTGGCGATGATATGACGTTGATAAACGAGGAAGATTGTCGTTTTTGTCAGCCATCTTGTGCGATTAGATCTTGAAGAGTACAGATAGCGAATATACTAAATTAATTATTACTGCTGTGTTTTATTGAAGAGGATATCAGTTACTTATAAATTTAAAGCCGATAAATGACTAACAAATAGTTCTTATCTAACTTTAAAATATTTACTGATGAACATTAACACTATTCTCGAATACTGTTTACTAGCTATGCTTAAATGTTTGCTTTGCTATAATTTTTCAATAATTATTTTTAAATAATGACATACAAATTCATAATAAATACTTTTACTGAACGGAGGTCTACATTGTAAATTTTAAATGGTTTAAATTTTATAAATAAAACGAAATATTTTCAGCTGGCGAAAATGAGTGGGCAGATCTGGTGGAATGTGAGCTGCGTCAGATCTTAGAACCGAAGCTGTCCAACATGAGGCTTGACAGCTCGGATAGTTCAGACAGCTCGATAACACCACCCTTGCCTCCGCTGTCACCATCCTCGGACATGCATAAGAGGAACAGGTATTTAATAAATTCAACGTAGCTGTTTAGAACGTTATTTTTGAAACAACTCACCACAAGAGTTTTTTGGTTTAACGCGCTAATATCAGGAACTTCTGGTTCGAAATGGAAATTTATTTGTTGTAAAATCCTGTTATGGGACTAGGAAGGCTGTATAACATCACATCCACATAGGGTAATATGACATGGACTTTCTAATGGACATATGAACTATCTGACACAAGAAGAATTTTCCAACTCGATCTAGTAGTTCCTAAAATTGTCACGTTTAAAGAAACAAACTGTTCAGCAATATGATATAAGTGGAAGATAACTTTTGATTTATATTAATTTCATTTCAGTCTCCCAGGACGGTCATCAGAATATCCAGAGGAAAGGAGACGTCGAGACGGAAGAGAGTCTCCACGATGGCATGCTCATTCACACTCACAGAAGAAACATTCTTCTAAGAGAGACCATCATTATAGGAAACATTGTACGTTCTATAGAAAAATATTAAAATATTAAATAAATAAAACCCATTTTTTTAAATCAGTTTGAAACCAAAAATAATCAGTTCTTTTTCTATTACAGTGTTCGGCTTAGATACAACTGATATGACGTCCACGACAACCCGAAGCCTGGACTTATCCTCTCTTCTCGATGGTCGGACTGACAGCGATGCTTCGACCGGTGACGCGCGTGCAATTCGACGTCAACTTAGAGGCTTAGAGAATATGTATGCTGAAGTATTGCAACTTCTAGGGGTTAGGAAACCAGCCAGTCTGGCTAAGCACCCTACATGGGAGGCGAGGTATGTAACCAAAGCTGTCAGTAAATCAGAATATTTATTGACTATCTTTAAATAAAAATAAATTTTGAACGGGAGTAAATCATTTCCATATAATTAAAACAAGGGAATATGAGAACATTTCCAAAGGCTGTTTTGTTTTCAGATTATCTTCAAAGCGTCGGTACGGCAGCATGTCCTCTCTGCCTTCTAGTTCAGTCAGCAGCCGGCCGCAAAGAGATAAGCGACGGTCCTCAGATCATCGAAAGAAAAACGATCTCAAGGTACAAAAGATTTCATAAAAATGTCCATTAAATATTTAAAGAAAAAACTTTGACTTATTTTAAAATTTCTAATTTTGAATGAAAATCAACTTCTAGTTTTTTTTAAAATCAATGGATTCGAGAAGTCATGATGTAGATATAATAGAGAGGTCTCAATATTTTATTTTATTGATTTTTATTGTCAAAAGTGTGGTTTTGTTTGACGTTTCCCCAACACTGCTATTTATTATTTTATTTACTTACTGTTTTAAAGCGAAAATGTTCGTTAAAAAATGTTGCATTGTGTTTAGGGCATAAACAAGCGCTTTCAACGCCTGGAGTCACATGTAGTCACGCTGGCCCGTTCAGTTGCGCATTTGTCCAGTGAAATGCGAACACAACACCTCGTTATGCAAGAGATGGATAATATTCGAGCTGAGATTGCTGCACTCAGGCATATGTACAAGTACGTAATAAGAAAATAAGCATTTTATTTTATTTTCCTCATAAACAAACAGTTTCATAGTGAATTAACTGTTTAGGGGTTAGTGATATTAGGAGTAAACTTATATTGGTTAAATTGTATTAGTTATTATTATAGGATACCAATCACACTCAAATCCTTGATTCCCACCGAAGTCAAATTCAAATTTCTACATGAACGCTTGCGAACGACAATTATACTTTGTAAAGGCAATAGGTAGACATTACCACACTTTGTTTTTTCCAGCTTTGGCTTGGTCTACCTACAAGAATAAAAAATGTACAAGAAGAAACTGGATTTAAATTTAGAATAACTTTGTAACAATCTAAGAATCTGTGATTCCAGAGTTCCAAAGAGGTTTGATATCTGTGGAAGTCGCCAATTGGCGCCAATTAATACTGAGAAAATTCTAAATTCGCTCGACACTGTTCGGTATGCAGTGTCCTTATTTTTTTACTACTTTACTTATCTCTATATTTTATATATTACATTACAGATCGCAACAGTACATAAGATCAGGCCACTCCCGGCACCTGGACCCATTCTCGTTTAGCAATCCCGATCGTGTAAAGCGGCTCACAAAGTTCTTCGGGGACGAGCCGCCTCTCATGAGACTTTTCCTTAAGAAACTGGGCTATGAGGTAATTAATATTTATGTTTCGTATAGAACTCAGTGTTACAGTTTATTGATGATTAACTTTAGAAGCTAATCGGAAAATTTTAAACTTTACAAGTTAAAATTTTAGGTTTAGTATTCAAAATCTCTATAGTATTGAAATATTGCATATTGGCGCCAAAATAAATTATAATAATGTTCCTATGTCGTTACCACAACGTGAAATTGAAGCCAATATAAAATCCCCCAAAAAGATGATTACAAATATAAATATTTAAATTGTAGCTAAAATTTAATTTGATCAAGTAGGTACGCTCTTAAACAAAAAAACACATCCAAATATGTCCATTCCTTTAACAGTTACGATACCTCAGACATACAAGTCCAACTTAAAATACCCCTTTTTTGCTTTCATTTCAGAAATATGCGGCTCTGCTGGAGAAGGAAAAAGTTGGTGCTGCTGAACTACCTTACGTAGGAGAAGATAAACTGAGAGCTTTGGGCGTTCCCTTGGGACCTAGAATGAGAATTCTGAAGGAAGCCGGCATCCATCAGGACCTGCACTTTCCCAGAGACGACCCTAACACAACCACGACAACTCTTGCTATAGTTTAGGACGTAAATTAGTTAAAATCAAAAATACTCGAAAGAATACTCTTTTATCTACATTTTATGGTATTTAATTGTAAATTCTCACTAAATATTGTTTTGTTATTTCTCAAATTTCTGAGTCTAAATTCAGATTCTTAATTCATAAATTATGGTATTCTTAATATTTTAATTTATAATCTGAATTCAGAGAGATAATTCCAGCTGTGTGAGGCCAGTCTTAATCATCGCCATATTTCAACCAATTCACAAAAAACATTAACAAGTAATACATATAAATCCTCTATCTTTTGATGAAAACCACAAATCCGTTCAGTACATATCGTAATTAGCGCAAACAAATAGACAGTCTTAACAAGGGGCTCAATATAATGTCGATATATTTTAAAACTTGAATTGTAGACTATATTATTTTGTATAATTAATGCTTTGTTTAAAGTGTTCATACTTAAGTGTCATGATATTGTTACTAAATTGATGTTATAAAAGTATCGATTTTATTAAATACTCGAAAAATTAAAGTAAAAATGTTTTAAATAATCGATGTCCGTATCTTTTTATAAATAATTAGAATAAGTATATTATTTTTCGAAGTCAGATTTGTAATAATCAAAATAAAAATAAAAAAAGCATGAATCGTGGTAAAAAAATACCAAAACAAATTAGTAATATTATGAATAGATTGTTTCCCTCATACAGTGTTTATCTTTAACCAAGTTTTTAAATACTTCATCACTTTCTCGCTAACCTGATATTGTTAATGTTAAAACGAGACAAAACACTTTGAAGTTGTTACAGACTTATTGAATGAATATTGAAATTGAAATATACCTATATCAGTTAGGTACTTTAATTTTCTCCCCGACTATATGATTCTAACAAATTAAATGGATTTAGATTTAACCTCATCGCTTATTAAGATGCCGTTAAAAACTCTATTTACTGTATATATTCTACTGTATTTAAAACATCAAGTTTCATTGTTATATTTAGAAAAAAAGATAAAGTCGTTATGTATAAGCCTTAATATAACTTAGAGACGTTTTAAAATAGTCCTTATCTATAAGAGCGGCCTGAATGATGGGGATAGATGCGGATGCTCTGATAATTTATAATTTCACATTTCAATGTAAGGCCCGTATCCAGGAATAAAAGATATATCAAGTTTCAAGATAATATACAAATCATTTAATGTTAGCTATATTTCAAACCCTTTGTCCTTTTCCAAGCTTTTGTCTCCGTAGTAACTTTTATTAATATCAGTTAGTAGTTTATGCGTGATGGCGTAACAGACAAACAGAGTTACTTTCGCATTTATTATATTCGTACGGATTATATTTCACTTATTTTTGGGTTATGTTTCACAATACGGGCCATATCCTTACAAAATAATATTATGCCAAAGAGTTTTCGGCATAAATGTAAATAACTGTAAATAACTTGTAACTGACAACGAATCACAACGCATCATAATAATAACTAGGATAATTTAGTTATATTCATTTTCATATTTTTGTAAAATAGTAAATACATTTTTAAAACGAATGCTTATTTTATTTTTCGTAATACCATCCGTATCCATACCTCATGAGTTATCTTATCTAATCGTAAAAGCATGTGGAATTCAAGACAATTTATTGATAATTACAATATCTCATAAATGGATTAACAGATCTTCATAAATTGGAGCTAAGATGCATCTCGATCGCGTCAGCTCTCAAACAAAAAATGCATTGAAATAAGCCCATAAGCACGTACATTTTTGCAACGGTGGCTAATAATGGACTAATTTAAAGTACGAAGAGGAAACTTAAATATTTCTAAATCGGTGCCAAACTAACAGAAAATTATTATAATCGACTTAAATATTTCCTTTGTCGAATGATTATTTCTGATTTATTATTTTTCAGTGCAATTCGAAGTCAGTTCTTTTCATATTGTGTATTCAATTTTATATTTGCAAAGTTGAAATAAATTTACAACTGTAAAAGTAATCTTTGGCGTTCCAAGCGTATTTTGGGCACAAATTTGCAGTAAATAGTATAGACTAGCTAATCCATACTATTCATACTCAATGCTAATTTTATAATGCAGTAACTGTGTCTGTTCGGTAGGCTTTCATGCTTGAACCACTGAACTGATATTGATAAAATTTACTTAAGTATAAATTAGAGCTTGAAGAAAGACATATGTTGAAATATGGCAAACACGTGGACAGAGTCGAGGGCAAACGCTAATAGTTGTGAAGTCTTAATTTTTATACAAAACAGTATAATCAGCGCTCAATTAAACAATCCTCTATTAGAAAGAGACTCGACAACCTAAGATATTTGCATAATACAGGTCACAGCTCCGTAGGATCTTATCATAATAAAAACATTCTTAATTAAAAACAATTCTGTCTATTATCTCCGTGTCAAAGGTCGTGTGTTCAATGAGTGCGTCCGTCACTGGTATCCGATCGTTTGAAGTGCACGGTTGTCATTTAAACATGTTTAAATTATTGTTAATTGTCGCTTTCTTTGGAGTGATTGCAGCTGAAACGGTGAAGTTCACTCCCTGTGATGAAAGTAAGTATTTTTTATCTTATTAAAGGCAGCGTCTATCTTCCAACGTTCAAAGTCGAATTCTCACTTTCTTTGGCCACGTGTCACGACGGGAGGTTGACTCTCTACAGCGACTTGTGGTGCAGGGTAGGGTGGAAGGAACAAGAACCCACGGTAGTTCACCCATGAGGTGGACCGATTAGATCAAACATGCTCTGAACGATCCACTACATGAGAGCTGCAACCCGGGAGGATTGGCGCAGGGTTGTGAAGCGAATAACAAAGACACCGTCGAGTTGACCACGAGCGCTCTGTCAAGAGCGTATCTCCTAGGAAGACCTCGCGAGTTTGTCAAACCTAGCTTTTGTTGCTCAGAAATAATCTGGCTGCCCTATCTTAGGAGGTATTTTTTATTTGTTAGTTTATATTATGAGTTTAAAACAGATATTAAACTACTTTTTTCGGGTCGTAAATTGTAGGAAAACAAAAATATGTTCAGATGTTTTTAAAATAAAAGTTGCATAGAAATATTGCAAAGCACGGCTTTAAAACTCCCCATGAAATAAAAGCGGTGTATTAAGTTAAACGCGGCTCCTTAACGAATGAACCAATTTTAATGTCGTTGTGGACTCCATCTTAATTTATCTTAATATATAAATACGGTTTTTTATATAATACCCATTACTTTAAGTACTACCGATAAGTAGTATTGTGATAAACTTTGCCCAAGCACATTAGAGTTCCACTATCGAATTATTTCACTAATTATATTATTAGTGCAATATGTTAATGACCGTTTATCTTATATTGCGGATGTTAACTTATCTGTGAGTCAAAGTCAGAGTGAGCAGAATTATTCACAATAAGAGTCAGTGCGTTTTGAGGTCGGTTTTATTTTTTTGTTTAAATTTAATTTATTTTATACTTTTGAGTGGCTCTTCTAAACCGTATAGTTGGTTATCATACCATCAAAACTAAACTGATATGGACGCTCTGACTTTACGCTTACCTTATACATTAAAAACTAATTTAATTAATTTAATTTAATAATTTAAAATTAATGAAAATAAGAGGACGCAAAACTAAATCGTTTAATACTAAAAATTTAAGTAATATCGTTCATATAAATTAAGTTTTCATGGTGATTTATAGTAAGGAAGTGAACGCACATTGTGATTTACTATAGGAACTCAGTTACTATATTCTCTCTATCTCTAGAAGTATTTCATCTACCTTATTGATTTTACTATCATATATGACCCTTTTAATGTTTTATAAAATGATATATAAGTCATCGATATAATCTGATATTACATCGAGATATAGAGATCTAAACTGGACACGTAAACAATAACGTATGACATGTTTTTCTCTGTTGACAAGTTTTGCTCCATAACATATGGCTTAGATTTTCATAAAATTCTTAAAATTATTATAATTAGTAAATATTTAATATAACATGGACATCTCTATTGCTAAAGCGAACTAATTGAAGATTTTTCAATTTTTTATTTTATAACCTCAATATCTCTAAAACTATAAATCAAATTATCTTGATTCTTATTTTTTCTTGTTGCAAATTTTATACTAAATCGAATAACATCTAATTCATCGATAAGGATTCATAAATCATAGAGTTATAAGCAAATAAGCACGACATGGTCGCGCGGAATTCAGCGATTTCTCGCCCGATTGTGAAACTATTCTTTCAATATCCATATCCATATAAACTATTGATCGTAAAAATTAATAAAAAAATTACCACTTCGACGAGTTACTCTATCGTTTGACACCTCACTCATCCAAATCGGTCTACGGATAGCGACGTACGAGCGGAACATCGGAAAAAAAAATACACGTCGAATTGATAACCTCCTTTCTGGTTTTTTTGAAGGTCGGTAAAAATATGATGCATAGAACTAATTGTCTAATTGTCTGATTTCAATCCGATGATCTGAGTTACAGAAATGTTTATGAATCTTATGAGTAACTTCTTATATATTTTTTTCTTAATTTCAAATAAATGCCTACCAAAAGTGTTTTATTTATTTATTGAAATATAATAATTACTTATTTTTAGCGCCATCGTGTACAATTTCCGAAGTTCGGATACACCCCTGCAATCATCCTGATAAGTGCAAGTTGAAGAAAGGAAATACCTACTCCATCTCATATGACTATAAGCCAAGTATGTAAATGTTAATTAACCGCGGAGCACAGCTAATGTAATATAAAACGATCGTGGTACAAAAATTTTTGCGCCTGCAAAAATTTAATAGCAATAACACATAAAGTATACTTGAATTAAAAGAATAAAGGCGTTTATTTTTAATCACTAAAAAACTATTTCCATTTAATAGCTGTTGTTGCGTAACTACTTATGAAAGTTTTATATTAATGTTTCTGTTAAACAAGTTACTTGAATTTGATCATTGAAAAAGGATGAATTCTGTCTTTCCAGATTTCTCAGCTGACAAGATAAAAGCTGGCTTCTTCTGGGCTAAGGAACCCGAAGACATACCGTTCCCTGATATGTACGATACCGATGCGTGCACGTTCACAGCCTGTCCTGTTGTCGCTGACAAACAACAGACGTTCGACTACAGCCTGCGCCTCTCAAAGAAATTGCCTAGCGTTAGTTTAATTCGTTCTTATCTAAAAAGCACGATTATGGCGAATATGTGAAGAATTGACTTCAAATTAATTATTTGGTTTGGAAATGGTATTCTGGTTAAAATAATATTTATGTTCAGAAGGCTAATCACCTACATCCCTATTAATAATATTAGTGCAACAGACTCATAAATGTGTTCGTCCCATTCAACTCATTCATGTGATGTGCACATAAGTTTACATCTTTGATAGTTTGATTTTGACTTAATTTAAAGTAAGAATAAGAAGTTACAGGCTCATATAATATAGTTTTTACTACAAAAGGATGGAATGCTGTATTTATGTAATGTTCTTAAATAAACGAATTATTATTATTAGCTCTTCTAAATTTCAGGGTCAGTTTCTGTTCAAACTGAAGCTCTGGGATGACGCTGACAAAACCAAGAACTGCTGTTTCAAAACCAACATTGAACTGAAAAAGAAATAAATTTATCTATTAAATACATTGTCTTTTATATTCTTAAGTAGTCTCTTCTGTACTTGGTTGATTGGTTGAAGGCGATATCTGTGAATTACGACAAAAGGATAGGCTATATAACATCACGGTCTAATAGGAGCTGAGAATCAATAATAATGTTGCGAAAACCGGCAAAAGTCCTTTGGAGAGCTGCTGTAAAAATCACAGCTAGTCATTTTTAACTGGTGCTTGCTATGTGGTCGCATATAAATTACATCAAAATCCGTTTAGCAGTTTTTTTTTTGTTGTTAAAATTATTATAGTATAAGAAAATTTATAGCCTTAGGTGTGCGACATTTCTATAAACAATCGACTCTCGCCGGATACATTACACAAGTTTTTGCAGTCCATTGCGCTATCTAAACCCTTAGGTAAAGATATTATTTATTGTGGGAAAATACTCACGCGAAATGCTTTGTGCATACTAATTGTCTGTTACAAGCAAAATGTTACTTATGACACAGTTATGTCAGAATAAATATTTTTATAAAAGGTCGATGAAAAGAGAAATTGAAGACGATTTAAAAAAACCCGATTACAAGAATATATCATACACAATCTTTGCTTACAAATGCAATGCTTTCAAACAAATATAAACGCATCGAATTGGCCTATTCTTTGAGGAGTTGCGATACAACAGATCCACAGTCACGGACCTTTCAAAATCGGTTTATGAGTTTATAAGATATTATTTGTCATAATATGGGGTGGGGGTTTTAATTCTTCAACTTGTGCTTTAGAATACTTAAACGTCTCTGGAAAGATAAACTCATTTTTTCCTATTTCTAAGTACCTCGGCGAAGTACTACCTACTGTATAATTAAAATAATAAGAGAAGTACCATCTCATAAGGAAAGTAGTAAGCAGCTGAGTGCGGCAGGTCGTGGTGCAAAAACAATAAGTTGAAGCTTTCAAGTCTAACAGCTTACACGGGACCTAACAGGCTGCTCCGGAATGCATACGATGGACATCGGTTCCTGATAACTAGGGACAACTTCAATAACTATACAAAAACTATGTAATCTATTATCAAGTACTAATATGCTAGAAGTATGATTACTTGAATTATTCAACACTTTGACAATGAAAAAGTCTACTATCTAGTAGGCTTTATATTATTAAACATACAAAAATCATGCTGTTGAATTGATTATTTTTGTATCTCAAAGTGCCAGCACCGCACGATTTCAATCGTCCATTATGAAAACAGCGAAGGAATTGAACTCCTTACCTTCATATTTTCTGCAAACACATTGCTCAGATGCGGGTGAGTAGACAATTTAAACAAATTCTTATATAATGTTTATTTAGATTATTTTTATAATCCAAAGTATTAAACGAATCATGGTCACTGTGAAGGCTAATAACCTTGGCTGTCCGCTGTCCAGAAGCTACTTATATATATTACTACCAAGTTTCATACTACTTCCTATGTTTTTACTAAGATGTTCATGTTTCACCAAACGTGAAAGTGATTTAAAATCATAGTAAAAGTGATTTGACTTGTGTTACATACGGGTGAAATTAAACAATTTAAAAATCTGCCAACATGTTCATTACAAATAAAATACCTTGTAAATGAAGAACTTTATAAATTGTAGCCAAATTCATCTCGAGTACGTAAACTATCAAAAAAACAATCCGCATCGAAATCGGTCCATTTATTTACGAGCTACGAAAGGCTCACAGACACATCAAACTTGTAACATTCCTATTTTTTCGTCCAGGGTTAAAATCGGAATCTAACTTTCATAAATATATTTAATCACTACGTGAATATAATTAAGGAAAATTTGTTGTTGCTTTAGAGAAGATAGTTTTGTAAACAATATGCCAAAAGTCAATACGTTATTACTTATTAGTTATTTTTTGTATTAATGTAGTTTTTTAAGTTCATGTCTATAGTAATAAATAAAAGCTACTTATACCTTATTATTTTATTTAAACTACGATGTCTAACAACTGAATAAACATCAAAGGCACCTAAGCGCTTCTGACGTGAAAGCGTTACAAACAAATGGACTTTCGAATTCAAAATTATGAGTTATATTATCATAAACATCGAATGAAAAGAAAAATAAGCATCTGTAATACAGATTGAATCACTTTCACACGATAGGCCATCACCCTCCATAGATCGTGTTACCATTCAAGATACAATTACAATTTCCGCTTTTATATTTTGAAAGTATCTTACTATATTTGGAGATGATTCATTAGGATACGTAAATATGGCTGTGTTAGTTGAGTAGTTAACAGAGGACTGATAACCTCCATACCTATCTGCTATATCCCACTAGGGGTTAAGGGTTTGCATTTAACACAATATAGTTCCCTACAGTTTCACGTTATCGTTAACGTATCGTCAAAAATACAAAAAGATATACTTAAGTAATAAGTACACTATTTCTTAAACAATAATATTAAAATAGCTTATTTAAACTGATTTAATTAACCGTTCTTGATTATGATTGGTGAATTCCACGATTATTTTTTGTCTTGTTTACAAAAGCTATACTTTGAACTGGAGCAAATCATTCCCAAGCGTAAATATCATTCAAATAATAATTTTTATAAGGGTTTAGCAATTAACGTTTAACATAAGGTTTAATTTTATTTAAAGACTATTCTTGTACCTCGCTTGGGATATTGATGTAGAGACAAAGTTAACAACATAAGGGGAATTGCCTTTAACAGGTCTATCCTTATAGAGTCGCGGTTAACCTCTTCGGTCCATTGTGGTGCCCACTGACCTCTACACTCTGACTCATCGATGCCTTGCTCTGTATGGTTCTTATTTAACTCTTAAATTGGCTAAGTAAATATCTATAAATGTTACGAGGCCAAAAGTCTAAATTCTAATATTTAACTGAGTTTGGAGTTCCTTTTTGATTACTTCAGATTGATCTAAATAATATGTCTTCAGAAGGGACAAATGCTTTCGAATAATAATTTCCCTATAAAATTTATGTACATAAACAATGAGACTGTTAACAATCTCTTAATTCAATTTTTTAATTATTAACAACTAGTAGTTGTGTATTAAGTAATTTTGCCCTCCGCAATTTCCATCCAAATATTCACGATACGAAACCGATGCTAGAAGTATTGAAGTCACAACGGAATAATTTTAGAATTGATAGACATTTTATAATCTAAATATAGATGCATTTTAGAGGTGAATCTGGGTAACCCGCGGGTCGCCAATATACATTAATTTAGAAGAACAAAGTCCGCACATGGAGATGTGAATTAATAAAAAAATGTACTGGTCATATAATACTTTTAGTAAACTATCCAATGATAAAAAAGACAGTGAAGTGAAGCCAAGGCGAACGAGCAATCTATTTAGCGTCAAGTGAATGTAATTCATATGATCTAGATCTACTATGGGTACCTATACTTTGATATATTTCAAAACTTAAATGAATAATTGGTTGAAGTCAATACAACAGAAAAGAGAGAGTAACGTGCCCGTGGTAATTTTTTGTAGATATTTGACTATCGTATTTACCCTCCACTGAACAATGAATTTATTTGGGAAGCCATTTTTAAATTTTTGGAATCTGAGCTACAATTTAAGAAGATCTGCTTATCTTTGAAGGGGGTTTTTAAATAGTCTTCAATTTTACTTATTTGAAGTAGGATTATACTTCTTTCGAAATCTCAGGCGATTGTAACGAGCGGCGCCGCGGGCGTAGTGTATCTCATTGCTCGTTTACGGATGGAAAGTTAACGACATAATAGAAAGGTTAACATTTCTTTGATTGATCAGATTATATTAAAGGTTAAGTACACACGCATAAAAGAAATTCATAAGATAATTACGCACCTTCTTCAATATTTGCCTTGTAGGATTCATATTTGTATTTTATTTATATTTTAAACAATTTATTACAAATATTACATAAAATATATATTTTTAATCGGTTTATAGATTTATATTTTATTCGAACAACGCAGTGAAACTTCAAAGGAAGTCTGATGAATGCGAGCGGCCATTTTGTCTCACACGAGATTCCTATCACGATTAAGTATTTCTTTAGTTCCTGACATGTGTCGTAATGAATATTTTATGTAATAATCATAATAAATCTTACATATTATGGCTGTCATATCCGTATTATGGATTTATGATAAAAACAAATGACTTTTCCTTCTTTACGAGTTAATATTGTCAATAAACTGTTATGTAATTATTACAATATGTTATATAACCAATCGTATGTAAATCAATCAATCATATGATAAACGTATATCAGTTTGTTTATTATTCTGTGTTTTTCACCTCTATGTTCTGTGATCACTGGTCAGGAGCACATTAAATAAGCCTGGGGAAAAGGTTAGGTATTTTTTAGTCTCAACTTGAAACTGAAATATTTTACAAGTGAAATTTAAAACAACGTCCGATATGATTATAAGAATTTATCATATATTTATAGCCAAATTTTCATAAATTCTAAGATTTATCTCAATCACGTTAGCTTTCAACCATAGAACCGCATGTTTTCAAAACCTGAATTTGCTTTGGATGTCCTGTTAACTAACTAGCCAAATTCACTAATTTTAACTATAAAAAAATAATAAAGAATTAAACATTAAATTATTTAATCAATATTTTTTTCATTTTTTTTTGTAATGAAGAATTTTACTATTACAGTAATTATTATCGTTTTAAATCAAGGGTAACGATTGTCCAGAAGTGTCTATTACCATATCTAATTGTTGTACTTTAACCACAAGACCTTGTTACTGAAACAATCTGAAACAATAGTCATTTTGCGGTATTTGAATTTTATGCTTAATTTACGATTGTGTCTTCGGTCAAGGTCTTTGATGAAATTTTCTTTTTAAATTTCCCAAATATTTCGATATTTAACTCCCGACGATAAAAGACCAGTTACAACTTTCTCGTGTCTGTGAGTCTATCTGTAATCAAGAAAGATGGATTTTAGCAATAATCATAAAGGTGCCCCGCAGTTTCACCCGCGTTAATTTCGTTGTAACGTGACGTTATGATGTTATGAACGGTATCGGTATATATGTTAATCCAGAGCATATTCTATTTGCTTGTCAAATTTGATTCAAATCTGTTTAGTCGTTTAAGCGTGATTGAGTCACAAATATCAAAACATCCTCACAAACTTTCGCATTTATAATATTAGTAGGTTTCTCATTTGTATGTCACTTCGATCAACAATACCAACATATGTTGCCATGTCGGCAATTTCGTTAATTTGTCTTCAATTTCTTTTGTTAACATTTTCAACAGTTGAAAAATTAGGTATATTTTAAATCGGAGATAGCCTTAACCAAATAAGAGGTAAGTATTAAGTAAATCTAGTTTTTGTAGCAGAATAATAGTACAAAGTACTTTTATGTTTTTTTATATTCTTCATGGTTCTTCATCGGCTCGCGTCTCATTCATTTTTTTGTCGTTAAAGAATGCGAAAAGACATTGCGGCCAATCTTAATACTTTTAAAATTTCACTATCGTTTTTATTTTAATGTCATTCATTGTTCGTCGTGGATGTACAAATTTTAGAAAAACGTTGGATTAATAAACCTAACTTGATAAAACCTAATAAACCAAGGTTGTATTTTGGGCACTGTCAAGAAAATAATGCGTTGACGGACCAAAATACCTGAAACGGCCTATTTTGGAAATAATTTTTTCATTTCATTTCACATTTATTTATTTAATGAATAAATGAGGGTCACAGAGAACCTAATCTTTACAAGTGAAATTGAAGCCAATTTCCAAACCACTCGATAAAATAATTACAAATAAGAATCCATAAATGGACAGATCTTCAAGCTAAGAACTATCTCGATTAGGTTAACATTTAAACACAAAACGCATCAAAATTTGGTCCACTCGTTCAGACTACGATGACACTGACACAGACCCACAGATACGTCAAACCTACAAAACCCCTATTTTTCTCGAGGTTTAAAAGCTCAGTCGATTTAAAAACAAATAGAGAAAAATTTTGGGAGATGTTTGAATGTTATTGAAAATTGACTTTTCATAATATGATATGTACTTTTAACCGGTTTTACAGGTGAATGATTACCCTCGCTGGTCGACACTCCATCGGCAGATGTGCACATTTGATCTCGTGCCAACTGTTTTTAACGTTTTTTAATAACATATGCCATTGCACATGGCCTTTATCACCAATAGAGGAGTACTTATACCTTTTGTCTATAAACGATCTTAATAAGTGTTGTTAATTTCAATTGTTTTTTATTCTTAAAGCAATACACAGCAGAATTAAGCCAGAATTATCCATTCAAAATCACGCCACGACTAATAGGTGCGCAGCATCTATGAAAACGGAAAAATTCCTTTTGAGGGGGGCGAAAACGCGAGGTACAGCTAGTTGCAAAAATATTTAATCCTATTTTTGATTCAAATGCTTCCTATTTGTGTTAAATCCTCGCGTTTTAATATCCTCGTTATTTACAACTTAATATGACTACTCTGTTCATCCATTCATATAAATATTTTGTAAATAAAATGTTAGGGTTTTTTTAATTTATCTTTAATTTTATTTGTTATAAAACCATTGTCATGGATGAATTGAATTATTTCGTAGTAGGTAGGCTAAATGAACAGTTCTCAACGAAAGCGAAACCAATGATTGAAAAACATCAGTTTTTATAACGTTGAACATCAGCCTACAAAAAGCTTAAGACCAATTATTATTGATGTTTATATTTTTGGTTCTTGAAATAACAATTTTTTATGTTTTTATCTTATAGTAACGTAAGTATAGTACCGACCAGTGGCTTCAAAACAATGCACATAACTTTTATAAACACCAAAAACTTATTCAACTATATAACATATAAATAAAATCTAAAACATATTTAGTTTAATGAATAAAATTATTAAAAATATAACCTACGTATTAACCTTAAGGGCAAAGTAGTTTGTGGTTTGGTGCAAAAATAAATAATTTTATATTATGTTAAATATGTTGCTACCACAGAAATAGGAATAGAGGTCCTTTCTATGATCTGAGGTTGCTATAGACAGATACACGCATGTCAACGGTCAAACTATAAGTACTCCTCTTTATGCGTCGGGCGTTAATTAATATCTTTAAAAACAAAATATGTAATCAAACCGGTGTTTCCACCTGCACTTAAACTCGCTCACGTCTTTCCATCGAGAATTAATTCCTACATCGCAATATCGCATCGGCGTTTTTAATCTATGGCCTCTCGCCGTCGCCGAGTTGCCACTTGCCAGTATCGTTTTAAAACTACAAGAAGGTAGATGTTTGGCATTTTGTTATCATAATATTTAATCAAAACTCTCTACGTAAATGCGTATAGATGTTTTTGAACTAATTTAAGATACTGTGAAATGGTTATTAAGTGTGCGTTAAAACACTAGTGAATTTGTGAATTTTTTGTTAAGTTTTCTTGAGATTTTTCGTCTAAATTTCGAGTAATACTTTGAGAGAACTCAAAGGATTTTGCCATATTTTATTGTGGTGAGTGTTTTATATTTATTATTATTAAAAAATACACAGCTTTTAACTAAGTATAAGTATTTAACCTATAAAAATTTCGTGTCCGTTTTATCGGTTGGCGTTATTCTGAATTCGAATTTCAAATTCAAACCGCGTAACACAGCCTTCAAAGTCTAAAAACTGTATTGAATTTTTTGGTTTGGATAATCAAGGAAGGCATAGGCTGTATAACATGAGGCTACGACGAAACGTAGAGCATAAGTTGTAAGTCTTTAATAAATTAATTTGAGAACACGGAAATTGAATAAATGCCCACGTCATCTGTGACAAATAAATACATTTTGTATCGGAAAGTAAAACTGATCTCAAGGCCATCAACATCATCTGTCTTGACGTCATGTCACGTCTAGGCATAAGTTATTACTTATGTAAATTATTAATTTTATTATTACCCAGCATATTACGTAAGACCTTGGCTATTTTTATAAGTAGGTACTTAATAGTATTTATTTATACACATATCGTTAAATAGTTACAAATGAATTAGGTACCTTCTTGCCTACCTAGTAGGTACATAAGTAGCTAAAGTATAAACAAACGCTGATGAGGCTGAGATAATATATGTACAATTATAATATCTAAGATTTTTAGATTATAAATTGTTGCCATTATAAATTGTGTCATTAAAATGAAATAATAGGTAGGTAAGTACCTACCTCATAGTAAAGACTAAAGAAAGAATTGGTTTTGGTATTAGACATCTACTGAATACATAGATGCTTCGCTACGTATTATATTAAATCAATATAACAACTGCAAAAGTTTGTGTGTATATGATAACGAGTACATACCTACTTAATTTTATTAATGCTAGTAGGTACCTACTTAATGTTACTAACCTTAGAAACCTAGGTTAAAACTGTTTAATATATAGACACAGATATAAACACATAATTATATCACTTAAACCCTAGATAATAGAACTTAAACATTGTTAACATCCTTTAGTTTTAAACCTTGTTTATCTCGAAAAATATCTCCGTCCGTCCGTAGGGTCCGTCATATCCTACGAATAATAATATGTCACATCTTTGTTGATGAGTTGATAAAATCACCAATGTCATAAGATAGGTACTACTAGAAAGTGATGCGTAAGAATTTTACCTATTAACCATAATAATATCGTCATGCGCTCCTACAAGGTTTTTGTATGAAGTTTGTATGCAGGTGCCGTTTTGTCATTGTAGTAGGATTTAAGTTTGCTGTTCAACTATAATTAATTTAAAATCTCTAATATTTAAATAATTACTACATTACGCTAATAAAACATTAACTCTTATAAACCAGTTATCTGATTCCCCTGGTATTAACCCCTACCTATAGAAATATTTTTCGTATTCGTAAAGGTACAGCATACAGGTAGAAAGGTTAAAGTTGTAAAAAATGCGGTGCCATAAGCGCGTACGCGTCCTCTATCGGCGGGCGGTGACCTCCACAAACTGGTATTGCTTATATAGCCTATCCTCCTAGGTAAACCGTTGGCATACCATTCATATATAGGGTCTACAACTAAAATTGTTACAGTTAAAACCCTCCCCCAATGATTATTACACATAAGAATATCTCTTTAATTAATGTCTCGATCACTAGCCCACAGGCTTTCAAACAACAAAACTCACCGGAATGGGTCGATTCGTTTACGTAGAAACACGAAAACTTATAATACCTACTTCTCTTTTTGTCGGATTTTCCGATATGGATGCTGCCTATGCTCATTATGATATCATAATTATGAAACTGTCACGAGCTTAGTAGGTTTGACGAACGCTTACAAAGTAATGTCCATCATTTGTACAAACATTGCACCAACTCGCAGGTAAGCAGAGGTCAGCGACCATCTTACCTCACTGAGGTCAATCTAGTTGTTTAGAATCAAGTGAAAGTATATTTTACCGTTTTTTCAATGCACCATAGTTCTCATCTCTTGATATATATTTAAGTTTGTAAGCGGAAGTATTAAGTAAAAGGTATTTAAAAACTCATGTACTTATAAATTAGTGTAAGAATAGGAAGTTATGGCATCAAAAATACTGTATAATCTTTGCAATCACAATTTTGGTTGATAAGTAAGATTAAATTTTACGTACAAGGTGGAATCGCCGTTTTGGATTCCTCAGCTATATTAATTTCAGTTATTATTATTATTAATTATGTGCTTTATTATGTATACATATTTATATGTATATAACATACCTATTCTGTGTGAGGTCCTAGGTTTGAATCGCGGAGAAATATTTCGTTTGAATAGACACAGATGGCTAACATCTTCTATCTGTAAAGAAAAATATCAGTGAAACGGACAATAAAATGTGTCTATCGCATACTAATGCTGTCTGGGTATAAAAAGGGAGGCACAAGTATGAAGTATATTAAATTTGTTTATTTTTAACATTAAATAATTTACATCACACTCATTATCATTAAGAAAAGACGTTATTTTTTCATAATATAATTTAGTCGTGTTTCCAATAATAATAATTTAAATGAAGATATTTAAAAAACGGAAATTCATTTGCTGCCAATGATTCTTGTCTTCTCTATCACTAACGTATTATTATAATATATATACCAACGCTTATCAGTCAACTGATAAAAATATTAAACGATAACTTGGGAGTTAGAGCCATGTTTTTTTTAAATATGTATACAAAAAGAGTATTAGAATAATAATACTTCACTAAAATTACCATCTAATCTAAAAAGATTAATAAGTAAGTTAATTTTAACGTAAATTACTAAAATATTTCTATTAATAACTTAGAACGTGTCCAATAACACTTTTCTTTTTGTCTCTATTAAGGAGAAGGCAATTTGTTTACGTGTTGTTTTTAATAGTTAGCGCACTACGATTTATCTTTGTTCATTAATTCACAGCACTAACTCAAAAGGTTTTGTCCTTTTGAGCCTTCTATATTCGTGTTGTCGAGGAGCTGGATCACCTGGACATTCACATGGAGGTCTGATTTTATGTACCTATCAAAGAACGTTTACTATGCCTCTTAAATCTTAATACCTTGTTTTTTTAAATAATTGTATTATTTTGGTGTTAGTCGGATTAGTACAATCTTATAACTGTACCCCATGAGTCCAAACTGGCATTAGGACTTGTCTTTAAAGCAAGAGTTTGTTTGGTAATGACAACTTGTAATACCTCCCAAGTAGCCAATACATATCTCTATAGCGAATTTCCAGTTCTTCGCGATTTTTCATGACGTGAGCCTTCCAACAAACTTTTTTTTTTTTTTCAAATTATTTTCATACGTAATCACAGTGTTATTTATGTATACTTGATGACAATTTGACAATTTGTTTCTGAATTCAACATGAATTGATTTTAATTCATTGAGCATAATGCGCCATTTCTTTGTCCAGTTGCAAAAAGGATTCATAGCTTTTTTCCACGGCCTCTTCGTGATTGACACCTGACAGCCACGTGTCAAACATTGAATTATCAATGTGTTAGTTAACTTCTTCCGTGGCTAAGTTAGTTTCGCTCTGACAGGCAATGGATGTTACACTAAATTTACTTGGAGAAAAATGTTTCTGTTTTGAAGGAGAAACAAAGGAACAACTTACTTGCCTATTTCTTTCCTTTCTCCACAGTCATTGTAAAGATTTTAGCATATCCCCGACACACATTTTAGTCACATATTTGTAGTCAATATTTCAGAAATTTTAATCTTCTTTAATTTCACTTGTTAAGTATTAACTATACCAACTTTGCGTAACATTGTTTATTACAGTTAGCTGATTTCGATGAATTCTGATATAAAGAATGTCGGAATGACGTTACGAAGTCGAAGTTGCCAAATCATATCAGTGTTTTAATGTTTTTATTATTTGAACTAATTATGCAATAAAATTACTTAAGCCCTGAAGCAATATAGAAAGGGCGTAACACTTTTACTTGTTTTTACAACGGTGTGTCGGTTCGATTCCCGCGATGAAACCACTTTCGCCGTTTGTTTGATCTACACAATGCTGTGTGAAAGATTCTCATTACAGATAACATACAACTTTTATTTTAGTCATTGGTTTATGAACTGTTAAAAGTTAAAACATTTAAAATCTCAATCTTAGTATTATGTACACAAGTCGTAATTCGATTTGACTTTTATGTTGTTAAAAATACGGACCATAAAGTAGTAAAAAAAATCGACGTCAAAATGCATTTACTTAGTAGTCAAAACAAGTACCTAAATCTGACCTGATTGAAATAAAAACACATCATGTACCTACCATTCGTTTAGACTTTAGAAGCTACGAGCCACAAATAGACAAACAAAACCACAAACACACTGACACCTAAAATTTATAACAATTTTTGCGTCGAGGATTAAAAAGGTACTAGGTAAAGTTATAATTTAATGAAAAGTTACTGTTAATTTTTAAATGGCGCCATGTTATAAATTCCCACTAGCTCAATGCACTGCGCCGACGCATAAATGCTTACATTATCCGCTTAAGGTTGAACATAGGCACTTATGATAAAGTTTGATAGTTCTACTAATATTTTAGGTATTTCTAGTTAACTTTCAATTAAAATACATAAATGTAAGTTAAAGTAAAAATAATATTTCATCGGAGGTCTTCCTGGTTTTGAATTCCGGGAAAACGATTAAAACTTTCGATTGGGTAGCCACACTACTGATAACCTACTTGTCTGTAAGACCTAGGAAACTCTCAGAAATGTCCCCATTCCCAACTGGGAATGAACCACTAGTTACTGGTTACATGAGTTAATTTTTCAAGTAAAATTACATTATTAACGAAATAACTATAAACGATGTCGCGAATCATATAAAGTGCTTATACTAAAGTATTGTAATGTCCAATTACGTTATTTGTTAAATTGTGTAATAAAACGATAATAATATTCAATGTTATCATTTCCACATTGTTATCATCGACCTTGGTAGACTATTTAGCTATATCTATTGACATTTCAAATATTTTTTATTTATGTATACGGTTAACACAAAGTTGGCGTGACATTATAGAATCATAAATGATAATATAAGAAAACAGAACAAATTAAGCACGTATCGCAAATTTTACATTTATTAAATAATTACTAAGTTTTTCCGCTAATAACCGAGGGTACTACCCTCGGTTATTTGACATTTGACAAGTAACACCATTTGACAATTATCATCTTTGTCGTCAGTCGCCCGTGATCAAGCAGGCTGTAAAGCACGCGTAACGTTTGAAAAATTTAGTAATAAAATTAATGAAATGTTAAATAAATTAAATTAGTGAATAACCCCACTAGTCTGTACCTTTATACAATATCCAATCAACTATCTGTAAATAATAGTAATTTAGAAATAAATAATAATATAAGTTTTTTTATTAGATAAAAAGATCAGCTTGACATTTTCTTAACAAAATAGCAATAATTTACATGCAACTGTAAATCAGAGCCTAAATGGCTCAGACATATAAAACTTATAACACCCCCTATTTTTTGGCGGAGGTCAATAAAATAAAAAATCATATTAAAACGCGAATCTAAGCGTTTTACAATATATGAACAATACAGTATTGTGATGTGACCCAGTAAGCATGCGAACGAAGTTGCATTGTTTGTTTCCGCTGTGGTAGGCTTCGTGCTTGCACTGTCAACTGGGACCTGCATCGCAATCAATTTTAAATTTAACGTTAATCTACAGTATTTATGTCATTTTGATTGTTTGGTAAGTGATATTAAGATAGATTAGAACTACTATGTTTAGCATTCGTTGTAGGTATATACCTACCTTTTTAGTTTTTGGGAAGAATCCAGAATCCTAACCGTAATAGAAGTTTTAAAAGATCCTATAGTATTCTTAACAATAATACAAACGTTTTCGTTTGGAGACACGACATTTGCCTGTTAATATTAAAAGAAATATGATTGTTGAAATAGACGAAAGATTTCTGAGAACGTAATAATTTCAGACAAATAACAGAAAATTGTTTTATTTTTTAATAAAACCGCGATTAAAAATAAACTTGACAACTAGTTATTAACAGCTCTAATTATATCCTTATATATTTCAGAATTCGCGATGCGGTGTTGACACCGGCGTGATGATGAGGCTCGAAGCGTCTGAGAAGCAGCATAGATACCACAACCTCCTAAATGATGATCATGCCAGTGAGTATTTTCTATGATTTTGATTACCACAAATTCATGTTTCATCGATTCAAAATGATACAAGTGAAATTGAAGACAATTGAATACTCCGAAGACCTGATAATCACAGATAATAACATCTCATAAACGCATGATCAGATTTTTGTACATTGTTGATCCATTTAGATTAAGTCAACTTTCCAACAAAAAACTGCATCGAAATTGGTCCATTCGTTTAGGAACTACGATGCCACCGACATACACGTCAAAGTGTGTGGTGTAACACACCTAAAGAGTTCTGGTCATATTTTAGTTTTAGTAGAACTTTTACTTGAGCTGTAAAATATTCGTATGATATATTATCTTTACTTGTGTCTTGTATTTCTTTTTAAATATTTTGTATTCATGATGTCTTTTTTGTTTGAGTACATAATATAAACCGCAAAAATATTTGATCTCTTTATCACGAAGAAAGATACTGAGAAAAATTTATCTTTTTTACAAGGGCATATACGAAAAGAAAGTTACTTAAACGTAAGGACGTTTTTTATTTGCTAAATGAACTCAATCCGATTAACCCTAACATAAGAAAAAGTTTTTATTTTTGCTCTAGAGTCTAAGCAATACACACTTAAACATTACAAAATAAGAATTTTACTACTTAATATAACCACTAAGTTACAGCAATTACAAAACAAAGACTGCATACCGAATGCAAACTCAGTGTGGCCTAGATTTTGTAGAGGATTGCAAATCTCAGTGTATTTAACATGGTAGTGTTTTCCATTTAAAATTATCAAGAAAAGATAGTATTGTATTTTTTTTCCGGACACAACGGACGTGATCGAGTTGGTACTCAGCCAAAATTCAAGAAGATATTAAATATTCTTCCATTTATGAAATATTCCTTTTTGTAATCAACATGTCGAATGTTTTTAGATTGTTTTCAATTTCACTTGTTGGTTACTTTTATTTTTTAACTTGTCAGAGTTATCTATTTATTATATAGTTATCTTTTTATTATATTTTTACTGCCTATAAAGACGAAGATATAACAAATTACAATTAAAAAGATTCTCACAGAAGAAATAGGACTCGATAGACCTGTATCACATAGACTTTGTCTCGGGTTTCGTAAATATGCAATGAGTTCCCACGTGAACCACCTTACAGATAAGAAATATTAAGTAAAAACGATTTCGATTCTCTTTTACTTCCATGGACACATTACTTAGCTTCCTTTTATGAAAATTTTTCATCCATTTCGGAGATCACAATATCATGTCGGTGAGCTTTTGAAATGTCATTAATTTTACTGAATATATAGATATATTTATAGAATTTACATCTACATCCGTAATTTCATGTAACTGTTTAAAAACAGAATCATCAAATTAAGTCGCCATGGAGATTGTAACCACACCTCACATCCGGTCAGTGGTCTATGATATCCGGTGTTTTGTGCGCGGGAAACGAACCTGCAACACCGTCACGCTACACTGCTTTAGATGACGCATTTGATAAATATTATTTATAGGCTTTGATAAGACTTGCTTATATCAAGAGAAAGTAGAACGCCGAACTGATTTGCTTTTATCTGTATTAAATGACTATTTTCGTCGTGGGTTAATTAATGTATTAAATTATATCAATATTCAGAAAATTTATGAGTGTTTAAAAACTAAACTTGGACTCAAGGAATCAAACAAAAATGACATAGAGAGTCTTCCTGTCTTTTTTTTTAAATTTATACCGACCTATTTTATATAACCCGGGCGTTAGTATAGAATTGAATTCGAACTATCTAGAGTAGTCCATGGCATTGCGTTTATGAGAAACAGGCCTACATTCTAACCTACATACCGGGCCCGGTGGGTGACTGATTGCATAACCACTGATACAGCCTATTGTGCTTAACAATTATCACGTATACATGTCGTGCTACGTTCCTTCACTGTCACACAGTAAATTAAGACAGCAAGGAAATAATCCAAACGAAAGAGAGCACCATTTGTAATTTTATGGAATTCAAAATGTTATAATCATATCAATGAACTTCTTTCAAAAATATTCTAGAACCATATTAAGTCACGTCCCACATTATTCAAAGATGGCGCCGCGCCGCACGGATCTAACATATACTCATCTATGGTAAATGAATTATGTATGTCTATGGTTTTACTAATTTGTTGTCAGTTAATGGCTTTATATGAGATGCGCATTTAAATTAGTTACCATAAATGCTCTTATTTATAGCTACGTCGCTTAAAAAAATATTTTATTTATAATATACCAAGTGAGATGTTAAAAATATAATATGCTTGTAATTTTATAAAACATTTCCCCCTCCTTTTTGGAAGTCGGCTAGCTACAACAAGAACCGTTCTATCAGCTGATTAGTTTGTGGCAATAGTAAATTATGAATGGTTGTAAGTTCTGAAAGTGAACAGAGTTGACTCACAGCAGCGGAACATCATAGGAATTTATCGCAAGCCAATAATCTAGTTCATTGACTCATAAAATTAATTCACTTTTAATATTAATAGTTTTTATAATCATTTTTATTACTTCGCGTGTTATTAATATTAAAGCACGGGTTCTTGAAATTGAAAATTGTACTAACTTCTTCGGCCCCAAAGTGTTAAGGAATAGAAAGAAACCTTCACTTTCTTCGGTCTTGCGCGGTCGTCTTCCACCTGGAGCGCCCGAAGGTGCTATTCCATTTGCTCCCGCCAGTGAAAAAAATATTCGTAGGTAATTGCAATGCGTTATAAACTGATTTATAAGCAAATAATCTTTATTATAATCTTTACTCACCTAGGGGTCTCTAGTTCTTTTCTAGCTTACTTTTAAAGCAAACTGGAACCTGGATTTGTATACTTATTTAAAATGAATTCATTGCGATGGTCGTTAGAAATGGTAGAACATTCTAATTTTAAATATGGAGTTACTAAATAAAGAGTGAACTGATAAAGTAGCTTAGCAAGAGTAGGTTCTATAAAAAGATATCGATTGACAAGCATAAACCCTTGTTACGCGGTGCTGCGGTTAATTACAAGGTCGGTATACAATAATCAAGATACATACTTGTTTTTAGAATATTAATGTATTCATTTGTAGTTACTTTTATAATCTTCAGGCAAACATGCAACCCTTGATAAAAAGAGGAATGTTATAAATTTGTCGTGTCTGTCTGTGGGTGTGTTTGTCTGTAAGTAGCTCTTAAAAGAATGTACCGATCGATACGGATATTTTTATTTCAAAGCTGATGTGATCGAGATGAAGATATTTTCATTGTGTCAGCCATTTGTAAGTGTGCCTTGATTTTTTTTTCCTCTACCCACCAAAAAAAAAGCAACCCAGCTCTCTTGAGAGGGGTCATTTCACTGACAGATATCCAATCTATAATAAAATAAAAAATTAGTAATTCATTATATTAGAGTTGAATATTGTATTTAAAAAAAAATTAACCTGCAATAATGTAGCTAAATGTTCTGTTCCTTCATACAAACACAAAGGTAAATAATAGGATTGCATTATATCATGCACTGCTTACTTATAGGTTTTAGAAGTTATATTGCCATTATTCTAATTTCTAAGCGATTAATATTAGACAGTATAATGGTATAGACTAGATTTCGTCACAGTTATCGAAACGTGAGCCAAGGGTCTCTTGCGTGTTAAGTAATTGTCTAGACTGGTCTAGAGGCCGTGCGAACCGTTATCCGATACATTCAATTACTTGTTAGTACTTACAGTTAGCTTCTCGATTTTACTGTTTAGCTTAGACTTATCCAGCTTAAGACACTATCTATATACATTTACTAACATTATAACGCTCTTCAGCTTTCTTTGAGTTTGTTTGTAATAACTCAAGTCAGATTTCATACAAACACGAAATTTGTTCATAAATTTAAGCGGTATGTACTTTGCTTTATAATGCTGTATGTCAATCATGAGATTATTATCAAAGTTTTCAGTTGGTTTTTAATTATCGGAAGCCCCTTAGTGGCCAAGTAAGTTTACGCAACTGCTAGGGACGCTGTGAGATATTCCATACAAGTAACTACTAACTAAGATCGAATACTTTACAGACCGATGCCGCGATGATAGAACTACTGTTCTCCTTGATGTATTTCTTAAGACGTCAGAGATGGACATTTATGAGACACACTTCAAAACTTGTTTGACGATGTTTTGTAACGACGTGAGATTCGAGATTTAGTGATATTTATTTAACATGTAAGATCTACTGACAAGTTGCGAGATGACTATTATAAATTCTTAATCTGTTTATTAACAATAAAATAATTATAATATGTTAAATTTTCACTATAAAGAAAACAATATGTTTTTCTTTTCCATTTACCTACTATAAATATTTTAAAACAACTACATATTAGTGTACTTATTTGTGTTGCATACACATGTATGAAATTAAAATTCCTTTCATTGATTAAATAATACAAACGGTCTCCGAATGTAAACGTATCGAATTAAAACCCTCTCCCTCATCCTTTCAAGCCTAAACCACTGAACCGATTTTGATGAAATTGATTGGGAAAGGACATGGGCTAGCTTTTATTACGTTTGTCATTGTCCAAGTTATCTTATTTAAGATTATTGATAATCATAAAGAAGATATAGAAATAGTAATTAATAATTATATCGTCAAAGTATTGAATTGTATTGGAACATGTTTTGACGTACTCAATCAAAGATCATTATCTAAAGTTGCATTGCAACACATTAAAAAACTCTTATCACAATGGTTCTAGGCCAATCGTAATCGTATTTATTCTAGCTGTGTCCCGTGGTTTCTCCCGCTCTCAAAATATCTATTCTTCCCGTTTTTGCAACATTTTTCATTGATGCTTCGCTTCTATTGGTCTTAGCCTATCGCCTCCATAGATAGATATTTCGCCTTCGGTTTAATTCCATTAAAATTTCTTGAATAAACATTATTTTATAGTAATATTTTAGATTGACAATATTTTTTTTAACAAAAAACTATAAATCGACATCAGTGCTCAAAAAATTTAAAACTAACTTATATCATCCCTCTTCTAACGTCAAAATTACGTCGGAGGTTAAAAATTAAACTAATTTTTGAAGTGCACAGTATTTGTAAAGAAATGTTAAGTAGGTAACCAGTACGAATGTCACGTGAATCATTTAAACCGGGCGTACTGTCACACATGATTGAATCCAAAAAACGTGGCAAATTATTCTAAAAAAGAAACAGCTGAGGAACAAAATAGTATTGGTTTCAAGATAAGAAGATAATATAAACTGCGAAAGCGATATTGGTAAGGTCGCTCTTGATATTATAATATCTATAAACATGACATCACCAATAGAAGGAACCTCATATTTACATTTTATAAATATTTACTTCAACGTTAACATTGACATTTAAATTTAGAAGCTGACTTCTAAAAACAATTCACAGATCACAGAATCTATCTTGATAATCTTAATTTTAACAAAAAAAAAGACTCCAAATCGTTAATCTTAAACAACTGAACAGATTTCGATGAAATTAAATGGGACCACACGGGAAGCATCAGCTTTCAAACAAAAAAGAATCATCAAAATCGGTTCTCCCAGTCGAAAGTTCTGAAGTAACAAACATTAAAAAAAACCATACGCGTCTAATTGATAACCTCCTCCTTTTTTGAATTCGGTTAAAAATGCGTTGAACGAAATCATTAAAGATGTACTAAGAAGTCAGTAGTTAAAACTAAGTAGACATTCACAATTTTTATAAATAATTAATGAATTAAAATAATTTGTTTAGTGAAAATTGGCTTCATTAAAATAGTCTAAAATCAAGATTTAAATTATGCGTTTTGAAACTGACAAAAGTCCAAATATTTTTCCCTTATAAATTTAACTTGTTATTATCTTGTTGTTGGTTAAAGTCCGAGAAATGTCATTATCTAATTTGCAAATTGGAAAAATATAAAACAACACTGGTTTCGTGGAATTTAATTTATTCACGACTGTATGCAGCTTCTAAGTTCTAATAAATATCGATCGAATGATTCTTGGATCAATTCTAATATAAAAAAGTAATTTTAATATTAAATTTGTACTTCCTTTTTTGCATTGTTATAGAAAAGGTAAAGAATAAGTCTATACTCTATGACCTTTGTCATCGTTTCTCAAACTTTTTATTAAAAAGCCAAAAAGTTAAGTAAAAACTCTTGCGACTCCGTCACAATGAATAATACATATTTTGTTTCATAACACTACACTAAAATAAATTAATAAACGAATCTTTTGTACCTATATGTAGTTTGTGTTATAATTATGTTTTAACAGACTGCGACCCCTTTTAAAAACAAACTCGACCCTCCCAAGGGTCGCGACCCCCGCTTGAGAAACAATGGTCTATGTAGAATATATTAATTATTTCACTAGTGACTAGACCACTAATCTAAGCGTCTAGTAGCTAATGATTATTAGTAATTGTCAATTGAACGAATACTTGGCTCAAGGTTTGAATATATTTGGAAATCTTTTGTTGTCCGTTTTTGTAATTTCCGACCTAGATAATGTTGAAGGATTTTCACAAATGTTTTCGGCAAGGAGTCGATAAGGCTTTTGCGACGTTAGAAATTTAACCCCCAACTAAAAAGAGGAATGTTATAACTTATAAGTTTGATATATCTGCGTTTGTCTATAACATCTTTTCTTAAATCATAAACATTAAAACTAAACCGTGTCTAACTTCTTTAGGGTGTTGTAAGATCTTGGTGTCATTGACACTACGTACATAAAACTGCATGTAGGTGGTCTGGTATCCTCAAATTCTGGAACTATTTCAAATATTTGCTTCACGCACGCGCGCACTTTGATATGCTGTTTTATGCTTTATTCCTTCTACGTAAGACATACCATCCGCTATCATATAGAAATGGAGTTCATCGCGCAAGCGTGAACCACCTTACCCGGAAGTGTTACAAATTGCGCTTGAAGCCTTCAGTAAATAAGGTTTCTTTCAAAATTTCTTCATGCAACAATGTTTGATCAGCTGTCCCGTTTCATAATTCAGTTAACACTGCACTGTCTACCGGCTTACCGGAGCCTAGTTTTTATCTAACAACACTGTCGCCGGTCGTGATTATAGTGTTTATTTTTTGAGGTTATACTACGTTGTCAGAGCAACTGTTTCGTAGGAAACGTGTTTACGATGCAGCGTTGCATATCTATGCAATTAAGCATAAGAGTTCGAGCAATCGATAAATTTTTAATTTAATCGACGGACGTACTAAATATATCCGGGTGTTTTTGTCGAATCAGTGAAAATTGTTGTTATAATGAGTGCTAGTGATATTATAAATGATTAATCGTTTATGCAGTTCTATAGGTATGTTTGAATATATAATAATTAGCTAGACTGTGAAGTTTTATACAAAATATCACGCATGATAAAAAAAATAATCAAATTTTGCATGTAGAAAAACGTATTGTTTGGAGACCATGTAGGTATTCTAGAATAGCATATGTTCAAAATTAAAGTAGAATAGACTAAAAAAGTAGTGTGAGCTGAAGCTCCTTACCAGACCTACAGATAACCTGATATACAGAATATTATCTCTACAAAATAAAAGTACTGAAATCTATGAATTACTTACGTTTGAATGAAAGAAATTTCAGAGCACAATTTTAAGTTCGTATCGCAGGTTCGTAAAGCATTCCCTGTAAAAGTGGGTGGGCCGCTAATATAATTGGAATAAGAAAACTAACAGCAGTTAATGATATAAAATAGCAAAAAATATAAATAAGCCTGCGTGTTCATAGTGAGTCTTATTTTTATGTATTAATATGTTATTGTAAAGTTTTATCAAAGACAGTATTTCTATACAATATTTTTGTTATTAAGAAGTATCCTGGCATTTGAAGTGAAATGATATAAATTTTTTACCTCGAGTTTTGCATAAATACCCACTCATTGTTATTTGAATAGATCTATTTAGATTGGGCTGTCACGTATTGCCACACCTGACATTCCACACGAACATGCCTAATAAATCTGTTATGTTTAAAAATTACCTAGTTACTATTTCAAAGTTCGACATTACCTTAGTTTAATTCATTGTTGAAAAACAACAATAAACGATTATTAATTCGTTATAAATATAAACCAAAAAAAAATGATTTCTAACTTATATCTTAAATTCTGAAGACTTCCACCATTTATGTGATATTCTTATTTTTAATCACATTTTAAATTGATTTTTATGTTACTTATGTTACAGAGTCATTGGTTCGAACTAGCGCAATAAAATATCTTGTAATACTATACACGCCGTTGGTCCAAGATCATAAATCATTGGCAATGTTAATAAAGACGATTGGCCCCGAGGTCGTGTGACGTTAATCAGACATATACATATCATTATGTAATCCAAAAAATCTATGTAAAATTTAAGTAAAAATCGGACATAAACCACAAAAATATGAATTTATAGTGGCTTATATTTTTACGTCCGTTTTTACAAATTCCTTTTTTAATTTCGGACAAGAAATACAAAACATAGAAAAATCACTTTGTAAAATCCTTATACTTTAAAATTATGCTAAACATGGAGTTTCACACTTGCAGTTTTCCATGACTTGTTTTTTTTCCTTTACCGGGGCTGCCTGGATCAGATCTCTAACCAGCGATAAGGTTATTGCTAATTTCTTCTTGTGTAACTAGTGTTAGTAAAAAAAAATTAAATGTTTTAAAAAAGTTTAAAAGAATATAGGTTACATTTCTAGCTCAACGTGACTTTAACAAATAAAGATTGGGCATTATGGGAAGGGTTTGCCTCATAAAAACCCACTAATCCAAATACGAAGGTGTGTTTATTTGTTACTTATTTAAAAAGTTCGCCCATATACATTATGCACCTACTTACGCTATAAAAGATATTTTATAATTTTGCCCGTGTTTTGCTTCATACTTGTATACACAGACATCACGCAAAAACTATTAAAAGTATATAGATATTTCATTCGACGTTAGGTATGACTTATAATATGGCCTTTAAAGGTATTGAAATTCCTCTAAGCGAACCATAATATTTACCTCAGTCAATATTCAATGTTCATCCTCGGACAATAAAATGATGTCATGTCCAGCTTCTATTTGATTTACAATGGTCGTAGTTGGGTGATATAATGATGTTTGTTTTTTCAATTTAAACAATACCTACCTTTACGTAGGTAACTATATAAAAAATATCTTGTTAGTTGTTAGCTGTATAAAATTAGACTAAATCTCAATACATTAGCTGATTTTGAACTGTTTAAAAATCAATATCAATTAAACATAAAGGAAATTCAAGACTATCAATAAAAGAGTTTCAATTCACTTACAAGTTTGATTTCACAATCCAATTTCACATAGTTTCACTCTTAAATTTTGGCTACGGGAGCCTTGTATGATCGTCACATTGATTCATTCGTCGGCGAGGACTATGCATCAGGAATACTGATCGCCTGATCGTGAAACCCATATGACGTCATCTCCTGGTCATATGTTACAACAAACCCATGTTATCCTAAGGTCAAAATGACATTATTGTTTCCAATATATTACTCAAAAATGTAAGCTAAAAATGTTTTAAGAATTTTATTTTATCTTCAGACTAAAAAGGCTTATACAATACAGGTATGTTAGTATCGACTCTTAATAATGTTTCTGTTAGTTTGGCACCGATTGCCAAGTATTTCCTTTGTAGAATTATTATATCGATTTTAGTTATTAATTTTTAGTGCGCTGATAGTCAATTTAAAGTTTTTTAATTTTGATTATATAATTTTATTTCATGTTTTCGAGTGAAACATTCCCTAGCCCAATAGCAACAATGAGAGATTGAAACTAACAATAATTGAAACTAATTTTTTATGAGTTTTTTTAATTTAAACTTAATACATATTATTTAATTAATTATATAATGTATAATAATGTAATGGGAATGCGTTAATTTGTATAAAGTCTTCTAGAATAACTGATTGGAAAATTGTAAAATTGAAAATTGTTGTAAATAAATATACTAAAGTACCCAAAGTCCCTTCCAAATGGAAGGGGAATATTTAGAGACTAGTTCCTCGGCCCCGGGGCGTGAGTCGCCGGGAGGTGGGCTACTAGATTTAAAAAAAAAATACATATTATTTTGTTCTAGAAACTCGGCTTAGGGATTGAGAACTGATTGGTTAGTTAAGAGGCTGCTTAAATCATTTTTTCATCCACTTTTTTATATAAGGAGGAAAATCGACAAGTATTTATTGATTTATCTGTGAGAAAATGGTTGGAATCGTTAAAAAATTAATCGTCATCCATCAAAGGTCTTTGTACATTTCTCTAACAATCTTCACACGAACTTTCACAGTCGTGAGAATTTCGGTTCGCCATCCCTCTCTATTTGATTATGTTAAAGTGAGATGGCTATTCGTGATTTATCTTTGCAGTAATCAGCAGTCACGGTTGTCGAAATTGCTGAACTAAATAACGGTTGATGTATGTAGAGATAGGAATGTATAATTTGAAGCTTCACCATTTTAGTGAAGTAAACTAATTTGGTCTTTGATAGTGAAAAACCTAGTAATATATGAAAGCTATATTTACTAAGGTCTTGTCCTGAATGGGGCAGAGGGCATCCACGTACGTCGCCATCCCGCACGGTCTTGAACTACGCGCTTCACTTCGCTCATTTTGCAACAGCTAATTTCTATTTTTATTAACCTCCGACACATAAAGAAGAGTGTTATAAGTTAGACGTACCTTTGTATCTGTGAATCTATGGATGTGTGTGTCCGCCTGTGGCATCATACCTCCTAAACAAATGGACTGATTATATTGGTTTTTTTTTTTGTTTGAAAGCTGACATCATTGGGATCTTAGCGGTTTTTGAAATCTGTTCATTCATGAAGTATCCTTATTTGGAATTACCTTGTCGGGGTCTTTTTAAAAAATTCTCTTCAATTGCACTCGTATAATGCAGTATTAAATGAATGGAAGGTATTTACAGTGCGAAAGTACTTAAATTACATAAACATACAAAGGAAATGACAATTTTATTATTATTTAAAAAACTTTAATGATTTTAACCCAAATTTTTAAATGTTAAATGATGAAACGATTACATGAACAGGTTGATTCGAATTTGTACCTTCGCAATTCACTTGCGCGACATGGCGCATTAAAAGTGGAAGTTCAAGGCGTTTACGGTAATAGCAAGTGTTACTTAATGAATAAGAATTAACATATATTTGTAACTTTTTCATTTATTTATTACTCAAGACACAATACATCACAAGTAGAACATATAAGACGAAATATAAGATACGAGAGAAGTATAGATGAATCCTAAAAATTCACAAATGGAGTAAGTCTTTAAAGTAAAATTAAATTAGGGTAAAACGCAAGTAGCCAATCAAAAAAAAAACAAAATAAGGCATGCAATACTCCACTTTGTGTCTGACGCAGCACCAAACTATGTAAACATTACTAAAATGATCATTTGTTTATATTTAACTTTACAAACTCCTAACTCATTATGACATAGCGTTGTTCAGGGCATGACACCGTGTCAAAAATCGACTGCAAAGTGCACAACAATGAATAACAATCAACAGAATAAAACAAAAGCAACAGAAATAACAATTCTACAAAGATATTTGAAAGCCGGGAGACCTTTGGGTTAAAGATATGTACTAGTACTTATGTATGTTTTATAATATTCTGTTACATTGAAAGTAACGTATTGAGAATAATTTGTATGCAAAGTGACAAGCGTTAGTTTGTATATTTATGTTAAATTCCATATAACGGTGTACTGCAGTTAAACACGAACACGTGTATTGGAAACTACTGTTAGTTCGTGGGTCAAAATATATTGAGACTTGGAAAACCATTCGTAAAAGTAAATTAAAGTAGGTATTTCAATCATATTTTAATCGTTTAAGTTTACTTGCTGCCTTAAACTTTAAGTAGTTAAGTTATTAACTGAAAGAGTTTTGTCTCGTTTTTTTAACAACAATTGCACATTAGCGAGAAAGTGTCAAACCATTTGAGACATTTCGGGCCATATTACAAAACATGAACTAAAGATGTTACAATATTAGTTGCTATACTAAACCAAAACAAGTCATGTTTGTATGAAAGTTAAACTTATATTCTAGCGACCAATACTGAAACATCGTTAGTCCATGTTTTGTAGTAAGGCCCTAAGTTTAAAAACGTTTAGACTTTAGAAGTAAGGGTACCACGCTAAAAATAGAGATGGCGCTGATGTACTTTGTGTACGCTATAAAAGTTATTTCATACAAACGCAAGTAATTCATAGAATTCAGTGGTTCTTACTCGTGTACTGAAATTATAAGCTATGGATGAGGTTTCCCGTTGTAATATGTTTATAATATACGATATAAAGTTAGTACCTAAATGTGACTAATAAAATGTATAAAATTAATGATTCTCTTATAGTAATAAAATAAAACGTGATGTTTGAACCGGTAAAACAAACAAAAAATAATCTAATCTGTATTTAATGTTTTTGTGGTAATTCGCATTCAACAAAACGTTTTTTAAACGCCGCTCGTAATTTTCTTAATTGTTGGTTCGTTTAACATTTGCTCTAACGACGTATCTACGTTAACTCGCTATTGTTACAATTTTATTTCACCATACCACGACCTTTAGAACCTTCATCAATTCATAAAATTGCATCAAATTAAAAAGCATAATAAGCATAAGTTTATTATATATATAATAAACATACTGTATATAGTCTGTGTGTCTGTCTGTGACATCGTTGTTCCTAAACAAATGGACCGGTTTCGATGCTTTTTTTTGTTTGAAAGCTGACATGGTTGAGATGGAGCTTAGTTACTTTATGAAGATCTGTCTGATCGTTCATCCATTCATGAGATATTGTTATTGGTCGCGGGGTTTTTAAATTGTCTTCAATTTTCGTAAGACCTGACCGCGACGTATATATTCTGGTATTCTGTTATTGCATGTATCTTCTCAATACTGTAGCTTTCGTATAGTGAAAGAATCGTCCTGATTTTTTTACGATTTAAAACATTTTAAAGAGAATTTCTTGATTATATAATATTTCTGATGTAATTAGCCAAAACACTTCTATTTTATTTTTTTTCTTTAAACACACAAGGTCATGGTATGGCATGACAAATAAACTATTTATTTAAAACTAGTGCTAATAAAAGTGCCAAGATGGATAGCCAAGAGTCCAGAAGTTCCAGGACAAGCGATTCTCCTGGAGACACCATGAACGACGTTTATGCGGCTTGGCGTAAGTCTTTAAGATTTTGTTTTTGGAGATATGTAAATCAACAACCCCTTACATTATTTTGTTTCACAGGTTCAGGCAGCGATTTCGATGAAAGCTCTCAGTGGTATGAGCTTTTTAAGTTTCACCAAAATAAGGGCGTTTACTTAACACAATCTTACAATTACTTTATTAATTATATGAGAAACGTTGGACAAATTTAATTTAACTAAATACATACATTTGTAAAATTTTGTTAAATAAACGTGCTTAATTCGGTGAAACTTTTCTTTAAATGTGTGATATTTACGTATAAGTATATGAGACATTACTATTGAATATCGTATCATCGATCTGTACGAATCTGCTATTTATTTATTTAAGAAAGAAGACAATTTATGTTATTTCACAACTTTTATACATTATAGCTAATAATGCATCTGCAAGTATAACTTTAAGGTATATAATGCCAAGTTAAATATAGTTAGATAAAGAACAAGTGAGATGTAGATTTTAGAACCGTAGTATTAGTATTGCATCTTTGCCGTTGAAATAAGTATTGCATATCGTGACCTTCACGTACGTCCAGTGGCAAATGTCTTGCTCATTACTCGACACAAAGCTGAAATTTAAGGTCTTATGCAAAGTAAGATTTACGTGAGTGGTAGCATTTATTCTTCCTCATTCCTAATACTTTATTAACAGCTGAAAGAGTGTTTGAACGAGCTAATCTCAATAAACTGATATTATTATTTTTTGGATAATTCATTTATCAAGGAAGGGTATATAGGGTATATAACGCCACGCTGCGACCAATAGGTGTGGAGAATCAATAAGAAATGTTGCAAAAACGGGAAAATATTATAACGGGGATAATGTATAGCAACATCTGTGAAGCTAAAGCGGTCCGCTAGATATTGATCAATCGATCAATTGACCGTCTTTACATCTACTTTCATTGATGAGCAAGACGGTCAATTTTCTCTTCCCCATTCGTAAATTATATGAACCTATATTGTAAACAGCTTAAATCAAAAATAATTCACGTAAATCATTTAATTCATCACAGTCTTATTAACTCTGACCCAAAAAGAGGGATGTTATAAATTAGTAATGAACCGATTTCGATACGATGGTTTTTTTTTCGTTTGAAAGCTATGATCGAGAATTATGTTAGTTACAGTTTAGTTTCAGTTCGTGCAATCATGAATCGTCAAAATCAATTCGACCTGTTATACATTATTCTAAATTTAACTCGAATGAATTGCAGCGTTTCTGAAATTACTTAACTAAAATTAGACAAGTTTAGTTTAAATTAAGAGTTGTACATCAATAAGCAACTAATTTATCTATAGTTAGTTTCATAATAATAATCTTGTGGAGAAACGTTTATATATAAGATTGAAGTATTAGAAAGTAATGACAAAACATATTGCAATCGTGACAAAATGTGATTGCTGATCCCAATTACAGACTGATCAGAACATTATCGGAATATTAACATCACTCATCACCTTACAGTAGAATAAAACAATTTTAAAAAAACCTGACTTGATAATTAATGTATTTTAAAAGAAAGTGTTAATCTGCGTGCTGCTAAAGCTCAGAAATGAGTCCCGGTACGATCAAGGGATTTATATGGTGTGGTAACCCTCTATCGTTTTTACCTAAAGTGCGTGCTTTTGAATATAGAGAGGCTGGAAGATTTAGTGTGAAGAAATTTCTACTAAAATTCATATTGCTTACTTTACGGCCTATAGTTTTCACAATACGACGACCTTTGTATCTCTGTTCCAAACAAGTTGAACGTTAGAACAGTTTCGATAAATGCCGATGCAATCTTTCTCCCACGTCCGGTACACGTCGAAACGTCTACACTCACTTTGTAGCCAATAGATTAATTAATGAACGTAAAATACGGCATTTCAAAGAAATAAACATGTACTACTAATGCACTTCCTACTTTCTTTAATTTAATCTAATTTATTTGTACATAATATTTACATAGAAATACTACATAATTTGTCTTCAATTTTACTTCAGGCTCTTCGTATAAAACTTAGCAACCATTTCAAATGTAAAATTCAGTAGCGGAACAAAATATGTAAATTCCAACATTTAAATAGAATATGGAGAGAAGATAACAATGTTTAGAATAATTTAAAGGTTTCGTCAACGTATTTGCAAGTGTTAATTACAAGTCATCAAGAAAATACTATTTTTGGACTTAAGCAAGTAACTAGACCATATAAACTTACGCCATAATATATGGACAAAAGTGAAATTAAATTGCTTAAAAAATGTGCTACGATTTTTAAGATGGTTTATGTTACTAGAATACAACCAATTTTTAACCCCCGACGCAAAAAGAAGAATGTTTTAAGTTTGTCTGTCTGTGGCTTGGCCAATTACTTTTTTTTATTTGAAAGTTGACCTGGTCGATATGAACCTTAGCAGCAATATTGTGGTTAACATTTCAGGTGGTTTATAAATACATTCTTTAGAAATTTTATTATTGTCTTTTTATTTATTGTTTTTTTTTTCTATTCCAGATGAAATGCTAGAAAGTGAAGGGGCAGGGTTGGCAGCCAGGGTAGCAGAACTGGAAGTCCGATGTTCCCGGCAGGCTGAGGAGCTCTTGTGTCTACGGTCAACCCTAGCTGATGCCCTCAGAAGACTGAATGCGCTGGAAGGCCGAACTCCAGCCACAACTACTACACAGAGGAATGGAGCTTATACAGGTGCATTTACTTAAATATTCCAAAATTATTTAAAAAGTTGTGTTTTTGTGTCGATAAATAAAGCCTTTGTTTCCGAAACAATTACATACTTGTGGAAAAAATTAAACACAAAAAGAGTTTTGCAATACAAAATGGCTCTTGTTACGGTGTGCACTGTGCTAAGTAGCAAAGGACTCCGCCATATCTTTCCGCCATTTTCTGTTTGCTGCCTCTCTTATCCAAAGAGGTTCTAGAGTCATTTTCAGCTCATCCTGAAAACTAAATATATAAAGTATAATACTTATAATTCACTAAAATACTAATGATAACGAAATCCCGTATATTGGAGACTAGTTTTTAGGTATTAGCATCTTCGTCCGTATCGTTATTTACAAAAAACCTGTGTATGTTTTCCGCTTGTATTTTTTTTCTTGTACAAGCAAATGTTAATAAATAAATATGTATATCAATAGGGTATTTACAATGAGTTTAAGCCAAATTCGGGTCGGAAACGACAACTTTGCAAGGTGAATTCGAACTGACGTATCTGAATTATATTATCTTTTCTGTGATCTATTTTTATAATTTACTTTAATTACTACATTAATTTTTTCCAAATTTCATTTCGCGAGTTAAATATTCAGAATTCACATCGCAAAGTTGTCCTATCCGAACCCAATTTGTTTGCTAAGAATAGCTCCTATAGATAATCTAGCTGCCCGTCCGTGGCAGAATTTTTAAAATGGTAAAAATGAAATTGTAAAATATTCTTAATCAATTCTAGGTTCAACGGGGACACCGACTCGAGAGCTCCGAATCAGACAGACATCCTCATACCGGGAGCCAGCCAAACGTAGTTCCAGCTATGGTTCCAGTGGCTCATCATTACCTCAGAGGTGAGGCTTTTATCGTTACATTTTTTAGAAATGTAAATATTATCGGTTTAGATGGCACATAAAGCTACTTACTTAGAAATAATATTAATATGTTTAAAATGGATCTTAGTACTTATTGGTTTTTTATATTTATAAGTATGTAAATATCAGTATAGTCATACCTCTTGATGGACCTTATTAAATAAATTAAATAGTGAATAATGGAAATAGAAATTAATGCAGATATGTGGAAGTGGAAACTCACTGCGAACTAAAAATTGTGTCAATAGAGCTTTATTTTAACGCCATCTAGAGCACACCAATCAAACCTTGTGTCATTTTTAATTCAATCGTTGATTTTTATCTTTTCTACGCATCTAGTTTCAAATTAATTTTTATAAGTCGCTTAACTTATAAACTAGTTTTGTTTCCAGACGCGGACCACAACACCAGTCCACGGGTTCGCTTCAGTCGGATTCTCCGGCGTCTTCGTCGTCTCTCTCCCCTGCGCCTTCCCCCTCACCACGCGCCACTCCCGCCCCGCACCACGTGCCTCACGTGCCACACGTGCCGCAGCCTTACAGGTATAGTAGATTCCAATTACCTTGATCTCTGTGAACATACCCGGGGAATGATCCCAGCACAACTTTAGCGAGATCATGCTGCAGAGTCATTCTTTGTATGGAATAGGTGTTGAAAATTTAGCGTGATATATTTATATACCATTAACTGGAGCCACCTTTATATTTTATTTTGTAATAGATTGTTTTTTTGCACTTCAGTTGTAAGCGGTAGTGTAAAAATTGAAATAAGATGTACCATACCGTAGGTGGTACATCTTATTTAAATTTTTGTGAATATGTAATCAGGCAGTATTTTGGGTACGCACCCTTACGTACAAAAGTTTTTTAAATGTCTATAATATGAAAAGTTCTAAATATTTTAAACGACCAGTAACTTATGCCACCTATTCCAATTTACAAATTGGCAGTGTTACAATAGTTAATTTATAAAACGTAATAACTTACCATGAATATATTGAATATAATTCTAAATAATATTCTAGATAGCTGTCTTTTAAAAGATATTTCATATTTTTTTAAAAAAATCAGAATAAAGATATACTCTTTTCAAAGCATTTAGATGATTTTCTTAATACGGATGAATATCCGTGTCAAATTAATAAATAATAATGTTAAGCTAAAGTTTTAAAGTACTATTGATGGTAAGTTATTTAGACTGACCGTTATAGACATTTAGAGTAATGCTAGAATTCCGTAGATCGCGCAATAGTTCCACATCGAGCAATCAGAGCCCCTCCCCTGGGGCAACCCTTACAAAAAGATGGAACTCCACAGGGGACTTCAATACACAGGGTCTTTTACCTAATGCCAGGTAAATTTAGAGCTCATTATTGCTTCTTAACACCGATATAATACATAAAAATCAGAAACGTCTGCATAAGCCTATTTTAGTATAGTATAGGTACATAATATTACTTTAAATCCTTTCATTATTTAAACTCAATTCTTTATTTCAAGGAGAAAATAACAAGAGGCGTAGTGATATTTCAGAGAATCGCTACGCATCTTCTTTTATCGCGTCCATTAAAGAAGTAATTCGGATTAATACGAACAGCTGAGTTTCATCATCGAATGTCGAAGTAGAATTATAAATTTCATCTGTATCACCTGATCTTATTGTTGGATCTCTATTTTTGGAACCAGCTGCTTTTATATGTATTTTCAAATCATTACGACTTAGAGACCTTCAAGAAGGTTCGAAATATAAGCATGACGTTCTTTTCTGAAGCCCCAGGAACCGAAAGAAGTCGCCATACTGAGTGAGCTTCCTGCCCTTTTGTTTACATTATTGTATTAAAAAAACTATATGACTAAAATAGGCTTATAGAAGGGTTTAAAATTTTTATGAATACCATTTTTATGTTTGACTATTTATATATTTATTTGAATCGTATATTAACGTATAAGTAAGCGATTTACTTCAATTATATCGCCTCTATTTTAGAATTCCTAGCATTCAATTTATTTATTTTTAATTTGATTGACTATCTGTAAATGGAATACATTCGCCACTGGGCAATTCACAGTAATGTTATCCACTAATTTATTAAATTAATAAATTGTTACAATTGTTTAGTTTTTTATTATGTTAAAATTGAAAAATTCCTAATTTTATAAGCAGTATTATAGATAGAGCATTTTACAATAAACAATTATTATTGAAATAATAATTGAACAATTTTGTTAATACGCGCCATCTATTGGTCAAGTAAAACCCACGCACTTAGATTTTTTTGTTACTTTTGTTTATGCTATGTTTTTTGTTTCAATAGGTTTACAACCACAAAATCGTTATTAAATCTTTACTCTAAGCCGTCGCAAAATGGATCTTTATTAAAACACGGGTAAGTTTATATTCTTATGGTGGTGGGAATAAACTAACATGAATTTTGAATGGTTTTTACATAACATAAAAAAGCAGTATTCCAGGATCCTATACGAAAATAGGTTACAGCGCTGTGTTACAGATAATTAAATAAGTTATCTTTATTTTTATAATTTCTACCCACATAATGATTCCACATAAATCATTTTATAAAATTAAAATAGTAAATATACCCCTAAAGTTTGACCCTTTGAGTCATTTTGAAATTCACTGCAAAATTAATTCTTTCTTAAGTTTTTTCTGGTTGTCCTCTTCCTTTCACACCAAGCTCTAGCCTCCGAAGGCGGCTGGATGTGTTTAGGTTAAATTACCAATCCAACCAGATACATAATATTCTCAAAATTTTGGGCAATTCCACCTTTCGTGGTGCCAATTTTCTTTTATTTGGGACATTATGACTTCTCACTCACTAAAATGTTACTGTTTGTATTCGTCAAAGGTCTCCCATGGTCGTACATAACTTAACATTCTAAATCGGAACCTATATCGCTCATTAAAAAATTTTGATCAATTTACCAAATTTTGGTTTCATAGTACCTACAATTTAAAGTGCAGTCATGACTAAAATATTTAGTAACCATTGTAATTATAGGTTTTCATTTTTTGGTTTAGATTTAATTATCTGATTGATATATTTTAGGTAATAGGGGTAATGATCACCAAGTTCTTTTTGGTGGTCATTATATATAAATATAAATGAGTTATGACAAGAGTAAATTATATAATTAATCGAGTTAAAAAACTCGCTGAGAGAAGGGAAAAGTCAACGAAAGCTGTTTTACGCGACAGTTATTAAATGAAACAGTTTTCTTTGAATTCTTGTTACGTAAGTATTACGTTTAAATTAGGTACCTACCGCTGGGGAGAGTTTATTAAGACATTTAAAAAAGTATTATTACAACATTTGTATTCATTACTTTTTATACAAATATTTATATATTTTTTATACTGTGTATGTTAAAATTCACCTAGATCTCTTTTCATTGTTATAATTGGTCTCGGGTGAAAGTGAAATTCATTTAAAAAAAACTCTAACTGTTCTAAAAAGTTAACAAGTAATATTGAAGACTATTTAAAAATATCTCACTAACGGACAAACGGGCCTTCATTAATTCATGTATTTAGGATCCATCTCGATCACGTCAAACAAAAAAAAAAACACATCGAAATCGGTCCATTCATTTAGAAGCTACAATGCCACAGACAAACAAACAGACTCGTTAAACTTGTAACACTGCAATTCTTTTAGAAAATTAGATAGATAGAAAGCAATTTGTTTAGTGACTTTGACCTTCAAGCTAATCTTACAGTATTGATGTTTAAATGTCTTTGAATCGCCAATTTACCAACAACCAACAAGTTTGTTACTAAGGAGTAAGGACAAAACGTTATTGAAAATTGAAATGACTCAGAGTATTTCGCCTCGCTCGGGTAATCACAAGATAATGACGATCATTTAAAACATTTAACATACATTGCGTGCTTTATACAAAGAAATTTGCGTTTTATCATTACTAGTCAATAATGTATTGTATACATTGCGGGGTATACAATATGCATTACGGTAAACGGCCACTTGTTAATTTTCCCGCAGCTCGCGCTGCGCGCAGTCTGTTGATATCTGTCTCTGATACCGGCTGTTGTGCGTGTAACGAAAAACCGGTTTTATATTTTGTTTAATCTGTGTTCAAATTTGGAAAAACGATATAATTTTTTAACGCCATGGACGACAGGTACAACTTTGTATTTTTATTAAAAACCTGATTTATTTTGATTTCATTATATTTATTTATTTATATTTTAGAACTATCGCCTAACTGCTTTGGGATTTACAACGTGGGTTAAGTTTTGCATTAGGACTGTATCTACACTGAATTTAAAACGGTTAAAGATGTCGTTCACCTCAATGTAAGTTCAAATATTGTAATCAGACTTAAAAATGTTTAGAGCTCATATTTAGGTAAATTTGAAACATTTACTCTCATAAAAAAACTCATATTGACCTTGAAATCATACGCATTTTATTGCAATGAATGTGTTTTAATTACGAATCGATCAGACGTAATAAATAAAAATGAATATTTTAGTACTTACATAAGTTAAATCATAAAACGTATGACTTTTGCCGGTAGATAAAATATAACTCAGAATATAAAAACAAACATACGATTATTCATGTATATATAAAACAAGTCAGGTTGTTTATTTAACTTAAAAACGAATAGACTGATTTTGATTATCTCTGATTTGTTAAATTTATGTAATTCATAAATAGCAGAATAATTATATAGACTACAGATAAATTCTATAGAGCGACTTGACCATATGGCGTAATGCATGATTCAAAAAAGAAAGTTGTGCATGTCCAATGCATTGGCGGTAAGCCTTTTACCAAATATGGAGTATACAAACGAATTCTACGCGTAAAAAAACAGAAACGCGGCCTCATTATGTAATCCTACTAAGAGTTTTTTTACCTTTGTTTATATATATTTTTATTATTATTCAATTATAAATAAGGGAAAAACACATGTTAGGTAGGTACCTACATATCCGATTAATAGTCTATGTAAATTTCATTCTGTATAACATCTTAATGGCTAATACCTCAGATTTAATTAAAACTAATTTACCTTTAAGTATTGCTCAAGCAAGGCTCAAGCTTAAGGTGGTGTGGTGTGCGATATTACAATTTAATTGAAAAATGTGGCTGGTCTCGGTATGTTTTTGGAGCCAATAATTTTCAAAATCATTTAGATATACCTGTGGGGTTAATACCTATAAATAAAACATTTTATATCCAAACCTTTTTTACATAAAATGTTTGTACATCGATGTGCAGCTGAGTTAGGTCCAATAGTTTACATAATTATTAGTTAAAGTGCACCTGAGGATGAAGATGCATAATTGATAATAATTGTTTTCTACTAATAATTGTTATACTTAATTGGCCTAATTACAAAACGTGGATTAAAAATATTACAGTATTATATACTAAACCAAAACAATTCATGGTTGTATTAACGTTAGACTTGTCTTCTAGCGACCAATACTAAAACATCTTTAGTCCATGTTTTGTAATAAGGCCAAATAAGACTAAACTTCTATGCGATTATTAAAATTTATTCGATTAAAATCTTGCATGCACACTATGCATTTTGGCCCTTCGCTCATGGAGCACATCATATATAAAAATTTTGTTATATTATTGATCCCCAATAATTGTAGAAGTATTTGAGTGTAGAAACATCGCAACACTCCTCATGCCTAATAATCTAAGTATATTTTTACATAAGTTATTTTCTATTATTACAAGTAAGAATATCTCATAGATAAGGTTTTCATAAGTTGAAACTAAATTGCATCCCAATCATATCACCTTTAAACAAAAACCGCTTTGAAATCAATTTGAAATCGGTCCATTTGTTTAAGAGCCACGATGCCACATCAGACACATCATTTTTTCGCCGGGAGTCGTAAAAAGGGAACAAATGCGTCAGTTATTTAGTAGAAAACATATAATTTCAGTACCCACACATGTCAGTACAATGAAGAAGACGGTTCCATGAGAATGTACCTACGAGGTCGACCTGTGGTCCTGTACGGGCCCAGCGACCAAGATACCTTGGATCCTGCGAAGGTCGCCCCGCCACCGCATAGCAAGCTCAAGTTAGAATGGGTGTACGGTTATAGGTGAGTGGAATACATTTTCAATATATTTAAGTGAATTTAAGAATAAGCCAGTGAAGTTCTTTGTTTATTTTGGTGATTTTTATTTACAGCATTTATAACAAAACAAACTTAAAACTTAACTTAGGTAGTTACCTAATAAGTTAAATTTTAAAAATTCCTTATTTCATATCCAAAATTCGCAAACATTATATATAATATGAAATTTACTAGTTGTACCTCGCGATTTTATCCACTCTCAAAAGGAATATTTTTTCCCCTTTTTAGCAACATTTTTCATTAATGCTCCGCTCCTAAAATATATTGTAGCGTGATCACATAGCTTTCCTTGTGGACTCGAATCCACATCCAACACTAAAAGAATTCTTCAATCCATAGTTCCTGAATATAGCGGGTAGACTGAAAGGTCGGACATACATAGTACCTACCTTTTACCGATCATATAACTTTGTTCTACCACAGATAATTATTGTAGTTCTATTGATTTTTCTATTGTCTACGTACGATAACGTGATATCACTCCATCAAATATTAAAACTAGTTTCAGGTTGTATACATAATATTATCTTCAACGATACTTCGATAAGAAAACTTTAAAAAGTTCAATACGTTATACTTTTGTAAATTACACAATCAGAAATTGAAAATATTGAAATTACAAGTGAAATTGAAGATAATTTTAAATACGCCAACGTGTAAATGCAAGAATATCTTAAAAATATGAAGCGATTTTAAATTGTAGTTAAGAGCGATCAAGTCGGCTTAAAAATGTAGTATGTATGTATGTAAGGTAATAACAGAGATCAATAACCTCCTGTGGGCGCAATGCGATCTCTGAAATTATCAAATGTCAATGTATTCTAGTGTGTGTGTGAAGTCTCCTGTCTCGTGTACCCCTTGTGGGGCAGATGCATTTCACATCTGTTTCACTGATCTTTTTTTTCTTTAGCCTTCTATGAGACCGAGTTTTTTTTATCTCGACCGGGAATCGAACCCACCCCGGGATCATCTATATGAGATATTTTTATTTGTTATTACCATGTCGGGGGTTTATTAAATTTTGTTCAGTTCACCATCTGTCTTTGAACCTTTTTTGGCGTTGTGAGAAATAGGTGGAAATTGCTTTAAGTTCGGCGATTGAGAAAGGTTAGAAGAGGTGCGTACGAGAAATAATTTGATGAAAATAATACTACTCTTAAATACATGACGTAATATTATAAGCAATTACTTAGGGTTAGTAGGTAAGCCCTACAAAACTCACGCCATACAGAATAGATATCCATTAAATTTGACCTACAAACGGTATTGTCTGTTTCAGTTTTTTTTATAACACAATAATTACTTTAGGAAATTACGTTATTAGCCTAAAAAAATTATTATTTCGTTTCACCTTGAGCTTAACATTTGTTTCAAATTACATACTTAAAACAATATAACTCCAGACGAAAAAAAGATTAGTATTATTATTTTGTTTCACATCTCAACTACAATTTATGAAAATCTTTTCCTCTCTATTCTTATTTGCAATTATTTAAATTGTCTTCAATTTCACTGGTGTCCATCTGGAACCATTTGTCTTACTTAAAACATGTTCAATTTTCTAATTGAATAATTTTCGGTCGTAACTACGTAATGTTCAAAGATTACTCAGTAACTATTTTGTCCTTTAAAATGGTCATTGTCATAAGTGAAATTGAAGATAATATAAAACCCTTCGACATTAAGATTGCAAACAAAAATATTTTATAAAAGCATACATAAGTTATTGTGTTCCTGACCCTGACTTTTCATGGGGGGTTAGAAATGTGGTCCTGCTACCAGCAGTTAAAGTCGCAAAGGGTTTGGCATATTGTCAACACTAAAAAAACCTATCAGAATTTCAATTCATACAATAAGTAGTAATTTGTATGTAGATCTCTTAATTTCCGCTCACAAAGTAAGTAGATATAGTCCACAAAGGCCGTCGTTTTGCTCTGATGACTTTGAACGAGGTTAGAGGATAGTTTTACATTGTGATCAAAACATAACTTTAAAAATATACAAATCTAACTTAATTGTGTACATTTTTACATCGTCTTTAAAAAAGTTATATCTGTACTTAAGAAAAGTTTGTTATTTTTGTGTTGCATAATCAATTTATTGAAAAAGGCTATATGACATTACGCTACGACATTAATAGGAACATCAATATTGTAAAAACGGGAAAAAATACTACTCCTTAGAGCGAGTGAAACCACGAGGCACAGCTAGTTTATAAAATGTTCATCATAAGTCATAACCGTGACCAAAATACTGGTGGTCTTACGAAAACCAAGTAAGTAAGTATTGATTAAGCGTGTCTATATCTCTTTAAACAACCGTGTTTTTATCTTTGCTTCATAACATAATCTGTGATAGATAGTATAAACTATATTTTATTGTGGTAAAACTTTTATATTCCCATGCTGATGTAGCGAGCGAAAGCCAATTCTAAATATGTTTTTCAGGGGTAAAGACTGCCGCAGCAACCTCTACCTTTTACCGACTGGGGAGATAGTGTACTTCGTGGCAGCAGTGGTGGTTCTTTTCAACGTGGAGGAGCAGTGCCAGCGGCATTACACCGGTCACACGGATGACGTCAAATGTCTCGCTATTCATCCGAATAAGCTGATAATCGCCAGTGGACAGTGCGCGGGACACGATCGGGTGGACGCCAGAGTATGTATTATTTAAGATTTTTAGAAGAAATATCACTGTAAAGTAAATTATTGACGATCTTTACGTATAAAATGGAATAAACTAAAATAATAATAATAAGTGTTTAAAAAATTTGAGTGTTCGGTTGAGATGGTTAGGGGTAAAAGCTTAACAAAGACAAGTACATTCATATTAATAATATTAGTTAAGGTTTGAGGGTTATCTAAGCTTATTTTTAAAAAGTAGGGTTGAAGAAGAATTTGACCCCTTTTCGAGGTTGGATTGAATCAGAAAAAAAATCATATCCACGCTATATCCTATTCAAAATTAGTATGGACAGTAAAAAAATAATTAAAGAAATAAGTAAAATGCGGTTCTGGCCTGGCCCCCAGGAGGATGTCATGTTCCTTCCTTGATTGAAACTATATCTATATCTCAGTGTTTGCACAAACTGCACAAAACCATAATGGCTGTCTAGAACAGATAATTTGTGAGCGATAAGGTCATCCGTTTTCTTTCTTATACAACGAATTGTTAATAAAATTAATAAATACAACCTTTTATACTTGCATAGTAACCTTTCCGATAAATTCCAGCCACACATACGAGTATGGAACTCGGTATCGCTAGCGACACTGGCTGTTCTGGGCGCGGGGCATATTGATCGCGCCGTGGCCTGCCTCACCTTCTCTCGGGCTGACGGAGGCTCTCTCTTGGCCGCCGTCGACGAAGGCCCTGACCACACCATCAGTGTCTGGGAGTGGCAGAGGCCAGACAAGGGACACTGTGTGGCTGAGACAAAGGTAAGCTACACAATCCTATCAATTCAACTTTTCACCCTCGACAAAAAAGAAGTGGGTGTGGGTGTCTGTCTGGAGCAGTGTTTTTTTTTTTTTTTTTGTTTAAACCAAACTTGATCAAAATGAAATATTAATGAAAATTTATGGAAATCTGTTCATCTATTTAAGATTATTATTATTATTAGAGAAAGGAATCTTTCTATCTATAATTTTATTCGCCACATATCATCTTTTGTTTTTTTAATTATTTATGGTTTAATATTTTTAGTGCTCGGTCGACACAGTGGTAGCAGCTGAATTCCATCCTTTGGACAGAAACCAGATTGTGACCTGTGGGAAAGGGCACATCGCTTTCTGGACCTTGGACGCCTCCAACGTTCTCTTCAAACGAATGGGCATCTTCGAGACCAGGGACAAACCCAAATACGTCACTTGTCTTGGGTTTAATCATAATGGTAAATCACTATAGCTCTATCAAACAACAATAACAATAAATGTATAATTGATCAAAAAGCTCTCTGTACAATCATACCTACCTTTATAAATCACTACTATAAAATATATATAATACAGTATGACTATAGAAATAAAACAGCAATATTTTCCATGTTCAAGTCTCTCTATATACTGAGTTTCATCAAACAGAATAATTTCGTATTTATAACATATATGTAATGAATATACTATAAATATTTTCTAAAAAAAATTACCTTTTGACAACCTATTAAATCCGCGTAAGTTTGAACGTAACCGCTAAGATTTTTTCTAATGATTATTTTCACCTTATTTATTTCCAGGCGACGTAATCTCAGGTGATAGCAACGGCAACCTAATAGTCTGGGGCCGAGGGACCAACACTATCCAAAAGTTGGTGAGAGGAGTCCACTCCGGATCCGTGTTCAGCGTTTGCGGCCTCAAGGAAGGGGCTGTCGTCAGTGGTGGAGGCAAGGATGGCAGACTGGTGCTCTTCGATGCTGATCTGCAGCCCACTGCTACTGAGAATGTGGTAAGGGTCAACAATCATGTTAGTAGAACCAAATTATAGACAGTTCTTTCTCATAGTTCGTAATTCCCCTTTGGTAATCTTGACTATTACTGTAGGAGGTTATGAAAAGAAACCAGCATTTCGGTGTTAAACTTTTAAATATATTTCACCGAAAATATAGAGACTGTAGCCACTAATCACAATAAATTCTTCAAGAGAACTGAACGGGATCTCACTGAGTGGTGGCGTTTTATAATAATGAAAAAGCCAAACCAACTTCTGGTACTATTGACTAAAGAATTAATTTTTGCACATCCGAGTCAACTGACCCTCTCACTACAGAATCAAATAACAATACAACTAGTACCAGACAATTGACAGTTTCACTAAAGAATTAAATGACAATCCAACACGCCCCCTCAAAAATTAATCTCTTTATATTATACAATCATAATAAATGGATCTACAGTCTCTTTCTGGGAAACACATAAAATAATGGCCCAACATTTGTTGCAAAGGATTAGGAAAACCCAGAAAACCTAATCAGACCATTTGTGATTTATACTATTTTTTTTAAGCAAATAAATTTATATAATCACAATTTTATACTATTAATAACATAACATTCATTCACGTAGTTGTTACATAATAAATATTTACAATATTATAATATCGTTATTACACCTTTAATTCCCCGAAAGGATAGGCAGAGGTACACTAAGTACACTTACATTATAATGCTTATGCTCAATTAATATTTGTACCATTAACAAATATTTTGATAAGGCAGCTTATCTAAGCCCTATTTTGCTTTTCATTGCTTGAAAAGCAACATCTGGTACTGGCTTTGTCAACCCAATGGCCAACACAACAGCAGCTGACTGGTTAGGTTATTTACAATATTTATGCAACCATTATTATCTTCATAAAGAATTATTGGTTGTTCAAGTGAAACATTTACATTACTAACAGCTTTATTACTTCTAAGAGCTTCATACAATGCCATTTAATCAGCCTCAGTAGAGGATGCAACAACTGACATTTGTTTCTTGGTACACCAAGAAATAGTACATTTGTATTTATATTGCTTCCACCCCAGTCAGAACCAACATATCCATATAAAATATTAATATAAACACATCTACTTCAATTTGAAATCTATAGTACTCTTTAAATATTTGAGCACTTAAGAAATTACCACAACTCTATTAATTTCTGTATGTGTAACTATTTAATACATTTTACACTTTTACTCAAATCTAGCCTAGTACATAGCATTCTATACATTAAGCAACCTATCACATTTCAACAAGTGTTGTATATTTTATTATCAGAGTTTTACAGACTTACACACATACATACATTTAGTAGTTTCTTTGCATATAAATTTGTTCTTTACAGCTTTAAACTTGTATGCTAAGAAACAATTTAATGTCATTTAAATCTGACATTTTAAATTGAACAATTTATATTGTATGATCATCAAAACTTATATTTCAACCAGATTACATACAACATACACACCCTTTTGTGTTTAAATATAATATAACTATCAACTGAAGAATTTTGAAATCCTTCTTTTTAAGAGCCTGTTTCAACTTTACAAGCCAACAACTAGCAGACTGCTTTAACCAAAATAATTCCTTTCTTTTCAATTTACAAATACAATTATCTTTGTATTTAAATAACTACCTATACCTTGAGGAATTTTCATATAAATCTCTTCCTTGAGATCATCATTAAGAAAAGCAGTTTTCACATTCATATTATGATTAATCAACAATTTAAATTGTTTGTACTCATAACTAATTACATTTTTATTCATAGTATTTGATACTAGTATTCAAGTTTTATAACAAGTTAATTTAACAACAAAGAATTTCATTCATTTTTGTACATTAATTCTTCTTTAATTGCCATTCCTCATAGAACTTCATCAAAATGAATTAGGCTACCTAACTCATTTTGCACTGTGCCTAATATATTGCGCACATTAACTAGTCACTATTAATTATTTATAAAATTTAGGGGCATGAACTTTCAATCTATCAAACTTATACTAGACTGGCATTACTTCAACCCTCTGTTCACACTTGGTTATGCTATCATTCTTTAATCTTTTACTATGGCACTCATAATAATACACATCAGATTTAAAAATATCTGATTTCAGACACTCAGAGATACTAGTTTTTGGCACTGATTTCAACAAACTCACTATCAGTTTTGCCATGAGAATTTCTTATCATTCTCTTTACCTTTACATACATGCCTTGATTGCATGAAATCAATTTCATCTACACTTGCATCTCTGACAACTTAATAAATAAAAACTTTTAGGATTCTAAACTTTATTACCGTTTAGTTCATAACCTTGTTTATACCATTTTAAGACTAATAAATATTGATTGCATAACTATTGTGAACAAATGTGGTTGACTTAAATACTTTAGTTTTACTTAGGCTTTCTATCATGATATATTGCATATGGTTTATTACTAAATTTGTAAGCTTTAGTTGGACTTACATTATTTAAATACTTGCGTCTTGCAGTCAAAACTGCTTCACCCAAATCACTATTTAATTTGGCACCTTTAACATACAACGGCCTTTTTCTAAAAATAGTCGTAACTATTCTTCAACTATTTGACCGAGTTCTAAGTACTGTTAAATTATATGAAATACCTCTTTTAACGAAGTTAGCTTTTATTTGTTTGATAAATACTCTCTACCATTATCACAATCAAATTTAACTATTATTGCATTAAATTTTGCCTCACTTTTAACTAACGTTATAAAATGCAGAAAACACGGCATACTTGTATTTATATTTTTTAAAATATTTAATATACAATTATTACCACACAATAAGTGTAAATACAATTTACTACGTACGTTTGGTATTGAATTTTTGAAATATAATTGAATGTTGAATGTTGATCAACAAAGAAATAATTCTTATTCTTAATTTTTTTTTTTTTATTCGCCCAAAGGGCATTAGGTATCTAGGCTTAAGTCTTTCGACCATACCGCCCAAATCATATTAAAAATTATTATCATCGATTGTAGAGTGACAACAGACATTGGAATGTACAACATAGAAATTGCTGAAGTTTTTTTTTTTTTTTTTTATAGCTCGACTAAATTATTTCAGCCTACTCTGTTTCCAATTCACACAAGCTTCAATCTTACTTCAATTACGTATCTATTGTACTTTTTCTACATTACGTGTACAAAATCACGCACCAAAAAGAAAAAGAGTGATTTAGACCTTTCAGACAAGAAGTTAATAATTATTATATTATTTATTTCAATATTTTATTATGTCTAGATCATTTCAATTGCGGATAAGATGTTAAAAGATATTGTATCGTCTCAATATCACAAACTCGTCATTTTGATTTTTGTCTGCAAAACTGTTTTTAAGAGTATGGTTTTGATAACTAGATCAGGCTAATGCATTGAGACTACCTTTTTTTTTTTTTTAAACATATTTTCTTACAGAAAATATAACAATACACCTATATACAGTTTCCAGTTATTTTAATTTACCATAATTTAAATATTAAAGATAGTATAATACGATCAATAGTATATATTCATAATTTTTTTTTTTTTTTTTTTTTAAATTATGTTTTACGATATCCTTGTAATCAATAATAAGTGAAAATGGATTCCCGTAACGCCTCAGTGGGCATGGGACAGACATTTCCGTATCTGTTTCAATAATCATTTTTATTTACAGGCAAGTAGGTACCTCATCAGCTTTCTATGCCTACCGACCGAAAAATTCATTTTGTTCCTTCCTCCGGGATTCGAACCCAGAACCTCTGGCGCATCACGTAGACGCATAAAACACTTAGCCACGGAGGCAGTAATCGCACTAATGTATTTATTAAAATAAAATGAATGGAACATCTTTAAATCTACTAGTAGGTACTTGCTAATGAGCGAAGCACAGAACATAATCTCTAACGAAAGAGAAACTGTAATAGAATTGTATCGAAATATAAACTAATCTGTATCAGCTACATACTGAAACCATCTATCCACTTTTTAGGATTTAAATATACCTACACACTTCTAATTTTTATTTTTCTATACTCTTTGAACATTTAATTCGATTTTAATACCAGAAATTTACATTTACTTATATTATGAAATAATTTTATTTATTACTTGTATGTATAGGAAACAGAGAAAGCCTTTTCCAAGAACACAAAGTTATAATAATTAAATTATTTTTAGCCTTACCTCGCATAATGACTTTACCCGATTTCTCCTGTATTTTAGCTCCAATTTGAATAAACAACAGTGCACCCAGCACGCTGCATATTGATCCCTTTTAATTGTGAAAATATGCTCGCTCCATTTTAGCAATAGAAATTTTAAATACTTGTCGTTGTCGTGTGTTACAACGATTCCTCCATTTTTTTTTTTTTTTTTCATCGAAGGATTTAACAATTGCGATTAGCTTTTATAAATCGCTTACTTTGGACACACTCTTACCAAGTAGGTACACTGAACACGAATCACTTCACTTACTTTATCACTACACTGACTTTAATACTTTTTTAAAAAAATAACGTAACTAAATTTCGTATACTGGGCCCATAACCTGTAGGAGGTTATGAAAAGAAACCAGCATTTCGGTGTTAAACTTTTAAATATATTTCACCGAAAATATAGAGACTGTAGCCACTAATCACAATAAATTCTTCAAGAGAACTGAACGGGATCTCACTGAGTGGTGGCGTTTTATAATAATGAAAAAGCCAAACCAACTTCTGGTACTATTGACTAAAGAATTAATTTTTGCACATCCGAGTCAACTGACCCTCTCACTACAGAATCAAATAACAATACAACTAGTACCAGACAATTGACAGTTTCACTAAAGAATTAAATGACAATCCAACAATTACCATGTTAAGGTTAATGGCGGCTTCTAAATACTATGCTTCTGAACATACAATGTAATCTTGAAGTAAACAGGGGGATTTCTATCAATGATTTATGTAATAAATAAGACAAAGTGTACCTATTAACTGAAGTAATGTAAAATTATCAGTATGTTATTATGTATTATACTTTTTTCACTGTTAATGTTTAATCATTCTGGACTCCTTTATATCAAAACAACAAACAAATATAAATGTTTACCTAAATCCTGGTTCTAAAATCTAAGTATTGCTGTTATTCTAAATAAATAATATAGAACGTCATTGCTGACGTTGAATTTATATAAAAGCCTATTCCTTTTTTTAAATTCATTCCATCACTATTTTTGTTAGAATACTTAAGTTTTAACGACTAATGTCCTAGATCGAAGGGCACTACGGCGGTGTGCGCGTGATCGCCGAAGGGCGTGGCTCTCAACTCTTCATTGGAACAACCAAGAATTGCATCCTTCACGGAGACATGGAACTTGGCTTCTCCCCGGCTGTGCTTGGTAACTTATTTTAAATTCTTTCATTACTTGACCTTTCTAGAGTTAGATAACTTTAATCTCTTCAAGGTTAAAACTTATTATGGACTTTCCTGGGTTTCAAACTATCTCCACGTTTTATTACTATTGATAGTATAAACTTAATTTTTGTATAAAATGTCATGTATAAATGTGTTGGATTGAATGGTTTATAGGAAGGCATAATAAACAAACTCACAATTACAATTTATGTGGGGATAGAAATAAAAGATGCACAGTATAATTAAAAGAAATATTATATATAAATGAAGGCCGAAAAGTAATATTTTTTTGTTGCTGGCGAAAAACTTATTAAAGAAATCTTAAATACAAAAAAAAATACATCTTTTCTGACAACTTTTCAGTCTCCTAATAATTAATACATCTATAACTATACGATGTTGGGCAAAGAAATTCCTATTGTTGTAATTGTCGCTTTGCTTTCCAGGTCACGTAGATGAGATATGGGGCTTAGCTGCCCACCCCACTTTGCCCCAGTTTGTGTCTGGCAGCTGGGACCGATTGCTTCAGCTTTGGGACCCACTTAGTCATTCCACCGTTTGGAGTAAAGATATTGAGGTAAACAATTTTAACAAATATATATTGATACATTGTTAAAACCTGTTAATAAAACTGTCTGAATATAACTCAGTAGGGCTATTCGTAATGAGTGGAAAAGAAATTTGAATCGGTAAATGCAACATAGCAACATAAATTTGAATTTTATTTTCTTTCGAGAGTTTTACAAGAACAAGTCGCAAAGTTGTCCTTTCCAACTGGAATGTATTTTCCAATAATTGTGAATACATTTGCAGGTAAACATGCAACTTGGAATGTATGTATCATTACGAAACCTTAAAACATTTTTTTTAATAACGTAAATTTACTGTCCTAAATACTTTGTAGTAATAAACATTGCAGGAACGCGCTCAATGCTGCACGTGGTCTAGTGACGGAGCTGTAATCGCAGTGGGCTGCGTCTCGGGCAAGTGGCTTGTCTTCGATCCTGTCTCGAGGGAACTCGTTGCTCATCATGTGGATGGGTGAGATTACTAGTGTTTTTACATAGATTTTGAGAGGCCTTGGCGAATCTCAAATTTTGGGTTTTTGAAACCAAATTCACTTTGTAATGTTTTTTTTTTATTCAACTAAATTGAGTAGCAAGGATCACTATTGACAGAATTTATACACATTTGAACATATTTCTGTGCTTGTTTTACTGATCACTTTTGTACAAACCTTTTGTGCATACCCAAAATATTGATTGCCGTGGGATGCGGAAACCACTTTAACTACAGAGATTGACTTACATATCAAAATATTAAAGGGTGGAACCAATCCAAACAATCCAGTACTCTCCGGACAACAAGTACGTGGCGATAGGGTCCCGGGATAACTTCATCTACATCTACCAAGTCGACGATGACTGCACCAGATATTCCAGACTTGGGAAGTGCCTCGTGAGTATTTTTTAAATATAAATACATTATATAGTGAGCCTTAAAGTGCTATTCACAATGATTCAAAAATAAATTCTGATCAAAAAGAACAACTTTGCACTTGTGAATTCTCAATATTTAACTAACAAAACTAAATAAATAGGTTTCAATCATAAAATAAAAGACATCAGAAAATATTATAATTCAAACTTCACAATTGTGATTTCACCTTGCCAAATTGTTGATTCCGACCCGAATCTGTTTTCGATTCATTGTGAATATCCCTACCGCAATAAAATCTTATCTACATTTTATATAAGTACTCGGGACGAAACTCCAGCGAAAGTATTTTAATTAGATTAGTATCCGAAAATTACTCTCTATAAACAAAGAATATTATCTCTTTCTCACATTTATATAGAAGATTGATTTTGTTGATCTATAGAACTTTTATTTAACTTTAGAATTAACTAAAGTAGTTCATTATAATTCACAAACATAATTCTGTAAAAAAAATAAGAGACTAAAATAAATCAACTTCGTAGCTTACAGCCCGTAGACAAATACGTCAATATTATAAAAGTAATTACTCCTTGACATGGCAGGATAATAATAAAAATAATTGGTAATTAGAAATTATAATGGTTTTCATAATTTACATCGCCTCACTAGTGCACGGAAAGAAAACGTAGAAGGGTAACAAAATAGCAAAATTATTAGATTAATTATAGATAATATTAAAGTCGACTTACACTAATTTACAATAAATTATGCTTTTTATCATACTCTTAACAGCTTGAACCTTTGTGTTGCTGTTTCTGTTCGTCGTGTGTAAATATGGTTTACGAGACTTCACAGAGAAAATTTCAGTTCCCATTTTATTGTAAATTGACTTTAACTAGATTTACAACTACACAGAATGTTGGAATTTAACAAATAAATTGCATTTTGTAGTTTAGTTATTACATAGTAGTATATATATATGTCTATATTTAGGCATTATTTGCATGAGAGTAGGTTAGACGCCTGGCTAACATCTTTTATTTAGAAAAACAACAGCAATGCTTACTGTAACTTAATTACATTGTCGTGTAATATGAAAAGAGAGTAATTATTATTTCAGGGCCATTCCAGCTACATAACTCACCTGGATTGGTCTGAGGACGGCCAGTATATACGTAGCAACTCTGGCGATTATGAACTACTTTATTGTGAGTAATTTAATGTATCTTAACGTTGTGGCGAATTGCGTGCGGCCTCCTTTCTCTTACAACTCCTTGCTGCGCGCCAGGTTCAAAAGAATAAATTCGAATATTCAAAAAATCTTGAGAATTCAAGGAGCCGCGACATAGAAAAAACAGATGCATTCTATCATCCCGATCCGACTCATCGCCATCAATGTTGTATATCTATATTAAGATCTAAATTCAGTGTGTCGTCACGATGTTACCGCGTTGTAGGTATATAGCAGTTAAATACAAATATATTATTATCAGTGTCCAGCGTATTATTTGGACTACCATGATGGTTTATTACGACGTCCTACAAGAAAGGGAATTAGGAAATCAATAATATGACAATTACGAAGGCAACGAGCCTCAAAGTCATTTTCCGTAAATTCCCCTTTATATGTTTTTACACAATTGTAATGCCAGTTATGTAGCGATTTTTATGATTAGCTTTTGTTTGTGAAGTTCTCATGTAGAACTAATTGAAATTGAAGAATTCAACAAAAACTTAAATTTCCTTTTTTTACCTTTGGGAAAAATCTCATGGCGTTTGATATAATTAGGGTAAATATGTAACTTTCAGGGAACGCAACAACATGTCGTCAAATAACGTCGCCAACATCGATGCGTGACGTCGCTTGGGCCACCAACAACTGCCCCATCACCTTCCAGACCATTGGGGTTTGGCCCGAGAACGCTGACGGCACGGACATTAACAGTTGCACTAGGTACACATATTATATGAAAAGTGAAACCTTTTTTACATTTGTAAATAGATTGAAAAAAGAGTATCTAAAAGTACTTGTAAGTGATTCTAGATTAAGGCTGGCTACACACAGCCGGAATTGTCTCTCTGAATATTTGTCTTTACAGCATAACTTTTTACAAAGTGCAAATCGATACAAGATAGAAATGTGAGGCGAAGGACTAATAATGTGTCTGATTATGGTTTCCACAAAAATCAAGTTATTTGTTTAAAATTAGATAATATCCATCCAGGTCTCACGACAACCGGTTGGCGGCAACTGGAGATGATTTCGGGAAAGTAAAACTGTTCGCTTATCCTGTTACACAACCCAAGGTAAGGATAATTTAACATAGTAACTTTTTGTATGTCTCTGTGTTGTATGGTAGCTCCTAAACAGTCCGAATAAAAAAACTGCATCTGAATATGGTTTTTTTTGTTCATATGCGATTATATACGAATAAAGTATTACTGATTTTGAATTACCTATAAGAACATAAGTATACAATTTTATTTATTTTTCAGTCCTTATGCCACCAATATGGTGGTCATTCGTCCCACGTGACGTGCGTCCGATTCCTTCTTGACGACTCAAGACTTCTTTCCGCCGGAGGACTTGACACCAGTCTTATGCAGTGGGTTGTCGAATAAACCACAATTGAAAATACTAAACGTATTTCTATAACGATCCAACCAAGTTAACTATGAACTCGGTTAAGTAGTTCAAGATTCATCGAAAGTATAATAATTAATAAATTGTATCATTTTTTGATACAAAGGCCACTAATGATGGAATGATACTTCAAGATGGCGATTGTGGATACAATTTTTTCCATTTCATAGATAAGTTGGTGGGATTGTATTTTTATTGTGTGGCAACTCACTAAGGCACTTATATTGGGTCTAAATTAATTTCACAATAGTGCTTAATAATGTTTAATATTAAAAAATCATTCTTTCTCAACATACACGTTTAAATAGCTTAGGATAATATTTATTTTTTTGGATAAGCTAATATTGTAGTAATTTACACATGAATCCCTAATTCCTATTTTTTTTTTTACATTTGGACCAATTCAATCTTATGCTGAACTTTTAACGGCCCATTTTGTCTTGTTTAAGAAGGGCTATTTACAGCTCTCGCGTAGGTAACTGTTTATTATCTTGAACATATTATTAATATGCAGGAATAATTTTTGTATAAATATTTACGTACAAAACATTAGTTAATATGCATGGATTTAGTAAGTTATCCGTGAATTTAACTAATACACTAGTGCTTTTAAAATTGATATTCAAATGTAATCAAAGATTGAAAATACTTATATCTCGAAATGTAACCGCCTGGGTATTCTGCTTTAGCTTAATAATTTTCGCGATTAGCGATTTTATTTGTGGCAATAAACTCTTGATTTTTATTAATTATTTTTGATGGTATTGCGAGGCCGTCATTTTGCTTAAAAAGTACATTTAGTTATTTTTAATTGTAGAGTACAAAATGTTTCGTTTGTATGTTTTGTGGTTGTGATGTGTTGGATTCGCAAAGGGTAACCGGTCCGTCGAATTATTTTCCTACACAAAGATATTTATGCAACACTATTATAATATTTTTACACTTGCAACACTGCAAATATTGTCAATTGTAATTTGAGCTTTATAACGTGAATTTTAGATATAATTGCGGCTGGTGGCACATTTATAGGTATTATTTTAAGCTTTAGAAACTAGAATGTTTGTAATAACTTTATTTTTATTGTTTAATATTGGATCATTTCTTCTGAATAAATTGTTTTGATTGATTAATTTTTATTTAAGCTTAGATAAGCACTTCTGTATAACCTAGTCACGGTTGATTCATTTCTTTTTAATGCATAGAGTAATCACTAATATTTAAGTTTTCTGTATATACTTCATTATATATTATGGTTTTGTCCGTCTTTTGAATGTGCCTAATAAAAATGTTTACTGAATGTTTTCTTTGATTTTATGAACACCTGTATGTACATGCAAGTACCTACCCATGCCGATAATATAGTCAAGAACTACCGAACCGCTATTAAAAATTATTTCTAATGAACTGATAAGAATCCTTTCCTTGTTGAGTTGCCTGGAAGAGATCGCTAATAGCAATAAGGTCGCCCGTTGCACTCCGATTAGCTTACACGAACGAAATTAGCTGCAACGAAGTGTACCTAATAAATAAATAAAAAGTTGGAAATTTCCCGATAGACACATAACTTTATAATGAAATCCCGTTAGCCTAGTGGGCCATGGGGCAGACACTTTTCAGCATCATTTTCTTTGAAGGTAAATAGGTGATTAAGCTCTGCCTACTCACACCGGATTCCGAACTTCGGCGCAACACACGACGCGGTTACCAGGTACTTTATCCAGGAGTTACTTTTCTTCTTTCCTTTTACCTGATAAAATTTATTGCTAAAAAAACCAACAAAATATAAAGATCATATTATAATCTATTCATTCATAAGTTTTATATGCTGAATTTATGTTATATATACTATAAAAGAAATATGAGTTAAACGAAACAATTTTATTAACAGAAAATACATATAAAACCCATAATAGTTTACAAAATATTGTTTCGTAGTCTTCGGTCAACAATGGCTGGAAATTTATGCTATTTACAATACAATATTTCAAATTGTTTGTCCATTAGTAAGAATAAACTTCAGTTGTATTAAATTGATGGATCTTGAGGAAACTGATTTTATCAAATTAATTACATTTGTTTGTTTCCTTTAACTATTAACGATACATATTTTTCCAATGTGAAAATTGCGAATAATAAGTGTGTTTGGCGTTATAAAATAAAAATACTTAAATGGGCCTTAATACAACTGATTTTATTGGTACAAAGTTATCCTTGAGATAATATTATCAAATTGGCTCCAGCAACAAATTTTATGTATACATATATAAGTTAATATTATACAGCTCATGAGTTTGTTTGCTTCAACGCGCTAATCTTAGGATCTTCTGGTTCGATAGCGAATACGAATGGCGAGGCAAATGGCAAAAGAATAATGTTGCAAAAACGAGAAAAATGATTCCTTCTGAGAGCAGGTGAAAACGCGGAGCACAGCTAGTTTAGGTTTATTATTCTGTTAGTAGAGACTAGAGCCACTAGATAAAATTAAAATGTATTCAAGATACATTCTTGAAGCTTGCATTGCCATGGTACAACATAGAAACAGGTCTTGAACATCACTACAATTTAACTATATCAATTGTTCTACACTGTTCGCCGATAATTCAAGCAACCTCCACGCAGCCTTTGGATTTAATTCCTGTGGATCCCTACATAGCACCCAAACATAATTCACCCGCATCACTTTATCTGGATCTCCTTCTATTACTTTTTCTGTTGAATCCCGAACACACATTATTTGCTGAGACTGGAATGTTATCACTAATACTGGCCCTTGGTCCATCATTTTTCCCATCACCAGTTCAATATTCTCTATGTCAAGTATTTTTGAATCCAGTCGGTAGCCGAGTTGCCTGCACTGCTTGATGGGTGTTGACAGAATATTAAACACTCCTTCATAGCACCAATCTTTCAAAATCTCCATGTCACCTCTGACCATCGCTTCGAGTATGTTAGGAATGATATCGTTCGCGCAGTCTTCAAGGAACTTCTGTGATGTGAAATTCGGATCAATTTTGCATATCTCTGTAAGAGTATTTGATAATTCTGTCTTCTCAAAAATGTTACCGAATAAACTGCCCACTTTCTCAGTCACGAAACGAGCGCCTCGTACCATCGCATTATCTGATTCTTCATAACGAATTTTCCAATCTAACACCTGTAAAATATTAGTGTTTATTTTATAGAAATTTATAAGTATTTGTTACTTCACAGTAAGTTCTCTTAACTGATTTTAGAAATTTATAGGAAAAGTAAAAAGTAAACACTAAATTATTAGTTGATAATCTTTACTATTAACATTATCGGTTCAGTAATGGAAACAACAAAAATTCGCATTTTAGAATTAGTAGTTCATGTAACAAAAGCCAGCATTATGGTTTACCCTAACTAGTTTTATATGCAAAATATATATAGACTGATGGGATCTCTGCAAATAATTTTTATCTAAGTATGTTAGATAAAAACATGTTGTGGCCATATTATACTAGTTTGAACCAAACTTACTTTATTCACATACTGGTTGTTGTTTTTGAAGTTCTCCCACTGCTGATAAAATTTGGAGTCCTTGTGTAGTTCAACTCCGACAGTTTCTGTATCTGGAGCAAATGTTCTTTCCTCCTCAGCTACCTAATAAATATATTCTTATGTATTACAGAACCAGTACGACAATTGTGGCTTAGGTTGCATTTACTGATCGCCAAACAATATTAAACAAGTGAAATTGAAAACAGAAATTATTGTTTAACCTTTTAATGTTTATTACAAATTAGAATATCTCATTTTCATAAATTGTAGCTAATATCCATTTCTAATGTGGTGTCAACTTTCATACAAGAAAGCTGCATTAAAATCAGTCCATTCATATATATTTGTCTGTGGACAATCACAATATATTCAAACTCAAAAGATAAATCCTTTTTATTTCAGTATTAAGAGTTGTCTGTCATTTATGAAAAGCAAAAACGACTATTCTAATGAAAAATGCAAAAAATATACCTCAACACGTTTCCGTAGCATGACAGGTGATGTATAAACACGACCTTCAAGTCCTTTGGGTGACATCTCATTTCTAACTACCTCTGTTGCCTGCCAAATAACATAAAGGAAATTGAAATTCTAATTTTACTTATTGCATAGTTTCTTTTATTTCCAATAATAATACAAATAGTAGCCCACAGCAGCAGCGTTTTTGTATGGAATTTATCAAAACTCTTTTCTACAACATACATAAAATGCATTTAATATAAAATAATATTATGTTGCTTACCTGTGAAATAGTTCTGAAAGCTGTTGTCTGCCCTAGTTTTTGACTCTTATCAGCCAAACTTTCCGCTGCACCTTTTGCTGACTTTGAAATATCTTCTGTTATCTTTCCTATAATTAAATTTTTTTATCCCATCATATTACATTTAATATATCATGTAGTATTTAGTAACATACTAAGTATGTATTTATCATGTGATTTTTAATATTTCCAGATCCAGATTCTATGATTCTATCATCAATACTTACTTATTAGTACTCTAGTTGGCATATCATGTTAAAAAGATGACTATTAAAAAATTATTATATTAAAGAACTAGCTGGAAATAACAAGAAAATTTCCTCTCCAGGGTTGTGTGTTGGTTTATGTCTAGAAATAGTCAGATTGATCCAGTAACTTTAAATTTTATGTTAGGGGTTGGTTTACTAACCTGCCTTCTTCGCGATTTCAGTTTTACTTGCCTCTTCAAAGACATGCCCCACCTTGCCTTTAATTCCTTCTAGTGTTTCTTTAAGTACCTCCGAGCTCTTTGAAGCCTCTGATTCTACAGCATGAAACTTTTTCCTTGCAGCTTGTAAAGCTTCAGAATTTTCCAATTTTTGTGCTTCTTCTCTGAATTTTTTAATACTTTCTTTCATTTCCTTGTTTTTAGCAATGTCTTCTCTTATATTTTCTATGATTGAAGAGAAAAATCCTTTTTTGGCAGAATAGTGACAACATCCTACTGTGTACTGAAATGAAAATAAACGTTATTCAACCAATAACTCACAATTAAAATTCCATTTCATTCATGATTTTCTAATATTGCTGATTATTTAATAAATATCATATGATACAACACCAAACATTAGATTACCAATTATATCAAAGAACTGTAGTTATTTCAAAATTCGAATGTTCTGGCATATCAATACCACAAGCCGCAGTGTCAGGTTAGTAGGTAATTTTTATCAATGATTAAAATATACCACAAAATAAGGACAAAGTTCTACTTTAATTAACCTGATTGTAACATACCTGGTCTGATTTTATAGACAAAACAGATAATTTCAGATTAACAGGCACAACCGTTTTCCAGCGGGTCGGGCTATATAGAATTTTTCGACATGAATGCTGTAATACAAATTAAATGTTTTAAGTTTTAACTTCTATCAAAGTTCGTACATAACCTCTTTTTCTAATATAAGCATTAGGTACTATTACCATGCTTTAATTATGGGACTGTATTAAACTCAATTAATATTGCCTTCCAAAACACTTTTTTCACTTTTACTCTCAAATAAAGTGATCGAAAAAGGACATTGACTAAATTTATTCGTAAAAAATTCCAACGAAATCCAAATTCTTATGGCGACATTTCATTTTTTATAATTTAGACGAGATGTTAATGTTACTGTCACATAATGACAATTCGTTTTTTTTATAAGGTTTCTGGCTTAGTTGACACTTGACAATTCGTTAATGTTCAATAATTAGCGTTTCCGAAGATACGAATGTCTATAATACCCAAATGCCAGTAAAAATATATTTCCGATTTCCGAAAAAAACAAAGTTATGAATTAATACCCAATTATAATTTAAGCTGATTGTATTTAATTTCACCTGATTTATTACTATTGTACTTATTTTTAAGATGTTTTAATCATTGTTAATAAATATTATACGAAAATAACAGGGATCAATTTTGTTGCATGTACATGCGTGAACTTACTCCACTATGACCTACGTAATAATCTTGTCAACTTAATTACCGGGAACTATATTATCATGTATATTAAAAAAATACATAAAATTCATTAACTTTCATTATTAAGAAGTACTTAATCATAAATAAAGGGATCCAGTTTCCTCTTTACAGTAGCCGTTTATCCATTTTTCAATAGCTATAATTGGAATTAAAAAATACACATATAACATACACATTCATAATTCCCGATTTAATCCTGGCAGGTTCGTATATCCCCAAATTGGGAGAAATCCCGCAAATCGGCAACGCTATTAATAATTATTTATTCAATACATAGCCAAGTTTTTTGAAACCTCTATGCATAGAAAAATACGAAACCATAAACAAACTTTGACAATTTATAACTTCCGGTGAGCATTTATTTTGTTAATATTTATTTAGAAAAGTAAAGATTTGGGTTGTAAATTTTAGTATTTTGAATTTTCATTATATTTTAAATTAGCAATGCTATATATATTTAAAGAAAACTATGTTATTAAAAAACGTGTGATGTTATTTACTTCAAACTTAAACGACTCCTATATCCGGTGTGAACACTGAATATAGTTCCAGAAACATATGAAAGTGTGAATTTTCATTTATTTTCTGTCGTCATTTTTAGCCACGGAATCGCGTGTGCGTTTGGTAAATTGAATATTTTGTTTTATGTTCGTTTCTTCATTCTTGTCCGATTTCCAAACCTGTGAACGTTAATTGCGACTATCACGGGGGTTGGGGATCAGACTTGGCAGACGCATCGTCATAGAAGAAGGTATATAGCTCTACATAATATCAAATGTCTTCACTCCATATTTACTTTTATGTTATACCTAGGTGGTAACTGGTAGGTAGCAGATACCACGTTTTCGCCAGCTGGTGCGTACGTTTCGGCTCAATAATTTTTGTGTACTAGCGCACAGTCGACTTAGTTTAGTGTTACTATTGTTTGAGTTGATGGTGGATTTAATATTACATTGTGGCAGGTTGGTGTGGCCGACTCGCGTTTTCCTGGTGCAAGTTTCGCCGAAGGTTCAACAATTAATCCCATCAGTGAGCTCTCGTCCAGTGGGGCGCTACCGTTTTATATGACTTTAGCAAGATTTACTGGTAAGCAATAATATTTCTTATAAATCTTGCAAATTTCAGGTTACCTTTACATATTATCTATCTTAGGCTTTTTATAAGTTATTAATATTTAATCAATCAACTTAACTTTTTAAACATTTATAACTATTTTAATGTTAAATAATATTATATGCTGATAACACACTATATGGTCATTAAAGTATTTTAGGTTTGTGATAAGACAACTGAACAGTTCTATTTTTAACAAGGCTTTCTTAATTAAGATACAACATGCAACTCAGTTTCCCAGTAAAATTTAAGAACTTACAACTGTACTTCTTCTCAATATTCATATTGACATTATGTCTAGCTAGGTTTAAGTTTTGATTAAAAAATCCATTCTCAAATGCCATTGTGAGTAAATCTGAAGTTCAGATGAATTAGTATGAATATAGAATTTAATTCAATATACAATATTCCTTTAGTCATCCCTATTTCTTCTAAGATACATTAGAAATAGATAATGTGTTGCCCAGTAAAATTCCATTTCTGTACCATTGAAAAAGTTTATATAAGTATTTAAATTTTATATAAAAACACCATAAGAGTGGAAAAAAGGCGTTCATTGGTTTAACCATATATATAGATAACTAACTCACATTGCATAAGTCAAGATAAGAATGAAAAAATTATTTAGATTTTATTTTGTTGTTTTAATACATGATATCAAACTGGCCAGTTTAAGTCATATAATATTTAGTTACTGCATTGCACCAATCTTAAATCTATATTTCATGTAAATTTTTTTGTTTGAAAATGAATGTTATCAACATGGATCTTTACAATTTATGAAAATAGATTCATTCATTTATGAGGCGTTGTTGATTTGTATTTCAACATGTTGGAGGTTTTTAAATTGTTTTAAATTTTACTTGCCCGTAGATAAAAGCATACATTTTAGATAGGTCTGTGGTTAGATATTTGTTCCAAATGTTAGTTACTTTTAATTATAATTCTTTAAATTATTCACTACAATCACTAACTTAAAAGTGATGCTTTGTTTATGATGGTATTTCTCATTTTTATATTTTGCAACATTCTATTTTACGCAGAAAGTAATTTAAATTTTTACGCCGATTTTTGTGCAATGCGAGAAATTTATCACCCTAAACCTACCCAGATGAAATCGTGACCATAAGCTAACGTCCAAAACTTGTATTTACGCCTATTTTCCCAAGAGATAGAGCGACCTGCTACTATCTTTACATACCTCTTTTGCTTCTTCCATTTTTATTAAATTATAAATGATCGAAGTAGGTACCTATGTGTCGTAGTTTAAGTAAAAATGCTAGAAATTAAGACAGAGTTTAGGGTAACAGAGAAATTTAAACCTTTCGAATAAGGCCTTTCAAATCACCTAACATTACCATTTACAAAGAGAATATAAAACGGTATTATATACGTCAACTTTGTCGGACAAAACTGTCCTGCGTAGATTACAGCCTCCAGGCTTCGATCGATAGCTAGCCCATTTCACACCGAGTTAGGTACAGCTTGTAACTTAATACCTATGGCTATATTTAACGCAAGGGAAAATGCGTCGCCTGTGGATGATATACGATCGTATTAATCCGTGAAAAACTAGTGAGGGTATTAGTATTTAAAAGTGGATTTCCGTAAGCCCTAGTGGGGCATGGGGCAGACACATTGCTGTATCTGTTGTTCACTGATCATTTTTTTAGAGGCAAGTAGGTGATCAGCCTTCTGTGCTTACCCAACTGAATTAATTGGTGGTGGCTGATTCGTTGATTTCCTCGGATTCGAACTCAGGATGTTCAGCGGATCACACAGACGCGTAAAACACAGCCACTGAGGTGTATAATAGTATTTACTATTTAGCTAGTCTAAATCTAGTGACACGTAATTGACCATTAATCAGAGAGGTTGTGAAGGATAAAAATGAAAAGATGAGAAATTAGCAATGTGACGATCAATCATGGTCGCGTGGTGGGGTAAATGAGGTTTGTGTGCTAGACGAGAGAGGCGAGGGCGTCGACCTCTATGACATAACGCAACATTTCACAAACATTTACTTTAACTACTCAATTGCAAACAAGAGAAATTGAAGACTTCAAAAAAAAACCCCCGATATAATAATTACAAATAATAACTTATAAATGGATTAACTTACAAACAACAAAATCGCAACAAAATCGGTCCATTCGTAAGGATTTACGTTACTACAGACAGACACACAGACACTTCCACCTAATGATTTTTCCTTGAAGGTTAAAAACAGTACACGTAACACCGCGTGTAATATTAGCAATCACTGCTAAGTTTAAGCGGGCTACTAGTGTGAAGATAGAATTACCAGAAAAATTTAATACAATTAAAAAGACCTCCGACACGTTGATAACAAATAAGAATATCTCAAACAGATGAAATGTTTTTCGAAATTTGTCCATTTAGAAACATCCGTTTAGGAGCCATGATGCCTCACACCCACGGACACGTCAAAATATACCTTCCATTTTTTCGTATGGTTAAGAATTCCTTCACTTGTACTCTTGTGTAAATGGAATGTTTATTTAATTAAATACAATATTATAACATTGCATCACATCGTGTAGGTATTGTACAATCCGATAAGTGTTATCGCCACGAAGCAAATGCAGTTTCGTTATTGTTTTATCAAAATTATTATCTTCATAACAGGCGCTCGTGTAGACACTGTGTAGTGTTGTATTAATAGGCTATAAGTTCAAACGTGAGTCATTTGAAATATCTTCAACTACTTTTGCCCAGCGGTTTAACCCGCTCTCAAAATGAATATATTTCCCGTTTTTGCTCCATTTTTCATCGATTCAGTTCTTATTGGTTGTAGCTTGCTAGTTGTAAATCGATATTAATATCCCAAAGCAAAAGAATATTGCAATTTCCATAACCAGTAGTTTTTTAGTAGCTTTTAACCAAACGTAGATTTTAAATTTAAGTAGATATAGATAGTTGTGCCAAATTAGCACTAAAAAGAAAACTATCTAGACTTTTTGAATAAGCTATTTCCGATAGATATTTGTGACACTAATCCTAATTAAAATAATTTATGTATGAAGAAAATAAATACAATAATATGTAAGGTGATATGCATTTTTTACGACTCAATGATCCGATGTCATTGTATTGCTGTTGTGGTTCTAGTTTCTTCCGCAGTGATTGATTAATATCGTTTCGTCTTAATTAAAATATATTAACTTCATTGCTGTTGCTAAAACGGAGAAGACTTTCAGCCAAGCTCTTAACTTAAAAAAGTTTATAAGTAATAAAGTCAGTCTATAGAAACGTAAACTTCTACTAAAAGCTTACCTAACTTCCAAATTAGATGGGAATTATACATATCTAACTTAAAAACAACACAACACAAATTATAGAACAATCCGTTTTGATAACTGAACGGTTCTTGTATCTTTTATGAAGTAGACGAGTTAAATTGAAGACAATCTAAAAACCCTTTGATATGTTAATTGCTCATGAGAATAGATATCTCATAAATGGATCAACAGATCATGTTACATGTTTAATTGGAAGTATCCAAGCAGACATTATCAACCCAGAACGAAAAATATAGAGATGAACATTGAATGCGTAGGTTCTATTTTGAGGATGTAATCTGGTCAAAGTCATATTGAGTCCAGTAGAGCGGAATTGGGTCTGGCAGTGCGCTGTGCGACCCGCTTGACCCCGCCGTCCCCGACATCGCGATTTGAGCGTGGGACAATGACCCCGAATATTAAAATAATTTGAATAGAACTCAAGTGATCTACTGTCACTGTTTTTCATTCTGTGGGTCGCGAAACCTAACTCGCAGGTCGCTAAGGATGGGCTTCAAACAGTCCCACTGTGAAGGATTTTAAAATTTTAATTGAATAGTAGTAGTACCTAGCCTCTGATAATTTGCAAAGCGTGACAAACTCACATACCCACTTTTCTTCGACTTTATTTATTAAGAACATAAATTTTATATAATATATAATTCAAAATGTTAAGTGTTTTTGAATCGTATTTTTATTTGATTTCAACTTTATCAAAGTAAAGTCACAACGGTCTATGAATTTCAAGCTTATCTCACTTTTATTAGTATACCAAATAAAACTTTAGCCAATTGGTTTTACAGAGCAGTAAAAAAAACAATTTGAAATTCGATAGTAAACTCACGGTTGAGTTTAATCAATTTTAGTGGCCACGGCACGCGACCTTGAGCGTTCTCCCAAGTGAATCAGCCCGAGATTCTACACGTCACCTAGATCAGGGAGATATTGCGCATTACATATTATTATGCAAGGAACGCGCAAAACCGTGCAAATATGTAGCACTGAGCACTGACTTTGCTATCTGAACATTGAACGTACATTTTTATTACAATAAAGAAAAGACTGCTCATTCTATGCGTGCCTAATTACATCCAGACCCTTTCTGCAGACGTGAAAAATTTACAAACGTCTTTCTTTAAAATTAGCGATATGTTAAGATTATTAGGATAGTCGTAAACAATTCTGTGTAAACAAATTAAGTAGACCTAAGCAAATAGGTTTATCTGGATCCAGCAGAACAAATGTTGACAGCCGCTATGAGAAAAGTTTGATCAAACAACGCGAACGTTTTCTGGAACTGTTTGCTTGGAAAACCTGCTGTGAATACAATACAATACAAGAAAGGTCATTTTCTTGGGAAAGATTTATTGCTGCTGACTAGGAAATTTTATGGTGTTTTTCGAAATTTGTTGTCTCCATGTAGATGGATGTATAAACTTTTCTTTAGCAATGTTCAAGAAAATTGTTTATTATGCGACAGGAATCTATGGCATTCAAAAGTATACTTTGCAAAAATGAACGTAGATTTAATTTTTCAATTCAGGTATAATTATAATTATGTTTGTTACGCGATTTTGAAGAACATTTTGAACCAATTTTAATTATTCTTTTTAGTTGGGAAAATCATAATTTAGAAGTAATTTCTATATAAAGTTCATCAATTAATTTTATTAAAGATTAAGCAATCTCTATTTTTTTTAAATCAAATCTTCCATTTTATTTAATATGTTTTCATTGAAAGTCGACTTTCATTAAAGTCGTAGTGTGGTCTATTTATGTGAACCAAGAGTCGACAAAGAATAAAGATTCAAGCTAAATACTCAATAAAAACTATAATAAAACAGCTTTTATATCTTCATCCCGTTTCAATAAAGTTTTTCGTTATTAATATTTAACTTAAATGTACTTAATAATTATATCATAGTGAATTGCAAGTATTGCAGTTTTATAATGAAACATTAGCAAGACAGGGAAGGCTTTAGTCGCAATCGATAGGAGTGCGCATGCGTGTTGCCATGCGGCAACCCCTTCCCACTTCGCTTAGGTAGCCTGAAAAGCCTGCCATTTCTTGAAACTTCTAGACTAATGCTCACTCCGCATGCCATTCGGTCTAGCACGAGTGAGAAGCCTGTCGACGTGATCATTACAATAAGAAAATCTCTTAAACAATAACCGCCTCAGTCACAGACTGTTTCACAGGCGCCTCACTTAAAACACCCCTCTTTTGGCGTCGGCGCTTCAACAGATTTATATTGAATAATCAATACGTTCCAATTTAATTTCAATCCTGATAGAAGATAACTTTATTTCGCTTTCGATGAAAATCAATTTCCAGGAAATTTTAATGAGAATTTAACGAGCAAACGATTAGACGACATGCTTCCTTGTGATGTTTGTTCTTTTATCGCTACTCATTTTCCCTTATCTCTCTTGATTTTTTAATAACTAATATTTCAATTCTGATTCTGTTTAACCTAATCTTAGGTAGGTATAATTAATAAACGTTATTTAACTTGCAACAATGTCTCAAATGAATTGTATGTCTCTGTTTACTGTCTTCTTTAAAAAGACGACGTGAATGCAAATAATAACAAATATCATTAATGTCAAAGTGTATTTATTCAATCAGTTCAACGATAAAAGAAAAACCTCATTTTCATATGGATCTTCGTTTTTGTTTTGTTCATAGTTATAATATATATTTTTTATTCCCGTAGAAGGATGTCACAAACGCAACATTAAACGTAGTTGAAAAATCTGAGTTATATTTTCTGTTGTCTTCTATTTATGATGAGAAACGATAAGGTAGGTACTTCATTTTAAATTGTATTTCTTTAAAGTTCTGTCTTTCCGGCCTGAATTTGTTTTCGACTCACTATAAATACCGCTATAGATAACATAAACTTAGCCTACGGGGCCCTCACATTGATGCATTGTCGAAGAGACTCAGCTCTGCAGCATACGAAGTCAAAAAGATCCGCCTCTATATCTGTATAGACACAGCTAGATTAGTCTATTTCAGCTACTTTCACAGCATTTTGTCTTATGATATACTGTTGTCTATGTGCTGCAGAAGAGGGCTGTTCAATTTACAATATGAGCCCCAAAGAATCACTCCGTGAAAAATTTTAAGAGATAAATATAATGACAGTCACAATTGTCACATATTTATGAAAATATGATTTATGTACACAAAAATATTAACTTGTTTAAGAAAAACAGCGATAGTCATGAGTTTAATACTAGGAATAAAGATAAATGTTGCCACTAGTAGGCTCCATAAAATTAGTAAATCTTTTAAAGGACAATATATACGCTTTTATAATAAACTCCCAAGTGATATGCTTAAGCTGTCAATGAATAAATTTAAAAACACAATTAAAAGAAAACTTTATAAAAAAACATTCTATAAAATAACGGATTACTTAGATGATAAAAAAACTTGGGAATGAACCTGCTATACTTCTTCGTTCTTCGTCTTAATAAAACCAAATATTATAATTTTTTAGAATAACTAGCTGACCCGGCAAACGTTGTTTTGCCATATTAATTTTTGGGGTGGGCTACCCTTATCACATGGGGGTATGAAAAATAGATAATAGCCGATTCTCAGACCTACTGAATATGCATATAAAATTTGGTAAAAATTAGTAAAGCCGTTTCGGAGGAGTCGGGTTACTAACATTGTGACACGAAAATTTTAATTTAGAATAATTATTTTTGTAAACTACATAATATTTAAAAAAAATTGACGTTTCAAAAGATCAAATATGATTTCAATGAATAAAGATATTTTGACTTTGACGACTACCATAGAATTAATGAAAATTATACATATATACTATAATGCCAATATGTTTCGTAAAACAGATCTCATTACGGGCATTCCGAGTTGGTTCAAACATTGCGTTTGCGTACCTACATGTCTCTTAACAATAACACAGGAAATCGCTGTGTACCATTGTGGATTCAAACAAAAAAACATCAACTGTAAAGTACTATCTGTATCAAGTTTTGAGTGTTTACATTGTTATTGAATATCGATAACAATGGTAGTTAAATCAATCGGTTCGCACAGCACTGATACATTTGGGTACGCACAGAAGGCTAATCAGTGATCATCTATGAATTAAGAAGTCGTCGGGGTATAAAAATGAATTTCTCACTACAGCCTTACCTATAGCTAGACCCGAAATGAATTATACATACTAATTTCTTATAAAATTCCGTCCCAGAAGTTTTAATAGCCCTGCATTGTTCCGAATATAGCTCGATATGCCTGTATCACATGCAGACATACATAGCCAGCTACTTCCGGTCGTCGCCAGCTCATAGACAACGCCCTCAATGTGTTGTGACTCGTCGGTGCCAGCCCAATGTCTGCTCCATCAGGATATGGTCAATACAAGCGCTACTTGTTTATTGCCCGTAACCTCGTAATATTGTATCGAGTGATTGAGGAGCCACATCCACATTTTGTATTAAAATACAAATTATACCAACAATATTAAGATTTATACTTTTTAATAAAAGAGAGACAATTGTAGGCCCAATCTTGGAATTTGTAGTACAATACTTTAAAGCTCTGAAACTTTAAAAAACGCATCAACACGGTCCATTTGTTTAAGAGCTACGATGTACGCCGACCCACATCCGCGCAGACACATCAATTTCGACAACTGCAAGACCTAGTCGTTAGTAATTCACATCCCTCTTTCCGTCGGGCGTTAATAACAAGATTAGACGACGATTATCGCTAGAGTGCTAGCACTTGCCGGTGATGTAATAGCATTGACTCGTAACGTTTCACCTGACAGTGTTAATTAAACCGGCGTCTATCCTTCACGACGCGTCTACGTTTGCCCGCTACAAGATCATGTAGCACGAATTATATTAATAGCAATCATTTCTTTCACTAATTATGAACCGGGCCACCCTTATATATCGATGGAATATTGCAAAAAAAAAGAACGCTAATCGCGAAGTCTACTTAAAACAGACCAAATCGTTAGGACTATGTTTGTTGCTTGATTATAATGTGAATTAAAAATACTTTACAATAAATTTATCATTGTCATTGTAATCATCAGAAAACGCTTATTACTCCGTTGATAGAAATATGATAGTTGTAAATTTTATACTGTTTGATAAAATCAAATTCATATGTAAATATTCGTAATTCATAAAAACAGTTTCAATGTTGCTACATTTAATTTAATATTTAAATGCAAATTACACCAATAAAGAAAAAGGATTGTTGGGGGATTAAAAAGAACGCTTAAGCCTCAAGGGGTGCGTCCAAGGACATCGTTAACGATATCTTGCAATTTTTTTTGGTCTGCGAATAACATCGACACTCACGCTAACTTTGCAAGACTTGTTGTCATTTCCATTAAAAATGTCTTTCCGCGGCGTTGTGATCTCACGTTGTCCTTGGATCAACCCCTAAGACTTCGAATACCCCTCAGCGACCGATGCGTCTACATCATTCTACACACGTCACCGGGCTGCAATGCGCCAAGACTCGAGGTCATCGTGTCACTTCAGCACGAGTGCTCCTCTCGTTGCAGACCCTTACATCCGCTAAGAGCACGCCCTCTTGACATTTTATTAGAAAAAGCAACGTTGAAATCATTTTTCTCTACGTGTAGATTTACAGTCTACTTGAATTCCTAATGTACCGACATAACATGTGAAATTGAACACAATTTAAAAAACACCCGACGTGTAAATCTTATATATAAAATTCTCGTGTCACAATGGTCGTTCCCATACTCCTCCGAAAAGGCTTTACTGATTTTTACCAAATTTTATATGCATATTCAGTGGGTCTGAGAATCGGCTACTATCTATTTTTTATACCCCTAAGTGATAAGGGTAGCCCACCCCAAAAATTAATATGGCAAAGCAACGTTTGCCGGGTCAGCTAGTTACAAATAAAATCAACATAATTTGTAGCTATGATCCATCACAGAGACACGGACAGGTCAAACACCCCTTTTTTGCATCGGAGTATTTTTATTATTGTAATATATATTTTTTTGTAATTGATAAAAACTAGTAAATTAATATTTAAAAAAAATCTTTCACCTATAAAAACCTTATTAAATGCGAGTACCTTCCACTTTTCATCTAGAAAAATTAGCGTTACCCACCCGTGGCATATCATATTCACGCGAACAAAGTCGCGGATTATTATTGCTAGTTTCTCATACTTGGTCATTTTATATTGCTATGTTTCTTGCATGAATAATAATTTTGTATAGCAAATTGTTAATTTGTGTGTGTTGTGTGGTTCAACCTTTACTGAAAAATTCACTGACGTCAATCATAACTTGTTACCATTTATTATACTTTATTAGCAATACTTTCGTCATACACACGTCACAGAGATATAGAATATTATTATTTATTTTTTTTGTAAGTGTTGAGTGTAGACTTTAGACTATATATTTGAACGAAAAAAAGAGGGGTATTATTAGTCTGACGCATGTGTAGCATCGTAGCTAGCTCCTTAACATGTCGGGCGTCTCCAATTTCACTTATATATGTAGGTAGGTACTTACTGATCGTAAGAGAGCATTTTTGCTTAGGAAATTAAAACCACATTCGAGAGTATATTAAATCGGTTTCCTATTATATGGCCAATCATAGCCAAGCATTCCAAGGTCTCGCAGACTGAGAGTAGGTACACGCAGACGTTCTCTGTGAAATTCGTCACGGCAATTTGGATTTTACAGTTTTCACGACAGGCATTAACTATTAAGTATTGTTATCGCTACACACGCGGTGCGCCGGCCACAGTATTTGTATTTAACCAAACCACTACCGAGATGCGTGAGCGACGGTACCGCGGTGGATTTTGTAAGTTTTTATGATATTGGCACGCTCACGTGGCCGGTGGCCCTGACATTTGATACGCACACACAAGCAATGTGGCAAGTTGTATTCAAAGCAAAAACATAAGGCGCGCTTTGATGCTGAAATGAGTGTTGTAGACGTTAAAACCTGAAAAGGCTTAGGTTCCACCTTACTATAATATTATAATATTATTAATTTAAAATTTTAAATAATACATAAAAAAATCATAAATATGAACTCCATTTAGGATAAGTATATAATTATATACGTGTGTGAACGGTATGTTTTGTTTGTTTGGTTGAACGCGCTAATCTCTAGACTACTGATTCGGATTGAAAAAATATTTTTCCTCGATAATGAACTCAATTATTACATGAATATAACATCAATCAATATAATCAACCATTATTTTCTTTTGGGAGCGGGTAAAACAGTGGGACACAGCTAGTTTGTGACAAAATGGCGAGTGTTGCAAATGTATTAAAATGGATTAATACAGTGTAGTGAGCGCAAATGTTTAATCTACTTACTGGCTTATGGTGTTATAAAAATAGTGATAACTTGTATTTGCCAATGTCACTTATTTTACGTCAATAAATGGAACTGATAAACTGTTTTCCGAATGGAATTTTGTGTATGCTCAAATTTGCTATAGCCTGATCACATCAAATTGCTCACTTATTACTGCTGCTTACCTCGTGCTCAGATGATAGTAGAAGGAAGTAATTAATGTTTACCTTTTTATCTCCCAAAAATAGTAAATATAAACATTTTGTATAGATAAGGTAACATAATATCGTTATGTGCTATCGAAATGCCGTAATTATTTTCAACATTCATCTAAGTCAGAGCCAAAAAACGTTCATATACAAACATATACACGATCGCCTATGAACGTCACTTAAATGTAAGCTTACATTTAAGTGACGCTGTTAAAGAACACGCCCAGACTCAGTTGGGTTTTCTTTTTTATAAAAAGCGAGCGATTTACTTTAAACTCTCAATGAGAAAGTATTTCCTTTGTCAGATACAATGCAAATGATTGATTTTATTTATAAACGACTTCAGAGACTACAGTACTGAGCGAGGAGAGTGGTCGGGGTGTGGTCGCGAGGAGAGCCGGCTGCCGACGAGCGTGCATGACGCTTCACATAACGAGCAATACTGCCCGCAGGTTAGATACGTAAGGATACGCACTGCATCTCACCACTACCTATTCACCCTCTTACTCATAAACGATGCTAAGCTTTAGAATTATTCTAAACACTATGAGCAAAGATCTCAGTTGAGCAACATTTATAAGCGTGGGTATAGAGTTTAATTCATCAAGTGTAGTACGGACAGATCTAGGGCTTTGGAAAAGGATTCAATTTTAAACTCCTGGTGTAATAAGTTTGACGTGTCCCCTGATGGTAAGGGATCTTCGCCGCTCATGGACAACCGCGCGTCGAATCGCGCTTTAATTGCCTTGCCGGTCTTTAAGGTTGCAGCGCAACCAAAGCGCCCAAATTCTGGTTGACAATGTGTCTACTATCTACAGTGAAATAATTTCGAAATGTTCATACATATATTATAGTTTAAGAGTTTGGAATTAGAAATAATTATAGCGACCGTTGTGTCGGTTGCGCAAGTAGCCGCGACGCTATATGTTGCAGAAGATCAAAGTTTTGCAGTAACAGACATCGGAAGCTGCTGCCGCTGCGGCAAACGTGACTGGCGCGCCCCGCGGGTGCACTCGGCCCGCATGCCCGCGTAGACGAGACGCGTCTCGCTGCCGGTGAGTGCTGGCGCACATAGGGAGAAGTTTAGAGCCCTACTCCTTGTTCTTTTGGCTGTTAGGTCTATTGCCTTTAGGCCTTTTCGATCTTTAAGCTTTTGTGTTGACTACAGTCTACGTATAATTTGTAGATAGACTGCTTTATTTTCAAGATGTAAATCTTAAAATGCACTGTTTGTTCCCGGGACGCGCTAGTCACTCCATCGCCACAATTTATATCTAAACTGGTTTCATTTTTGGGATGAGGCAATTAGGGAGGTATCTTAACCGGCGTAGCTACACTTTAGAGATTCTATACAACATAAGATTTCATTACGATATCACAAAACTCATCCTGCACTAATGTCGCATGTCTAAAGGGTTTTCCATAGAAATTTCCTTTTTGGAATTGAATTTACAATGTTTTTGTAGCGTATGATTAATCGGCTTGTCGTTTTCCAGATCCAGTGTCAAAAAAAAACCACCCCTGGAATAATTAGTTAGTGTTTAGCAAGTGAGAGTATAGAGTAAGCCATGGGGTCCGTTAACGTGAACCGGAATGTGGCGGACGCGTTCTACCGATACAAGATGCCGCGCATCTGCGCCAAAGTGGAGGGCAAAGGGAATGGCATCAAGACTGTCATCGTCAACATGATCGAGGTCGCCAAGGCCCTCGGCCGACCTGCTACCTGTTAGTATTCCACCAAATATACGATTTAGCTAGGGTAAAAAGTTATATATTCTGGAGTACGCTTTTGCATTTATCTGGGGTAAAAAATTAGAATGATACTAGCTGACCCGGCAAAACGTTGTTTAGCCATATTATTAATTTTTGGGGTGGGCTACCCTTATCACTTAGGGGTATGAAAAATAGATAGTAGCCGATTCTCAGACCTACTGAATATGCATATAAAATTTGGTAAAAATTAGTAAAGCCGTTTCGGAGGAGTAAGGTAACTAACATTGTGACACGAGAATTTTACATATATAAGATAATGTAAATATGTATGAGAATGTATCTAGGTTAAGAAATAAAACTTTCTGGGTAAGTGTACTCTTAAACTGTCAATTCAATTGTTCTATTTGATCTAATTAAGATCGCCTTTAAAAAAATTCAGCAAAAAAATTATATGAAATATTTCAGATCCGACCAAGTATTTTGGTTGTGAGTTAGGCGCTCAGACACAGTTTGACTTCAAAAATGAGCGTTTCATTGTCAACGGAAGCCACGATTCTGCTAAACTTCAAGATTTACTTGATGGGTGAGTGTTTAATTACATTTTAACCCCGAAGAGACAAGGGCGGTGTTTGAACCGTGTCTATGTATCTGTGGATGGACCGATTTCGATGCGTTTTTTTTTTTTTTTTGAAAGCTGACGTGATCGAGATGGATCTCGGCTAAAATACATAAAAAATGGTTTATCCGTTTATGGTATATTCTTATTTGTATTCATATTTACGGGCGGATTTTTAAACCATCTCCAATTTCAATTGATGATTAGTTTCAATAACATACATATTTGCCTTTTGAGCCAATATTTCGGCAAATAAATGATTTGAATTAATACTCCAGCTTCATCCGCAAGTTCGTGCTGTGTCCGGAGTGCGATAACCCAGAGACGGATTTAATAGTGTCGACGAAACGCAACACCATATCGCAGGGGTGCAAAGCGTGCGGATACCACGGACAGCTCGAATTCAATCACAAACTCAACACCTTCATACTCAAGAACCCGCCCGCCGCAGACCCAGCCATGCAGGTGAGACTTAAGTGATTGTGACTTCCTTAAGGGTAGGCCAGGGTAATTGTCTAATTTTAGCCCCATTACACAATATTGTGAGCCTAACAATATATGAAATATTCCAGTGGTTTGCACTTTGTGCTTACTTTACAAAGTTAACGAATTCTTATGATATCTAATTTCTTAATAACGCTCCAGGGCTCGTCACTCACGGAAGGCAACCGCGGCAAGCGATCGAAGCGCAGCGGTCCGGCCGCTAACGGCAACCATGATGGAGAACCAGAGGCCAAGAATGTTTGTATATTCAACTTTTATATAATCAACGTAAAGTCCTCAACTCACTTCGATTGGGGCATGGAACAGACTATTTCTGCAAATGTTTCACTAATTATTTTTATTATAAAAAATTCTAAATAAAATGATATTATTTATAAGAATAGAATTCAAAAACCATTATAACATTTTCAGTATTAATGCGTTTTACAATTTATGATACTAACTAATCACATAATAGTATTAGAAATACATGGAATTCGTTTTTCAGGAAAACGACGTCCCCCTCACTCCGACCACTCCAAACGTGAAAAGCGTAAAGAAAGAGAAGGAGAAGAAGAAAGAGGATGACGACGATGATGTCAACTGGACGGTGGACGTTAGTGAAGCGGCCGTTAGAGCAAGGATGCAGGGTGGGTTTTTTTCCTAATATGTTCGGATGGAAGACATTAGAGATCCGCGAGGACTCTTGGAAGGGAAACCTGTCGGTAGACGAAACCGTGGCAGGCCAAAGTTGCATTGGCTGGATGGTGTCGAGCAGGACTTTCAAGTCTGAACTTGAAGTGGAAGCAAAATGCACAAAACGACCGACTGGAGGTCCTTGCTCGATCAGATCAAGGCCCAAAGGGCTTTAGCGCTGCGATTGACGTTGTTATTTAATCATATTAAAACATAATAGATAATTGCTGTATATTTCAGATCTGACGGAGGGCGCTAAAAGTATGACGGTATCTGAGGACAGCGAAAAGAATGAGAAGCAGCGAATGGACTTGTTCTACTCGTTCCTCAAGCAGAAGGCGGACGCTGGCGACCTGGACGCTAAGGCTATCAATGAGATCGTTCACGAGGCTGAAAGGCTCGATGTCAGGTATATTTCTCTTAATCCACTATGCCCTGACCTGACCACAAGACACGACACATCACTCACTATTGACGCTGATTACAGGACCTGAGTATAATCACGCACTAAAGTGAAATATTTCAACTGGATTATTCACAATCGTTTGAAATCACCATGTAGGATAGTACAATTTTTTAACTTTACTCTCAATCCACAGATTTGATTTCTATTTTTTTTAAAACTGTTTTCTATTTTAAAGTTTAGTAACATTAATGCTATTCAATATTAATTTCGTTAATGTACTAAAGAGAATCTCATATTTTTTTCCAATCAGTGAAACATTCAACTATCCAATGCTTAAAACTAAGCTCTTTGCTCAAAGTAATGTGTCTCGTTGTTGCGACGATTAATTTTTTAAATTTACAAATGTGAATGTGAATTTTCAGATCGAAGGCGCTATTGGTTGCGTTCGAAATTGTTGTCCGCGCGGGAAGTCTCGCAGGCGACGTCCGTAAAAACCGGAGTCTCTTCCTTCGCCTCGGAGTGCTGGACCCCCGCGCGCCCCGCGCCGCCCTCCACGCTCTCACCGCCCTCGTGCACCACAACCCTACCTTGCTGCCAAGGGTGCCGGCCATACTCAAGGTAATTTTAATAACACAAGACAGATCTTTTGAAAAACACAAAACAAATCAAAAACTAAGACATTGATTTGGTCAAACTAATCCTTCTGTCTCTTACCATAATAATGAAAAACTCTTATTTAATTTCGCCAGCTTCTATACGACCTGGATATTGTGGAGGAGAAGACCATAATCGAATGGGGCGCTAAGCCCTCCCGCAAATATGCCTCCAAGGAAGTAGTGGCAGAGGTGGCACGCCGGGCGCAGCCTTTCATCGAGTGGCTGCAGCAGGCTGATGAGGAAGATTCTAGCGAGGATGAAGAAGATATTGAGGTATGATACTTAGTGTTACATATTAGATCCCTAGCTAACGCGATCTACAATTACAGAAGACTGCCAATGGTAATAAATGTGTTTTACTGTTGTTGTGTTTCACTAAAGTCTGACAAACACTCCATCGCCCAGATATAGATACGGATTATAAAAATGTGTCAGATAAATTGATTATTAATTGCAGATCGAGTATGACGACCGAGCTAAAGCGACTCCAATAAAGGCCGTGAGTGCGGCGCCCGCGAAGCCGCCACAACACGACGACGATGGCGATATCGATGTCGACATAGATGCCATTTAAACCACCGCACCGTCACAAGATCGATGCCTCCACTTGAAGAGATATGTACCAACAAGTGTCGATTGTGCTTCCCTCGAGTCTTTTAATTACTAAATTATAGATCCACTTTCATCTGTCAATAACTTCTTATAAACACCTCTGTTTCTGGGTAACATATTCGTATAGAAATTTATTATTCTTTTTTAATAATAAGCAGCCTCTTTGTTTTGATTGTTATGGAGAACCAATTAATCTCAGATAATTAAAATTGTTTCAGCCGTATTCGAATTGTAAATTGTCGTGTTTGATAATTGTCATAATTTGAAGCACCGTCGACATAACACAGCCGGACCCCATGTAATTAAGTAATTAGAATTTTTACAAGTCATTAAATTTTAATGTAAAGAAATATTTAATGGAGCGCTTCGTTAGGAATTTAGATGTAAATTATATCCGTGAACGCTTATTCCAACTTGCAACTTATCAGATTCTGTCGAGACGATAGGCCCAGGTTCAAATTAAAGGAGCGACTTATTTAACTTTAAAATACTATTCATAATTCTGCACCTATATAAATTCTTTCTTTATACATATTTTACTTTGAGCTCCTATTTTTCCTAGCAAAGCTGAAATAATTAACAATTTCCTGGGTTCAAATCCCAGGCAAATAAATAGTCTGCCCCATGACCTACTAGGCGTTTCAGGATTTCAAAAATAGAAAGCAATCTTTGGAATTTAAAGCAGACTGGATATATTTAAATCCACGGCTATTAATTTGACCCTTCCTAATCAAATGAAAAAATAAAATGGATCTTAGTCTATATCTTGAGACTTAGCTATTACAATTGCTCTTACGGCGGATATCGTTTTGTATTCATTTCAATACATTTATCACAAAAAAACTACTATAGTAGTTGATAATTCACTTGTCTATTATTATAATTACTTTTATCTCTAATATTGAATATCTTTGGATTTTGCTAATTTTTTTCAATTATTTTGGTAGCCGTTGAAGGGGTTGTGCGAGATTTTTGTTAAAATTATACATTAGAGTGTAGTAAAGTTTTAATAATGGGAAAGAAAAGCCATGTGTATCAGTTGTTTCTTCGTATTTTCAAAGCTAGTTCTTAAATGAAAAAAAAGTGACACATTCTGTTACTAAAAATCATCATCATCGGCCTTTATTTTTGGTCCATTTCTGGACGTAAGCCTCCTCCACACTTCTCCAGTAGTCCCGAAATTGGGCCTTCTGGAGCCATTGCAAGCCAACGTGCTTTTCTATATCATCTCTTGTTCTACAGAGATCGCCTCTATTCATGGATCCGGCGGGTCCATCGGGTTAATTTAAGACTCATCGATAAGTAATGTTTTGTCTCCTTTTAAAAAAGAATAGGTCTATAAATACCATGGTGAAAAGTTACACAAAAATCTCACTGCACCCCATGGCGTCACAAAGTACTAATCGTACGATATTTTGGATTTGTTTTAAATATTTATTGTATTTGTTAATCGGTGATAAACGGCGGGCTTGATAATACGTAATAAGCATGGAATTACGATTTATGATACCCTCGATATTGATTATTTAGGTGAGTGAAAAGTATCAAGTGTGGGCGGTGTGCAATTGTAACGCGACCAAAGCGATTGGAGCCTTTGAATTCTTCGTGAAAATATTATATGGGAAGTTAAATATTCGCGACAAATGAAACGTGAACCACGAAACAAATTTCTGGAACCTGTATCCATTTAAGACTAATATCAATATATTATGGAGTTTGATGTAAGAGACTGATCTGCTGAAATAGGTTTTGGAAATGAAGGCATTGGGTTCCAATTCGCAGAAAGAAAATACTTAAGTTACAATTTGCACTCGCCCGAGGCTGATGTAATAAGTCTGCGAGCGTTCACTTAGTATCGAAAATATTCCTAGATTATTTTAAAATTGCCACCTTTATTAGTTTTTTTTTTATTCAATACATTTTAAGTCTAATAATGTTGTTTTATTTTAGATTGGCCTTTAACTTTGATGAATCGTCGTTAAACCATGAATTCATTCATCCACATCTACATATATTAGTAGACTTGCTTTTACTACACCTATTGTATTATATTACATACTTGGCAAATCTAGACAAGAGTAATCTTTGGATTGGTTGTTGAGAAGACTTGTCGGGACTGCACTTGAATCTAGGACCAAATTAAACAATTATACCAATATATACAAATAAATATATTTCATTAAAAAACCTTACAACTAAGTAACATGCAATTTTTAGATTCTGGTAAGATCTATATTACTTAAATTGAGATTCTTATATTTAGAGTAAATGCATATAAAACAGTCAAGTAAAATTGACATTTTGAGCAATATTTTGAAATTTATAACTTTTAATAGATGCAATATTGCGTTTTTAAAATTTTTTAACCCCCAACGTAAAAAGTCAGTGCTGTCTGTGTAGTGCCTAATTTTGTGTGATCGAGATTAACAAAGTTCTTATCTCCATTTTTTGAAAATATATTTATAATGTAGGTACTTATTCTTTTTGTAATGAACATGTCGGGGGGGGTTTAAAAGTTTTCTCAGTTTCACAAATTTGGTAGTGAAGTGAAACTACTTAATGTAGAATATAAGATCCTTGATTGTAAAACAGACTCGAGGCCCTGAAAGTTCTTTCAATAGACAAAGCTGCCTCTTACCTCTAACAATTAATTTTAACCGTGACTCGTGTCTACATTTCATGTTAATATAGGTACTTAGTACTCAAAATGTAGGTATCTGAAATAGTTTCTAATATATTTGGTATTTATTAAAGGTAAAAACTGCATCTTATTTTCTATAAATTTAGGCACTTAATACCTAGGCACAATAGACAAATTTTTGATTCACTAACGCCCTAAATTATGCCATTTGTCGGATTTTTTAAAAATTTTGAGCTTAGTCAACTTTGAAATGCAGTTCGAGGGCGGTAACTTGGAAGTCCACCAAAAAAATAATTTTGCTGTAGACAATTATTCTCAATGTGGTCAGCTTATTCAAGAAGATGTAAGATTTGAAGTAAGTACTATCCACTGCCAGAAGCTGGAACAACTACAGAAGTCGCTGGACCGCTCGGAGAGGCAACACTGAACGAAGTAATAAACACATTCACTATTGTAATCAAAAATACACCGAGCACCGTAAAGTTATTAATTTTGTCCGCTTTGCAAATGTCCTTGTCGTCTTTGACATTGTATCTGCTGTTCATTATGAGACCCACGCCGACAGCGACCTGAAACACAATTGATATTTAGGACTAAAGATGGCGCGCCAAGGCTGTACATCGGTCTCAATAATCGCCGCATATTACGGTGTTATTGCAATTTAACAGCATATATACCAGACGGTGAAAGTTTTATGAATTCTAGTGTTGTTGGTGACTAATTGTGTACTTTTTTATATAATTTATTTAAATACATCCCCACGAACCGTACAGCGCTAAATTTATCTTTTGTCCCATCAACTCGTTAAAATAATGAAACATTTTTTATTGTGTCCATTTTATTAATCCAACGCAAAAGAGAGGTGTTATAGACGTGTCGTTTGTGTGTGTCTGTTTGTGGCATTGTAGCAACCTACCTGTAGTACAATGCTAAGTGCGATAAAGGTAAGACTAGGATAGTAGTAGGGGTGTGAAGATGCGGATTCGAGGACGTATCTCAGTTGGTTCGCGTTTGCTGAGAGCAATGCCAGGTCCATCATCCCCTGAGCCAGGTTTTTCTTCTGCTGGTATGTGTTCACATCTGGGATTGACTGAAACATTTAATTATTCATCAAACAAGTGAAGTTGAAGACAATTCATATTAGGTTGTGAATTTACGACATTCAAATTCAGAACCATTATGTTATAATAAAGTCAGTAAATCAGCTACGCTATTGAACTAATTTGAAAAGGCTATATCGTGGCAATGAAGTTAACTTACTCCAGGTATCATAGGAGAACCCGGTCGATCATCAACATTGAATCTGTAGCCAAAGCCATTTGCAGCATCTGTAACAAAAACAAAATCAGTATGATCATATCTTTAAATCGTTAAAAGATTTCCTTTGGGAATGAGACAATGGGGTTTTGTAACCCCGGTGCCCGACATATAATTTCTTCTAAACCAACATATTTTTGTTTTCAGTAGCAACGAACCTAGAATGCAACACGGATTAAATGTCAGAGACCAGACCATGATAGTCAATAATATATAAACTAGCTGTGCCCCATGGTTTTATCCACGTTAACTTAGCGCAGCGTAATTTATAATATTAGCAATAGATCTACATATAAACTATAAAATATGCTATGTAAATTACATTTTCCCTAATGTATTGAATGAAAGTTATAACAATACGTTTTGCATATTAAAACAAAGCCAAGTGTTCAAGTATTTATGAACATTTCCTCATTGAAGATGCACAAATTCGATGCTTATCAATTCAATACCATGACGTGGAAGTCCTCTTTGTTGTTTATTAGATAAGTACGTTCATACATTTTATTAATATAAATTTAATTTAATAATAACTAATTAATAGCATCTTTATTGAGTATCACAAATTTGAAAGACACCGAATACAGCAAGTAATTAGCTACTAAATTTTCCGACGTTTTGCATGTATTACATTGGTCGCCCGTGACCATCCAGGCTGAAAAAAATGTGAAAGATTGGGAATAATTAGCGCTTTAATCCGATTTAAACGGTTGGTACGTAACCAATAATTGTTAAATGAGAATTTTGTTCATTTCTATTCGATGGCCGAGCACTAATTGTAACATTATTTTTACTAAGTCTGGGATAACGTTCACGCACATAAAAAATTGAGAAAAACTTTTGGTTGACCTTCTAATTAATATAAAAAAATATTGTTTAACTTTAAGCTTAAGCGAGAAATATAGCACGGTAATGTCCTCGTAGAAGCAGTAGCCGGGGAAACATGGGTAGAAAAATATATATATGCTATGATTGATGTGTTTTCTACAAGGCAACTTTGAAATTAGGTAATTTAAGTCAGTCAAATCTTGGTTATTTAAAATACCTGCAAGAACATAGATAATACCTTTATTTATTTATTATAGCTTTATTTTTTTATCCACGGAAATACACGTCTTTTAAAATGTTTTATATAAATATCATAGAAAATTATTAAGTATGCACAATACAAAAAATATAAAGTATAATTACTCAGAAATGTTTACGTCTTTTACAAATATAGCCTAATAATAAATGGTTAATTTATGTATAGTATTTCCGCTCTGAATACGACTCAATATATAATTAATATAATACATACGTAAAATTTATATATAGTATATTTAAAAAAAATATTTTAATTATAATAGATTTAAATAAGATAACCATAATAACATGCAATTATACAAACATAGCCTTAACTCCAACAACAAGTTATAAGCTGCATTGTACCTAAATAAGTGCGATTCATCATGCATGCAAAATATTTTAATTATGTTTTTATATGTATTACATGCATACAAAGTGAACCAAAGCCAAAAGATTGTATAGAAGTAGGTAGGTACCTAATTGGATTATTTTCGAAAACAAGCTAACCCCGCGGATGGTATAAAAAATTGGTATATCTTCAGAAATCTCTCACTCCATTCCAATTTCCAGATAAAAATGATCATTTTATAAAATGAGTATCACAAAACTTAAGGAAAATTAATTTTCTTCGTCGACTTTTTTTTTTTCTTCATAATTTTGATGTAAGCAGCTATTGAGACAGAGGACTGATTAAGTGACTAATTTTCAATGTTTTTGTGTATATTTATATCATCACTACATAGTATAAAACAAAGTCGCTTTTTATTTCCCTATATCCCTGTGTATGCTTAAATCTTTAAAACTACGCAACGAATTTTGATGCGGTTTTTTTTAATAGATAGAGTGACTAAAGAGGAATGTTTTTTATATGTTTTATACCCGTACAAGGCCGGCGCGGGTCGCTAGTATTATCTTATATATAAAATTCTCGTAATATAATAAAATACCATTGCCGGCACTATTGAGCTGTAACTCTGAGTACTGTTAATTTTATAGATTAAGGTATTAATAAGGCATACATATTGTTAAAATTCATTTAAATCTACCAATCCTTGGGCCTTTTTTGAGTTACCTAATTATTATTAAATGATGTATTTGCCAGACTTTGGTTTTTTTTTGAAGTTTTACATAAATCATTTGTTTCTTTCGTGCGAAAAACTACATAGCTTAATTACTGTAGTGTTTCATTGTTTTATTTGATGATTTTGAGATTACCGATTACTGATTTGATTAAATGTCCATAGACTGAAAGTTCAATTTTATTTTGTATTTCATCTAGAAAAAAAATACATAATTGTCTATGAAGGCCTTGTGGTGATGAGAAATGTGATGAGTGTGAAGGCATGCCAATCACCGTAAGGATAATCAGTCTCGTCGACACCTGGATAGGGCCATTTACCGTCGTCTGTACCGACGCCGTCTTCGCGGGTCGAATGCTCCGATCCGTCGTGCTCAGGCTTTTCGCTGTCGTCTGTAAAAAAACATTTTTTTATATTACCAATTCAAAGCAAACAATAGACACGTTAATTGCAAATGAGAATATCTCATTAATGGATAAATAGAACTCCATAAATTGTAGCTAAGATCCATCTCGATCATGTCAGCATTCAAACAAAAAACCGCATCAAAATCGATGCATTCATTTAGGAGTTAGATGTCATAGACGGATTCACTGACCCATAGATACACTCGTCCAACTTAAAAAACCCCTCTTTTTTCATCGGGGACTAAAAAATGTTTCATTCCATACAGAATTCATGATGACAACTAGATATTCACGATTCATTTTTTTAAATATTTTAAAATAAAAAAATCAAAATATATTATGACAAATAAATCATATTTACTAAGCTAAATTATCAGAATATGCGGTCAAGAGCACAAGTAAATAGGTTTCAAACCACATCCTCTTTGATTGATAACCTAAATTATGTACTCAATTAATTAATTTATAATACTTTATCCACTATTTAAGAGGAAAGTTTGCTTTCTCACGGTCACGCAGTTCATAAGAAATTATATTTTTTTCCTGTTTAAGTTGATGAAAAATGACAAAAAATTATTTTTGTTATTCAAACGCTATTATAAATTCTTACGTTTGTCGTGCGGTTCAGGTTTCTTGTCTGCGGGTTCCAGGAGTCCATCGTCAATACCAGGGTATGGAGAAGAGTCTGCATAAGGAGTTTCATCCAAGTCGTCTATCTCTGGACCTAAAAATAATAATAAAATTATTAAATGGTTATGAACGTTAACACAAAGGTAAGGTAAAAAATATCTAGGTCAAGTAAAAGTCACTTTAATCTAAGTTTACAAGCTTTTCAAAAACGCACCCGAATCTGAGAAGAACAGAAAAAAATGATCACTATAATTATCAGAAAATTGTTACTTTTTCCGACCATGTTCACTGTTCACATAGTAAAAATACATTTTGAACTAGAGCAAATCATTCCAAAACGGAAGTATCAGTCAAATACATAATCGACGGTTTCATTAAAGGCCCAATTAAGATCTGATATAAGTTGTAGGTATCTTTTAATATGGATTATAGTTTTTTTTTGTTTAATAAAAAAATAGTTTGAAAATAAAAATTATGTAGTTAGGTACTGAGAAAAATGGTCATAAAGATAGAAGTGTAGTCATTTACATATGTTTATTATGTACTTTAAAAAAATTCAAAGATTTATATCAATTTAGGAATTTGACATATTGGGTTCCGTTTGAAGTAGGTACTTTTTTTTCCGGCTTTTTTTTATTAATAATTTTACGTGATCGTAATCATTGATATGTATTGATCCAACATAATAAGGAAATTAAAAGAGACAATATTTTTATATGAATTAAATTACCATAGTACATACTTATTGCACAAAAAACAAGAACATAACATTATAAAAAATATAAATGCGCCTTCTTTAACAAAATCTGAAGAGATTAAAAAATAAAAAATTGACATCTATCTATTTTGACACATCTATCGCTAACACCATTTTCGGATTTTATTTCGAATAAATAATGGCGTTTAGAGTGAGTAAAGTTCTGTTTAAAGGTAACCTGGCTCTGAGGAAGTGGTGTTACAACTTAGCCGGGTTCAACAGGTAGGTATGACTGGTCGTAGCCGCGAAGGAAATCGCTTTCCCCGGCGAAGGTGCCTCTTCCGTATGAGGGTATTCACAATGAATCGAAAACATATTCAGGTCAGAAATTACCTCTTGTGATTGCCTCTACTGTACCTTTTGAGGCCGCAGTCTGCAATAAAAATACGATATATTTTTTATTATAGCTGTCAGTCCCATAATGGCCAAGTACATAAGTTTGCTCGTAAGCACTACGCGTCTAACCTACTAGGGGCGCTGTGAGATTTCCCATTGAAATAATTAAGGCAGATGCTATTGAAATGGTGGCCTGACGCCTGACGGTAAGATTGACAAATGAACAATCTACAGGTATGGCTTAATGCGAGACGACTGCCTGTATGAAAACGAGGACGTCATCGAAGCTCTGCGACGCCTGCCGTCCGATGTCCTGGACGAGCGCAACTTCAGGATGCTCAGGGCGATTCAGTATTCGGGTGCAAAGAAACTACTGCCTAAAGAACAGTGGACCAAGTTTGAGGAAGACAAACTGTACCTCACTCCAATAGTTGAGCAGGTTATTCGGGAGAGGCTTGAAAGGGAGAAATGGGAGGAGGAATATTAATCACCTTGTCTTCACTTCACTAATAAAACTATGTTTTTCCCCAACTGTTTTATTCATGTAATACCTACTAAATTTTAACTAAAACTATTCGTTCCTGTATGAAAGAAAGATACGTAAAAGAAAGCGCATTTCTACCCTAAAATTTGCTTTACACTTTTTTAAGCCCCAACGAAAAATAAGTTTACGTGTAGACTGTAGCTACTAAACGAATTGACCGATTTCGATGCGGTTTTTTATTTGTAAGCTACCTTAGCTATAATTTATGAAAATCGTTTCACCCGTTTACAGTTTTTCAAATTTAAATTTATTAACTACTTGCCTGCAAGTGGTGGAGACTGCGGTGGTTTGTCGGGCTCCAGAAGCGGCTGAGTTTGATGTGAACCCTCGGTTTCATTTCCAGCTCCAGGTTTATTGTCCTGTTGACAAAACAAAGAAATGAGGTTAATTTATTTCTTTATTAAAACTTTGTCGCACAAAAGAAAATATTACAGCAAGAAATCGTAAATAATTAATTAAGAGTTATTTTATTACATAAATAAAATAAAAAACAAATAGACATTGCTAGAACTATGTCAGTTTTAGGATTAGGTAGCGGTATACGATATGGAAATAGATTAATTGTGAAAAAGAAGCAAAACTAACTAAACTAAAACATTACATGTGCAAAAGTGAAATTGTAGAACAAAACGTAAGAATATCTCATGAATGGTCTTAATAAATTGTAGCTAAGAGCCATTTCGATACGCCAGCTTTCAAATTAAAAAATGCTTCATAATCGGTCCATTCGTTTAGGAGCTTCAATGCCACAGACAGATATACAGAAGCGTCGCAGTAATAATACCTCTCTTTCAGTGCCGGTGGTTAAAACTTCGTTTACCCTAATCTTTAATAAATCCGACCGATCAAAAGTTTAGAAAACCTTTAGCTTCTCAACGATGACAGCAATAAAATCAATTATCAATCAATCAATTTATCTCCTCTGCTTTATCTCTCAATTATTTTAAAAAAGCTTAATGACAAATAAAAGTGTAAGAATAAAATCAAAGTTGTGATTTGTAGCTTCCATCAATGCGTCACAAATCACAATGCAGTGGTAAGAAATCCCCTTGTGATAAGTCAGCCCAGACTTCAGGCCTACGCTTAAATAACTGAGATGAGTTTGTAGGATTAACCCGAGAATGAATCATTGCATTTAGTTGTTGCTATTAAACTGTTATTATTTAATTATTACTCAGACGGTTTTCCACTACTGTGTTGTAAGTAAATCAATTCTCAGAGTACATAAACAAAGTGCCCGGGTTTTTAAGTAAATTGTTTACGCCACGCCACTCCAATATAAGTTTTACTGAGAAACGTACCTTCTAGGTAAAGTATGATTCGGGGCATTCTGGCAAAAGGCTTACTTAGATTTACTGCACCACCCATGGACACCCACAACGTCAGTTAGGCTGTGTTGCCGGTCAAAAGAAGAGGTACATTCTCTTTAGTCCTTAAGTCCTAAAAGCAGTACCTCTAAAGGCTGGTTTCACAAATTTATAAATATCTGTATGAAAATTTATCATCATAGGAGCTACGCTAAACTAATGTATACGCTAGGGCCCTACCTACTATTACTTAGGCCTTAGGGCTTACTGAAACTTTCTGGATTCTGATGAATAAGACTTAGACTTGCGATACATTTTTTTTTTCAAAGTATATTCTCTCGCAATTAATACATTTTAGTTTAGTTCAGTTTTTCGACATTTTATTGCACCACACACACGCAGCGGACACGCAGTCGCTTCTTGTCCTCCGTTAAATCATGAACAAAACCAAGACAATGTAATGAATCATGTAACTAGTCGTAAGGAAAAATGTAAAAAATCCCAAGTACAGTAATAAAATAGTTAAATGCTGCGTTTTTTTTCTAATTGCTTTTTATAACAGACGTAAAAAGCTATTGTGGTAATTTGTGGTTCCACAACATTGGAAGCGCGTTTATTTCTATTAAATTTTATTTGAGAAAGGTATATATTTTGCCACTGCTGTTATATCTTTATCTGTTTTCGCCTCTCTTATAGCAAAGGGCAGACTGCCAAAACTGAGGCTAGACAGCGGGTTTAGTGCATTGTAAAGTTATCGCTATTAAAAAATAATTAAATTATCAAGATTTGACATGAGATTTGATTGACATCATAAATACAGTCGAAGCATAAGTAATATAACAGTATAGGATATAATTATTAACCTGTATCTAAGTAACTTCCGCAGATCTAGTCAATCGATGACAGGCCATTGAATTCCAAAGTAGTTACTCTTGATCTTTGTTTATGTTGCCTATTTATAGAACTTCACGTTAAAATGATTGTATCTGCTGAGATCACTGACGTTGGTATAAAACACAGAACAGTTAAAAGAGGTTTTAAAAAGGTATAAAAAAAGTAAGTATCTAGTATCTACATATTATATAATAACTAATACAACTCTTAATTATTCTTATTAGTAAATTATACTGAAATAAATTGAATATCTAATAGCGACCTCTAGTATCTATTATTTAAAATTATCTAGCTATACCTAGTCACAGAATATATATATATATAATAAACAGTAGGGAAGTTACATACAAAACGATCGAAACGACGCAATCACACAGACGTGCGTCTCTACAAGGCCTATGACCTAGAGTTGCTGTCCGTCCTGTTTTCCCAGGACATGTCCTAGTTTTTGTAGTGTCCTGGCCCAGGACTCCTGGGATGTATTGAAAATGCGCGCCACTTGTTATTGGAATACTTTTATTAAAAAATATGACTATCAACATTACTTGAATATCATTTTATATATTTTCACTACATAGAGCAACTCTATAACTGCGTCCTGTTTTTAAACTGAATTGTCCTGATATTTCCTATAAAATCCTAGTTTTTTTAAAATTGGGGTTGGCAACCCTACTCTGACCTAAACCTGAGGCACTGTCGCGGTGCAGTCAGTCGCGTCGAGATGAGGCCGTGCTTTGAGTCTGTTGCGTACGCCCCAGACTGTTCGCGATCTTTTTATTGCACTCTACGGCTGTTAATTATACAGAAAACTAACAAACCGCTAACTGTACAAAAACCTTTTCAATTTTACTAAAATGAAATCGACATCCCTAACGCTCCATTGGCGCGTAGGTCAAAAAACAGGTTGTTTACTTGAACGAGCTAATCTCAGGAACTACGCGTTCGAATTGAAAAATTATTTTTGGAATGCGATGTGATATGATGTCACATGTCACATCGAATAAAATTTAATACTTATTCTATTATTCTTCGTTTTAGACAAATCCAACAAATCAGAGATCATCAAAATAGGTTCTTGAGTTATACATAAATGGTGTAAAAACCCGACTTTGTTTTATATATTATATATATTTTATAAGAGCATATTAGGTATTTTGTGAAAAATGCGGTCAAAGCATTGGCATTATAGGGTCATCGAGTTCTCTCATTAGGATATTTTTATACTGCTGCTTTTTCCTTTGTAGCAAATATTCTTTAACGTACTCACGTTTTCACTCAAGCCTATTTATTAAATAAAAAGCCTAGAAACAGATGTTTTTAAGAAAAAACTTACGAAAATTTCAATAACTTTGTAATCCGTTCTCCTGACCATTATTTAACACAACGTCGCTTATGAATCACTATCTCGCTGTGACTGACTAGTTAATAGTTTAGTGAAGTGTACTACAACTGAGAATCAAGGCCAAGGTTTGTAATTAGTGTCATAACAATTAGGCATACCAAATATGCCTTGGACGCGAAATTTCGACAGTTTATTTATAGTAATACAAGCGACCCGCCCCGGCTTTGCACGGGTATAAAGCATATAGAAAAACCTTTCTCTTCAATCACTCTATCTATTAAAAAAAAACCGCATCAAAATCTGTTGCGTAGTTTTAAAGATTTAAGCATACAAAGTGATATAGGGAAAGAAAAAGCGACTTTATTTTATACTATGTAGTGATTGTAAAGCTAAAACTACCTGTTCGAATTGAGAAATTCTTTGTGTTGCATAGTCAAGTATTTATCGAGAAAAGCAATGGGCTGTATAACATCACGCTATGACGAAGTTATGGCGGGTGAAACCGCGGGGCACAGGTAATTGTTTAATATACTAGCAGTTCTGTTAAACAACACTCAGTTTTTTTTTATCCGGGAACTTTTATCTGTTAAAACATTTTCTAGTGTTCCTCGAGTTTGCGTGTTGTATCGAAGGTGCTGGGTTCGTATCTCGCGGTACTAACATATTATGTTTCAGTTTCATAGGCAGAGGTTGATCACCTGTAGGTAAACTAAAACAGATGCAGAAATGTGTGTGATCCGTACCCCATCTTTAATTTCTTAGGCATATTATGTTTTATATTTAGTTCTCGGAAGGCAAATAACAATATGTAGGTGCTAACTGATAATTATATAAATTTACATATTTGACGACTGTATGAAATATGCGAAATTGGCAGTGAGCCATTTTTAAGCCGTTTTCCTCAAGATCATTAATACACCATCCTTTTACTAATGTTAAAGTAAATATGTTCCAAAAATAATTAATATTCTAAGAAACACAATTTTTGTCTCGTATATTTTCCTAGTCTTTTTTGCGTCTCATAAAAGTATTCGAGATAATTTAAATAACCCCTTATATACGATTACATAGTGTAATAGGAATATCATCTCATAAATGAATGAACATATCTTCATAAATTGTAACAAACCGATCGATTCCGCATCAAAATCGGTCGAGGTTGGTGCGACTTTTAAATAAATAAGTGGCAAACAATATAGCTCTGCTACTAATAAACCACTATGTACTGCGAATTTGATAATAGGCTGTAAATGAAGGCTACTTAAATCTGAATAGATGGAGGTTTACAAAATAAACAGTTCCAAGGCCATTCACAATATCAAGTTGTTTGACTCAGAGAGGTAAATGAACTTATTTCGTATGTTTCTTAGTGATTGCGAAATTAATTATGTATTTTAAAGCCTTCAATAAAACCGCATTTGGGTTCATAAGTCGCAGCTAACAAAATATCTGTAGCAGATTTTTATCTATACTAATAAAGCTGGAGATCGTCAAAAGCCAGGAAGGTTATAAGCTAAGTAGAATCACGCTGCGACGCTAAGAAAATATTGCTAAAATGGGCAAAACTATTGCTGTTGAGAGCTTAGCAGGTTTTTCATTACCATCAATTATAGTATGTTTAATATCAAAAAAGGCTTTTCGCGATAAATCCTTTCCTTTCTCTTTTCTGCGCTTAAGTTATGGTTATCCCAATCTAAAAACAATTATGTAATAAATTTATAGATTAAAGTTCTGCGTATCTGGGTGTCTGTGCAAACCCAATGAATTTTTCTGTTCACGTTTACAACAGAGAATTAATAACTAAAAGACAGAAATCGACGAGACAGTTATAAAATACCAAATGATGCATTTTCTGGAGGCAATCGTTTTATTTTGGCATCGAATTATTTGTCAAACCCTGTCATTGACCTTGCCCTTGAATAAATGAAAAGGTGTGGGTGAGGAATAATCATTGAGCAGACGTCGACAAAAAAATAACATTGTTTTGATTTATAACTCATTATTTCAATACATATTTAGGAAGAACCTGACATCACCTAGCAAGCTAGATTGATCATTATTTAATATTGAAATCTTGTAAATATATATGAAACCTGAAGGGTGGATATTTAAAAAAGCCACTAACATTAACAACATTTTAGTTGACATCCTTCTCGATCACGTCAGCTTTAAAAAAATCGCATCGAATTCGATCCATTCGTTTGAGAATTACGATGCCACAGCAGATACAATCCACAGGCACACAGACACAATAAAGTTGTAACACTTTTCGTCAGTAGCTCCCAAGCTCAGAATCACTGCAGGCAGTCGTCAGGGAAAAATGACAAAGCCCCGCCTTGTAAATATCGGTTTAGATATTTTTCACATGAACGAAAAGCGAATTAACTCCATTGAATGAACAATATTAATGAGCGCAATTATTCTCTTCGATTTCTCGGGAGTTATTCAACTTTCTTTCTACTTATTAGCAATTTAATTCGTGTTCGCGTACATATTGCAATTTTATCTTCGATCACTTATTGATTTATTGGTTTTAGTAACTTATACAAAAGTATAAGATGGGTACCTATTTATAATATTAAGTAAACCCAATTAATATAAATATAGTAATATTTCTATATTTGTAAATATAGTAAGAACATATTTTTATTGTACATATATAAAAACTTTTGTAAATATTAATACATAATTTATTTTTTCACATAAAACATGTAATAAAGCTAATGACAACAATTGCAAATGAAAAGTTGAATTATATTTTTATTGTTTCTTTTATTTTAATAATTTGAAAATCTTTGTTACAAATTTTATTTTGTACCTTAAATTTCGAAAATTCACATCAACTCATTGTTAGAACGCATTTCTATAGAACTCACATATTATAACATGCAAACGATAAATTATTGAAAATAGGTACATTAAATCAAAACCGCGAACTACGGCATTTGTCCTCAAGAGGTCTTTATATTTTGGAAACAAGTAATTTTAAATTTCAATGGTCGACGTCAAAGACTAAAATTACCGAATACTGATCACCTAGAAAGATGGTTCGTCTGTTTCACAAATGTGTCCAAAGCTTCGCTTAAAGGAATACAAAATACCAATTTATTAAATTCACTGAATAAAGCTTAATGATACCAGTAATTATTTAGGTTATACTCGAACGACAAAAAATGCAGTTTATCACTTTTATTTATGATAAAATAATTAATAAAATAAAATATATAATTTTAAAAAAATTAATTTTTTTTTCAGACAATTTAAAAAATCCTTAGAATGTATTTTGCGGGATATCATGTTATTATTTCGAAAACATCTTAGAAAATTGCAAAATAGTGCACTTGATATTTCGGATAATGCCAAGACCTAATTTTAATATGATAATGACTTAATATTAATATGATATTAATACTAATAATGACCGCCTCCGTCGCTAAATGGTTTATCGTCTGCGTCCTAGTTTTGAATCCCGGGGAAACAATGAATATTCCGATAGGCACAGAAGGTTGATAACCTACTTGCCTGTAAAGAATCAGTGAAACAGATACAGAAATATGTCTGCTTATGTCCCACTAAAATTCACTACTACTACTAATAGAGAAATACTAACATCTCTATCTCTTACTCTTCTTAAGAGATATTATTTTTTAGCTATAAATGCTGTAAAAAATTTACAGAAAAATATAAACTCTAATCGCAGCATCATTTTAATTTAAAAATTATACAAAAAATACTTTAAAAAATGATTGTTAAACCTTAACCAATCAATAGAATTTAATAAGTTATAGAATTAAGCCTTGAATAAATGAAATCCCGTAGATAGCCTCCATGGAGCATGGGACAAACATATTGCTGTGCCTGTCTCTTATATTTAAAGGCTTAGGGGAGGTTTATGTGCCGACCCAACAGAAAAAAATTGTTCATCTACCCGGGATTCGAATTGTATACCTGTGACACAAAACGCAAGGCAATCGACTTACATTATTTCTGCTGTGATTCTTCTCATTTTCAATAAGTATATTAGGTACTGCTTTCGGAGACGTTGGCCTTCCGAACACCATCTCAACGTCGTTCAAATCAACTTTAGATTTGGGTGCGTCCTCTTTCTTTTCCATTTTATTAAAATGATTTTAACAACACAGCACGACACTTGGTCAATTCTTTAATTCACTAAATAATTTATTTATGGAAACACACAGAACACGTCTGTGTTGTCGGAGACGTTGAATACAACTACATAATTTGCTAAATGCTAATGTCATCGCACCAACTAAAAATACCGGTATCAGTAAATATACTATTTACACTAGACGATCGTCTACGTAGTTGGTACTCCCCAATAAATTAATCAAGTATTTTCTTGATTAATGAGACATAAGAATCTTACTGAAAAAAAATCAAATCAAAAGTCGTTTTTTTATGCACTCACAGTTTTATGTTATTCCAGTACTTAGAAAGTTAGCTGTCTTACTTATAATCGTTACTTAATTTGAAATAATAAAAGCTCATCCTGATGTGAAATTTTTGTTGCAAAACGAGATTGTTACTTATTGTTTCCGGGTATCGAATTCTGGACCTTCAAAGCTATACGCAATTACGCTGTGTCATCCTCATTGAATTTATGAAACACTGGGTGGTTGTATTGAGTAGCGAGATAATTTTATTATTAAAAACTTTCTTAAGTACTAAATATTAAAAGAATTATTTTCTACAAGGAACTGCAAGAGATTCAAACGATAATTACTGCTGGGTGCTTAGCTAAGCAGAGAGTGGTTAAAGCTTTCTCCAGGTTATCTATATATGTCTGCATATATATATGTCTGTATATCGTAGTTATTTATTATAAAGGTTATCTATACTAATATTTTAATTGTAAGATTTTCATTGTATATTTTTTATATTATACAAGGTCGGTTACATTCATCATTTGTAACTCCAGAACGGATGATCTGAAATGTTGAATTCGTCTAAACCGAGTATAGCAGAATAACTATTTTTAACGTTTAAGAAGAAAATTCGTTTCCTCATACATTTTCTACGGAATAACGTTTTAGGTGACACGTAATCATTCGGCACTCTGAAGGTCGACTAGTAATATAATAATGTTAAAATCATTAATAAGAAGCTTTTCCCGAGTGACAAAGGCTATATGTCGCTTTCGCGTGTAAAAACCAAAAATGCAGTGGGTGGGTCTGAAAGAACGTCATTAGAGATACAGAAAACAAGTTTTGGTCGCTAAGGGAAAACCATCGCGAAACTCGTGTTAACTGTATAATTAATGCGAAGTGAGCATTTGTAATACGTCATAAATGCCGTGTGACGCCATTTATAACATTTCGTTTCTTTATATTATTTCTTTTTATAAATTGACGATGTTAACGCCTACATTACTTGAATAGTCTGCGACAAACAAGTGAAGTTGAAAAGAATTCATATGTTAATAACAAATAAGAATATCTCGTAAACAGATGAACAAATCTTTATAAATTATAGCTAAGATCCATCTCGATCATGTCAGCTTTCAAACAAAAAACCGCATTGAAGCCGTTTCGTTTAAGAGCTACGATGCCACAAATAGATCAAACTTATAACCTCCCTCTTTTTTCATCAAAGGTTAAATAGAGGAAAGATTTCCCCAGGTTATTTTCTATAAACTACACCGAAGTATACGGCAAATCTCTACGTATAATCTGTTCTAGTAATTCTGCGTTTTAAGATTAATAAAACTCCAAATACTTAAATATATTTAATTTCATATAATTAAAAACCACTGTAAGCACAATAATTAAACTAACTACTTTAAGTTAATTTTGACCGCCTCCTTGGCCCAGTGGTAAGCGCGTAAGCGTTACAACCGAGAGGTCCTGGGTTCGATTCCCGGTGGAGATAAAAAACTAGGTCTGGCAGGACATAGAAGGCTGATCACCTACTTGCCCTTAAAGAAAAAATCGATCAGTGAAACAGATGTGAGATGCATCTGCCCCATACCCCACTGGGGGACACGGGACTTCATTTTTTTTAAGTTAATTTTATAGACTTCTTTCATTAAGGTATAGGTTTATATTAAAATAAAATAAAAATTAAAAACCAAGTTATTCTTTTACAATTTACGTTTTCAGAGAATGCAGCAATTTGAAATAAGTTCGGAAAGAACGTGGTTGCGTGGCTGAGTGCAATTTCCGGTTTGAGGTACATATTTTCAAATTTAGGTACTTGGTGATATTCCGTGATAGAGCTGTACTTGACGAATATATAAAAATCTCAGCATAACCTTTGGGATGCGTACCCAAAATACTGGTTATTACCACATTGTATACTTACGCAGTGAGTAGTGACTGAAAAATAAGCCAGGTTTAGGATGTACTAAATTTGTTAACGCCTGATACATTTTGTTTCTAGCGCAAGTAAACATATTGTCTTACAAATACTACTTAGGCTTAGATCTTACAATACACAATAAACATTGATTTTGCGTTAAATTAGATAAAGTAGTTTACATTTAAAAAAATATTTGAAAAATTCAAGAATATTTGCCAATTGCCAATACATACAATTTATATTAGGTATATAAATTTTTTGAAAAAAGATAAAAAGATAATCTTATTGGGTTGAAGCAAGAGATCATTTTTATTTACTATACTTATTTTCAATTTTGCATAGATAAGTGTCAATGCCTTCTTGATTGACCATTGACACTGCACATCTATCAATAAAGTCAAAGTCAAAATAAACTCACTCAAAGCTTCACTTATGAATCGTCGTTTTTAGATATAGGTAGTTACAGTAAGAACCGGTTCGGAAAATAGCTACCAAAGAATATATAATCATTTCGTTTTGGTCCTACCGAGAAGAACCGACAGGCGACAATAAACTCAGTAGTAACTCTTTTCAAAGCCAATTTTTCCAAGTCTCATAAATGTGATTTAGAAAAATAAATGATTGAATATTCACGAAACCGAAATACAAAATTCTACAAAACATTAGTCATATCGATGTGACTAACAAATCACCTAACCGTTTATCTACTGATAAAATCGTATCACCATTCACCACCACTTTTAAATCAGTCAATATTCGTTGCTCGGCGGAAAAACATTTCTTTTTATATTAGTTCTATTAAAAATATAAAAAATGGGTTGCGGTGAATTTCTTGTTAAATATATTTTGTTCTTCGCGAATCTGTTTTTCGCGGTAAGTCATTTTCTTATTTTATATAGGTTAAGATAACGTTTACAAATCTTATCAATGTGTAACTAGTCTAAGCGACGGCAAGCCAAGAGGGCAGCGGTCTATTGTAAAACAGAATACCTACCCGTATTTGTAATCCCCATCATAATATCACAATAACTATCTTACGGTCTTCTAAAAGTTAAAGTATTAGAACATGTAAATATTTAATCTGTTAGAAGACAGAAACTCGCCTTTAGATTGGGATACTAGGCCATATGGGCGTTGTTGAATATTATCGTTGACCAATGTTCAAATTGATTTATGTCTTTTAGAACGGCACCTGTTACTGAACAAATGTTCATTAAGACACTGTGTAGAGTTGTATAATGATTATAAAAGGCTGTGTCGTAAATTAACATTAAAATACGTAATGATGAAAATGATATTTTTTCGTTATTTTTACAAATAATAATCGAATAAGTTGTAACCTCAATAATTTCATTCACAAAATGTATTCCTAAAAGTAGAAGATTATTGAATTGGCATTTTAGAATAACTATTGTCAAGTTATCTATTTCGACCCGAATTTGCAAAAAATAACCTTGTATGCTACAATAAAAATTTGGTACTGTGGATATCGCATCTGTCCCAGCCGCAACCTCAAGTGATATTTCATAAACTAAGTTTAATAATAATTGTATTTATAAATACAAATCTTCTTATATTTTCATCGATATACCTACTCTAATAACCAAATGTTATTAGTAGTTAGTTATAATAATATAATATGTAGATCGTCAATAAATGATAATGCCAATTAATAATCTTATGTTTAAAGATTGTAATTTTAATGTCATTTAAAAAATCTATTTTTACAACATTTTTACTTCTATTTATTAAACACTGAAAAACCACAATATATTACCTATTATCCAGTCAACCTATAAAAGATAAGTCTGAAATTCGTAGAAATCATATTTTTGTACTTGATAACAATATGATTTCTGATAAATAAAATGTTTTTTTGTAATGGTTGGAAAAAAGAGAACCCAACTGAGATTCTTGGCTTTTTTCGGGTGCATTCATGAACTGAACGTTCTTGGAGCGTTCAACTTTAACTTTTGGAAGAATAGATCACATATAATGGAAATATTAAAACGTCAAAACTGAATACGAATAGGTACTTCATTTACGTACTCATGTCCTTATTTCCTTCACAATTGATAACAGATAAGATACTACTGATAATGCTTTTAGGGCGTAGATTATGTGCGTATACCTATACGTTATGACTAAGAACTCAGTTATGGAAAATATTGTTAAAATTACCAATATTTTAGAATTTCAATTAAATACTAGTTTATAACATAAATTTATTATTTTATTATAATATGCTTTTACTTGTTGAAATTAACCCAAATTAATATTCATACACAAAATCCTAACAATTTATAATATTTACATAATTTACCTGTACCTAGTCTCTATCTGATCACAATGATCACTTCCATGGCTAAGTGATGCTGAAGGGCCTGAGTTCAAATTCCGGGGAATCAAAAGTTTCTAGTGAATAGGTAGTATTGGTAGGGTATCATCTACTTGTCTGATCTACTTTTGATATTCGATGCACGTGTCAGATTACTATCTAACTTATATGTATTGGAGGATTTCATATTTTCTTTAATTTTTCTATATCAGGACATTTTTATTCCAATCCAAAATTATCTTTCAGTTGGCTGGTCTAGCCCTGCTCGGTCTGGGCATAGCGTTTCAACTGCAAATAAAAGAAATAACCGAAGCGCTTGAAACGAACAATTTCGAATTCGCTCCCATCGCGGCCATCATAGTTGGCAGCATTGTCTTCGTGATAGCGTTCTTTGGATGCTGCGGTGCGATCAAGGAGAACAACTGCATGCTGATTACCGTAAGTACCAAAGTTTATTAAGAACCGTGGCGAGGACTTACTTACAGAAGGCTCATTTTATGAGGTGTATTCGTATCACAAGATAGAACAAATGAAATTGAAGACAATAAAAAAACTGACATGATAATTACGAATAAGAACGTCTCACTAACGGTTAAACCGATTTTCATCAATTGTAGCTAAGATCCATCTCGATTAAGATAGCTTTTAAACAAAACCCGCATCGAAATCGACCAATTCATTTAGAAGTTGCGATGCCAAAAACAGAAACATGCACACAACACATCAAACTTATAAAACCCCTCTTTTTTCGTCAGGGATTAATAATGGAACGGATTGTTGCTTGAATGCACTGTCAAATATTATATTAATAATTATAATATTATTTTCTTTCAGTACTCAATATTTATGCTGATTTTGATGCTGCTTAAACTGACGTTGGCTGTGCTGATCTTCGTAAACTTGGACGGTTACATCCAACAATTGCCTCGCTTGCTGAATGAAGCCTTCACCAGAGACCAAACCACTTTCCAAGGAATTGAGAAGACGGTAAGATGGTATCTAGAAAACATTTCAATCAGATTTTCTTAGATTTTGCTTCGAATTTCGTGTCAGGAACTTTATAAATACTATGTAGTAACTATTTAAAAATATTTAATATTTATAGTACACCGTATACGTCAGCATATTTTACGCTTAGTGATAACATTAAATACATATTGCTTGTCATAGCTAGTTCCTCTGTTCTTTTGTTCTGTCGGTGGCTCATTTCACTACACGGGAACACAGTTGTTTATTTATCGACCTTTAATAATTCGCATTTACCAATAGCACCAGTATTAACTAGCATTACAGTAAAGTTATAATGAAATAAATTTTGAATAATATTATTTTCAAAATTGGACAAACTTGACAGTTTTATGCCATTATTGAAAGTTACATGAATTTTATTTATCAACATTGTTTACGTCTTTTAATTATAGTAAGTTAATTTATAATACAAATTTTATTTTTCACGTTTTGGTGCGTTTTGAGGTCGGTTTTATATTTTATTTAAAATGAATTTATTACAATTTTATATTTTTAGTATTTATATTGCAAGTAATATAAGTTTCCACGATTGCTTTTATAAATTTCGATTCAAGTGACGTTCATAATCTTAAGGTGGATGATTCTGTAAGAATAAAGATATTTTCACTTTAAATTTCAGTTCAGATGCTGCGGTCCAACTGGTGCGAGCTCCTACGCAAACCTGATTCTGCCTGACACCTGCTGCTCCTCAAGCCCGTGCATTGCTCTCAACGCTTACGGTGGATGCTCAGAGGTCGTTCAGAGCTTTTTCCATAGTTTTGGAGTTTCCATTGGTGCAGTGGCCATCGTTGTTGTAGCCATTGAGGTAAATTTATTTTATAACAGATAGTTAACAGTTAAGTTTGGTGTAAAAAGAAAAAAATATACGCGTCGAGTTGATAACCTCCGTTTGGGTGTTTTTGAAGGTCGGTTAAAAACTAACAAAACTAACTAACTTACATCTTACCAATTGAAAACTTCCTACTCCGGTATGCCGGAATGGGAATCCAACTTAATCTTATTTCAAATTTTTTCAGTGCATTATAGATTATGATTTTACTATCGTCAGACTCTTATTCCAGGTCTTATTATAAATTTCTCCTTGAACGTACTTATACATATTGTAATTAATTTAAAAGTTATTTTTTTTTCTATAAACCTGGTTACTTTATTGAACGCACTTTGTTTCTATCGATATATTAAATAAGTATAAAATAAAATAACCTCACAGATTTTTGGTTTTTAGGGAATCTAATGTTCACTTGTTTCTTTCCATTTCAGTTGGTGGCAGTTGTGTTTGGTTTGTGTTTGGCTAACCACGTCCGCAACCAGGGCAGGAGATCTCGCTATTAATCTAGAAACTTTCCTGACACAAAGTTAAAAACGACACGTACAAAAAACCAATTTCCTCAAAATTATTTGTTGTAAAAAATAGTTCATTAAGAACATACATTTTTTTCAAAATTCTTATCTATTGATGTAGGGTTAAATTAGTTAAAAGTTAATAGTTAAGGGCTAAGTTTTAATATTAAATGTTACAGATGGATTAAATATATTATATTAGATAAAATTAATTTAAGGTTTTTACTTAAGTTTGGCTAGCTTAGTTGTAAATTAGTTTATATATTCTTTAATAGCTTTGAGAATTGATAATTAACTTAGATATCTATACTTATCTTTATGTTATCTGAATTTATAGGTTTTTTTCAAAAATTTTTTGGTTGAACGCGCTAATCTATAGTATTTTGATTTTAATAGCAATGAACAATAAAACAATTCTCAATATATTACTTTTAGTAATTTAAGGTAACAAGTCTTTTTTTACAAAATAAACTAAAATATATCACAATAATTGTTTTATTTATAAAAATATAGGTATAGCAATCAAAAGACACAAATCACATGACCACACTAAAATAATACAATTACAAACATCCAATTCACAATAATTGAAGCAATGGATACTAAAATATAGGTTTCAATATTATGATATTTTTATATTTATAATAATGTACTTCAATATTTATATTACAAAAATACATAAATTATATTTATACATAAAGTCATATTGTCAAGCTTTTGACAGAATTTTATGAAAATCTAAGCCATATATTTGATGTTATGGAGCAAAACTTGTCAACAGAGAAAAACATGTCATACGTTATTGTTTACGCGTCCAGTTTAGATCTCTATAGCTCGATGTAATATCAGTTTATATCGATGAGTTATATATCATTTTATAAAACATTAAAAGGGTCATATATGATAGTAAAATCAATACGGCAGAAGAAATACTTCTAGAGATAGAGAGAATATAGTAACTGAGTTCCTACGATAAATCACAATATGCGTTCACTTGCTTACTATATAATTTTAATATATTTTATAACCTCAATATCTCTCAAACTGTAAGTCAACTTATCTTGATTCTTGTTGAAAAGTTAATACTAAATCGAATAACATCTAATTCATCGATAAGGATCCATAAATCATAGAGTTATAAGCAAATAAGCACGACATGGTCGCGCGGAATTCAGCGATTTCTCGCCCGATTGTGAAACTATTCTTTCAATATCCTGAAAACTATTGATCATAAAAATTCTAAAAAAAAATGGGACCACTTCGACGAGTTACCCTGTCGTTTGACACCTCATTCATCCAAATCAGTCTACAGGTGGCGACGTACGAGCGGAACATCGGAAAAAAAACCGCGTCGAATTGATAACCTCCTTTTTGGTTTTTTTGAAGGTTGGTTAAAAAGGCTCATCATAGCCGTGGGGGTGCGTACCCAAAATATTTATCAAAATTAATTCATAAAGGTCAATACTTCTAAAGTATTGCTATCATAAATACATATATTATAAGTACGTTATAACATATTACATATACATTATATGTAATACATAATATTATGCTAGAATTATTTTGGTTCTAAAATTGCGCCTAACAATATAGTTTGAGTAATTTCTGTGAAATGTGAAATTGCTCACGAACAGTTGAAGTCAAAATAAATCTTATTAAATACAACCACGCTTCTTCACATACAATATTATTTGACAAGTTTAAAAAAGTATTTACACTCCAATGATTGGTCAATTAACCACCTCCGAGATAATTTTATCTGCTTAGGAAATTCCGGGTTTGAATCCCGAAGAAATAAAAAAATAATTGTCATTACGCGAGCCTCATTCAATCAAAACACTTTTCAACGATGCCGTTGATATTATGAGTCATCGGTTATCATAAATGACTAATGACTAATTAACTTATGACTAAATGAAGTACCAAAGTCAAAAAAATATTATCTAACGGAATTGTATCTTATTAATAAAACTCTGATACGTAAGTATTCTTTTATGCAATTTTTTTTTTATTTCATGATCATTAATTAATTATATTGAGATTTTGTAAGCTACCGTGACGCCGTTGGTACCTCTGAATACAATTTATAATTTAATTTGTAGATTGTATTCGGTCTGTGGAAGAGCTGACAGTGGCCGAGTGAGTGCCTTAATACTGTTCTTAGCCTCCGTGGGGCAGCCACGCTGATGTTTACGTTGTTGTACTAACTGGGCCGACTCGTTCGCAGTGAAACGGTACTTGTACTGTGTTTCGCTGAGTGAGTGAGGATACTGGGGGCCACCACAATACCTCATAGGCCGGCAACGCAACCGAAAGCGACGACCGCGCGGTTGTCCATGGGTGGCGGTGGGACCCGGTGGGTTAGTAAATCTTTTAAAGGGCAATGTATACGCTTTTATAATAAACTCCCAAGTGATATGCTTAAATTGTCAGTGAATAAATTTAAAAACACAATTAAAAGAAAACTTTATAAAAAAGCATACTATAAAATAACGGATTACTTAGATGATAAAAAAAGCTTGGGAATGAACCTGCTCTAACTCTGTCATAATAAAACCAAATATTATATTATTATTATTTTACAATAATTTTTTTTTCTGTAAACTACATCATATAAAAAAATGACGATTCAAAATGATCAAGTATGATTTCAATGAATAAAGATATTTTGACTTTGACTTTGACCCGCCTGCCCTGTTGTCCGCTATTATATTAAAAAATAAATAATAATACATATGTAATGATATCATCATGGCGTTAAAGGACGGCGAAAGAGAAAAATAGCTGTGTCATCGTAGCTCATAAACGAATGGATCGATTTCAATGCGATTTTTGTCTGAAAGCTGACCTGATCGAGATAGATCTTAGCTATTAACAATTCATGAAAATTGGTTCTTCCATAATCTTATAACAGCCCTCTGTTTTCGTCGTGGATGCAAAGACAAAACAATTTAAAACGACGAATAAGTAATGTTGTAGCTGTTAACGTGTAAAACGGGCTCAAACATGAGTAATTAAGTCATTATCTGACTGATCGGTTTACCGAGAGGATTGTAATTTATATTTCAAGTGGTACTCACTCTGCTGATAACTATATTATCAATGTAAACGGGAATTTACAGTACTTAGTCTCTTTAGTTTACCATTATAGAGAGGTTAATTCGATCAAAATGTGTCTCTGTTTGGGCAAATGTATAGTCAGATACTTTCTAGTTAGCATGAACTTGATATTTTTTGTAAGTTTCATTGATTACTTCCTTTTATATTTGAACTAAAAATTTATCCTTATATATCTAAAAGAATACCTAAATGTACGAGCAAATAACAATAATATGAAAATAATACGCGATGTTTAACAATTTATGTATTCATTTAATGTTTATTACCCCCCACAAAAAGGGTGGTGTTATAAGTTTGAAGTCTGTGTCTGGCACGGTAAACGAATGGACCGATTCCGATGCGGTTGCGGGGAAGTGGATCTTGGCTATAATTTATGAAAATCCTTGAGACATTCTTATATGTAATCATAATGTCAGGAGATTTTTAAAATTGTCTTCACTTGTTATCTTTGATGATATACTAAAACATATCTATTTTCACAGATTATAAAGTAGTACCCCGTAATTAAATAATGTAAAGTTGATAGGTGTTGCCGTCGCAATAGCTGGAGGCATAATCCTGTACCATCTGAAGCGCAACCCACCCTTGGAAGTCGAGGACTATAACTTAAGCGTGGCACTTGTCATCGTTTTAGGATGTGTCATTGCACTTATCAGTGCTATGGGCTGGTGTGGAGCGTGTGCCGAGAACAAGATCCTACTGTATATAGTATGTACTCAGTCTGAGATGTCACCCCCGTAGTGTACATGTACATACGGACACATTTCTGCATCTGTTTAACTGATTATTTTTTAACATTTGAAATATTTGTCAATACAAAATCTTCGGAGCATCGCACAATATAAGAAAAGTACCTAAATAAAGCTAGTTACTGAATGTCGTCGTCTTAATGAGGTAATGTAAATAGACGGCTTTATATTTAATTTTTAGACAAAGCACTTCTTAAAAGAGGCTTCTCGTATAAAATAGGATTTGTTTATTTTATTTTATTAATTTCACTATCGGGATGACTTGATTTTATTGTTTGTCGATATTGTGGTGTAGTCTAATCAGTCTAGTCACTAGACTCTTTTGTATATGCACGAGATTTCACTAAAAATCCATAATATACTCAGAAAGTCACTCGATCTTACAAGCTGCCAGAACAATATTAGAATTAACATCGCCATCGTCACTATAACTTGTTATTTCTATTCTTAAGACTTTCTTTTAATGAAATTTACAGTATGCCGGTATAGTGTTGCTCCTAGCGACACTGCAGATCTACGCGGTGGTAAAGTTCCGTAGCGAAGACACAATCTCTGAGGATATGATCATCAAGTCGCTTGAGAAGGCCTTCAACGACACCAGCCAGCTTGAAACATTTCACGCTTTAGAGGCTGCTGTAAGTCGACCTTAAAATAATATATTATTTATATTATTAAACAAAAGAGTTTATATTATTATTAATATGCAATTATTACGTCACGATAGAGCATTTGAGAGATTATTTCAAGTTAAGTGACGTATATGTAATGGGGTAAAAATGTGTCGTTTTAGTTGAAATGCTGCGGTCCAACCGGCCCCGAGTCATATGTCGGAGTGTACGATCAATTACCACCGACGTGCTGCCTGAACGCTACCAGTATCACAGACATGGATAAACCTGACGTAGTGGATCAGCTCGGGATCAAAGCGCTATCTTGCTCAGCAGATGACGCAAATCCCGGCTGTAGCACCGTTTTGGTCCAATTATTGAGAGTTGTGGTACATTTTCTAGGATTAGGGTTCATCGTTGTAATAGCAGTCGAGGTTAGCGCACGCAGAACTTATTAACCTGCTAAAACCACATTAAACATTCAAAAATTCTAAATTGGTCAAGCATCTGACATTCAATTCGTATCACGTAAGGTCCTAGTATCCACGGAAAAAATGAAGCGATTCGGTTCGGAAAGCAAATATGTCCAATCGCCAAAGATCAGAGAGACCGGCGCAAAAACTTAAAACAATAATGAAAGTGAATGATACATATAAATGAACATTAATAGTTCTTATCATATACACACATTTTGGAGTATTCTTTACGTATACCGCCGATTTATGTTTACAGATACTGGAAATAATAATGGCGCTATCACTATCCTGTTGTGTTTCCCCGAAGACTGCTTAATATCAGGATAATTTTTATTTAAAATATAAAATATATTTTTTTTTTCTTCGTTTTAGGCTGGTTAATTTCGTTACTTTTATTTAACACATTTTTTTAACATTGTAAATTATGCAGGCTGTGTCTTCCTTTTAAATTGGTGTATATTTATTATAGTTATTATATTTATTTATCTATGTATACCTAGTATGTTAAGGTATTATTGTATAACGAAATCCCAAAGTAAAAGGATTGTATTTGAATAAACACAAATCTTACGTTAGTACAGTGGAGGTCGTCTAGAGCTTGGGAAAGGAAGGCTGCCTTGTATAGTTAAAAAGACAAACACGTGGGCGGAGTCACGGACAAAACCTAGTAAATAAATAAAGCGTTTATTAAAATAAACTATAATTAACATTATTTTTAGTTAAACTTTGTGAAATAAACTTGCAGGAAATATAACTTAAATTGGTGTGATAAGATTGTATTGTGATTAACTCTTATTAAAATAAGCGATGACATTATCGTCTGTACCTATTGTCATTTATCAATTAAATACGAATCATTTGTGATAACAATTAGCAGCCAGTTACGTACTGGATTAGTAAATAAAGTAATGTGTTTAATGTGCAATTTGTTATATAAAAAACACCTTTCTTTCAAAGCATCCTTAGTCCCAGCACTACTGACGTCCTGGGCGAGATTTCGACGGCGCCCTCTGCTTTGCCTATTCAAAACCCATATGAAAATTTAAAAGCTACAACGACAATGCAATAACCATTTATTAAAAGAAATAAGGTCAAATGAAAAAGACCAAGGGCTTTTTCTACAACTGAACGGTTAAAAGAGTAGTCGAAATCGCAATCGCGAGTACTATTTCAAAAGTCGCAGCCTTTCGTGTCCGGCGCCCTGGGTGATCGTCAGACCCTAGTTGTTAGCTAAAACTCATGAAGATCTTTTCATCCGTTTATGAGATACTAGTAGTCGCCCATTGGTCGAAATTTGACCACAATTCAAGAGTAAGTCAGGTATGTATGTGTGTGTTTGCTGTGTGTCATCAAAGCAGTAGTGTGCATAATGTTTATTTTATTGATTGATTTATTTTTTAAGCATAATTTTTAAAAAATATTAGCTTTCTCGACTCCTCTATATAAACTATAAATGTGGGAAACTTCATACTCCTCCGTTCGCGAAATTTTCGTAAAGAGGGGTACAAAGGTTTTGCTTCACGTATTAATATTACGATTCTTATTATAATTAACAAGGGGGATTTTTTTTTAAATTATCTTCAATTTCACTTGTTGTCTATTATTTTTACTCGGTAACTAAAAAACTGGATTAACCGACGACCCCCATTTTATCAGCCTAGATATCGGTTTTCCGATAGCCAATAACTAGATAAGACAACGTCAATTTATATTTGTGTAAAAATTGCAGTTCAGTGAGAAACAAAAGCAGCGATCAACATGTGTTTTATTGTGAAATATGTACTTTTAATCGCAAACCTTATATTTACAGTAAGTAAAGTTTATTTATGCGAGTTCCACTAAATGTGTGTAAGAACAGTTTAACTTGATTATAATTTTCACAATTTTATAAAACATCTGCAAAATTTATATGTTATAAAAAGTTAATTTCTAAAATTGCGTATAAACTGTTTTTTTTTATTTAGGAGTAAAATAGGTTTCGCTTTGTATATTATAAATTAAAGTTTTATTTAGTACATTTACAATATACACATTACAAAATTTGATTATGTTGTCAATTTTTTTACAACATTCCTTCTTCTTTTTTTATTTTAATTTATATTAATCAAAAATACGTACGTACAAGCAAAACTATGCGTATTTTTTAACGCAGTAAAATCATAAATTTATAGTTGTATTATAAAATGTACAATATTCAGACTTCTAACATTTTCATTCCTAAGCTTTTTAAATCACCGAGAAATTTGTATATTAACTTCGTTCAGTTCTTAACGATTCATAGTCTTTGAAAATACAGAAACATTTTTTCTGACTAAGTAAGCATTTCTTTAAATATCATCAATGATAACGATGAATAACTTGTTAGTTGTATCGAATACTCTATGATTTTTAATTCGCTTAACAACTTTGCAGCTCGCCGGTATAGCCCTAATCGGGTTAGGCATAGCCGTCGCAGTGACCACGACCGATCTCTCCGGGGTCGCTACGATACCGCTCAATGCAATCCCGATCTCAATCATCGTCTTGGGAGCTGTCATTGCCGTGGTAGCCTTCTTCGGATGCTGCGGGTCTATGAAAGAGAACAGATGTCTACTTTCTATGGTGAGAACGACTTTGATGAGGAAACCACTCTGATGAGGATTAAGCGTATCAGAGAGACAGAGTTACTTTCGTATTTATAATGCTACTGTGCCCTGCGGGTGCACCCACGTTAAATGTTTAACGTTGCGACTTAATGTGATATTATATAGCCTATTATATATACATGTACTAGTGGACCCCGCGACCTTCGTATGGCTTCAGAGTTCTGAATAATAACGTGTCACCTAAAACGATTAAATTGATGAGGAAACGAACGTGTATATTAACCGACTTTCTTTTATATATTACTAGCTGACCCGGCAAACGTTGTTTTGCCATATTAATTTTTGGGATGGGCTACCCTTATCACTTAGGGGTATGAAAAATAGATAGTAGCATATAAACAACTAACATTGTGACACGAGAATTTTATATAAAAGATTAAGATGTAAGCTATCCTATCTTTCAAGTTGGATCAAACTGCACACGGTGTGCAAATTTGATTACAATCGGTTAAGTAGTTTAGGAGTCCATGGCAGACAAACAACGTGACACGTAAGTTATATACATTAAGATTATATGGACTATTCAACAAAAAAGATTCGCGCTTTAAACCGAACAAATAATTTGTTTGGTTGGTTCCGCTTTATATAAGTAGTAGGATATTCAATGACATTTTATACATTTAAATGTAAATTTAGCCTACAGGGTTGAGCGTAAATTTGATATATTTATACATTTTTATTATATATTATGTTATGAAAATATTATGCCCAAACACTCTCGCTATTAAAACTTTGGGTGGGGGTAGGAGGGTGAAATATACTTTATGACTTATTATCATTTCTCCCAAATACACATTAAAAATTCATAAAAATTGGTAGAACCGTTTCGGAGGAGTACAAACACAAACACTGTGAGATTTTTATATATTACTAGTGGACCCCGCGAACTTCGTATCGCGTCAAAGTTCCGAATGATAACTTGTCACCTAAAACGTCATGTCGTAGAAAATGTGTGAGGAAAATATTTTTTCTTTTATTTTATTTTTTCGACAAATTTACAAATTTTTCTCTCCGTAAGAACCATTCTCGTACTTCAAGGAATATTATAAAAAAAATAATTAGCGAAATCGGTTCAGCTGCTTCGAGATTTGCGCTTAGCAACACATTTAGCGATTCATTTTTATATGTATAGATACTTATTTTATACTTTTTGTAATATTTAATTGAACCTTCTAATCGATTTCCGATATAGAGATTAGATTTGGTATGTTATAAAATTCATGGAACTTTCCACAATAAATTTCGAAATTTTTACGAATGTGTAGATAAAGACTATAAACCTGATATGATTATTACTTTGTGACCTTCTTTGGTTCAATCATTAAATTAAGTTATACTCTATATGAATGCAACAGGGATGATTCAAAGCGATTACGAAATTATTTTTTTATATATTCATTCTGTTAACTACATGTGACATTAACAAAAACGGCACTCCACTATCTGTAAAAAGGATAATTATTTATTAGCTTAAAGCTTAAATTATCCCTTTTTTTAACCGACTTCAAAAAAGGTGTAGGTTCACAATTCGACGAGTATGTTTTTTTATATGTTTGTTACCTCAGAACTTTCAACTGGATGAACCGATTTTGATGATTCTTTTTTTGTGTGGTCCCATTTAAATTTCATTACAATTTTTTCAATATTTTTAGTTACAATTTGAAGTCGATTTTTTTGTTAAAATTATTTAAGTAAAAACTCTTTCCTTCTTAAATTATGTTTTTTTTATATTAATATATTTTTCAAATTTTGATTCAGGTACTTTTTATATAATTTTTTCTTTTATTATTGTGTTTATACCTAGAAAATAAAGATTTTTGTTTATTATTTTGTTTCAGTATGCAGTATGTCTGTTGCTGCTGGCTGCTGGAAAGATATACTTAACATATCTAATGTTCGACAATGTGTACAGTGTCGGATCGCTGGTTGATGACTGGGTCACCGAAGCATTCGATGACAATGAATTGAGGGATACCTTCCATTCAATTGAATCTACGGTATGTTTATTGCTTACTTATATTAACGCGAGTACCACTTGACGAATACAGTCTCACCGGGAGTTGAGCGCGTTTTTTTAACAAAACTTACAATTATTATAGTAAAACTTATAATTTTTCTCGACGTTTCGCGTTTCGCCTGCATGGTCACGGGCGACTAAACGTGCCTGATCAGGTGAAACTGTTTTCTTTAAATCAGTCAAATTTCATAGTTTTGTATGTTATATTAATGTATTAACAATTTCATTGCGGATCTCTAAATTGTAATTCACGCGGCGCACGCTGCATCGCGTCAGCATATTTGACTCGTGGGACCTACTTTATTAAATTCTAGTTATTTTTATAATTGTGTAATTTCCCATTCTTTACCTAGCATCGGTAGCTTTAGCATATAAAATTGTAATTGTAAAGTTAATTTTAAATATACATTATTCATGTTTTCTTTGGAACCTTCGGCTGTGACCTACGTAATTAGTTGTTCGCGTTTATGTTTAAACTGCTGAGGATTATATAAATTTTGGTAATTGCTAAACGGGAGCTTAAAATATTTTAAACTTTTTACTTGCGAAAACAAGATCACAAGTCCTAAACAATAATTTAGATTTTATAAAACCCTTCGGTAATCCAAATAGACAACTATTACAGTTCTATGCGATGAAAGTAAGATATGTGGGGATGGCCGTTTGAGGCCATATTTTTCATAATTTCAGTTCCAATGTTGTGGTACCACCGGCCCCGAATCCTACACTGGTATACTAGCAGCCTTGCCACCTTCTTGCTGCCCCGAAAATGGGTCCCAGCAGTGTGAGAGGAGTGATGCCTTCGGAGGCTGTATAAACATTATAACTGAGTACTTGGAAAAATATAGCGGAGTCTTCGGAGGTGTTTTAGCAACCATGTTAGCTGTTGAGGTAAATAAATTTATTTTATTTTAAAACTTACAACAAAAGACGGTTACAAATACACAAAATACAAATAATAGATAAAATTTAAAAAACTAAACGGAATTCAAACAATAAAATAATTCTTCAGCCGCAAAGCAGTGGAAGTGGCCATCTTTTTTTATTATGCTTGACTAATTAATTATGCATACAAGCCCTTAAAAAGCAAGTAGGTAATATAAACATTTTTTTTTTTTCAGTTTATTGCAGTGTTGTTTGCAATAATGCTCTCCTGTAACATCGGCAGCAAAAAACAAGAAACAGTCTGAGGATGCCTAAAAACGAACAAAGATGAGATCTCATCGTTAAATCGGACTTTAATTTAAAGTCTGCCACATACCGGCGTTTCAACGCATGCTGATTTTATCAATAAATAGTTTAATAAGATAAAACTGTACCTAAAACAGACCTTGAATTACAAATCTATATTATCTGACTTTGTTGTAAATTATAGATACTTAATTTTATCGATCATAAAACGTCTAACGAATGATTACTTTATTTCCATGGAAATTTGTGAAGATAACTACTATCTTCTTTTACCGTTAATCAATTCACACCAATACTGCTATAAAAATCCAGTTTTTTATATTATACTTAATCTAAATATTGGACATTGGATCCATCGAGACATTGGCTTATTCAGTTTTTTAGCCTTTGTATTTTATAATTATATACAAAGGGTAAAAAAAAAAATTTACAACAATAAGGTTTTTGTTCTTATAACACTCACTCACTCCATCGTTGCAACGATCAAAAGTGCGCTTGGGCTTCCATAAAATAGACTTTATTTCGTCTTGCGCGGTCTTTTGTCATTTATCTCCAGCCTGGAGCGCGCCAAGATTCTCCTCAGTTTTCTCCTCTCCCTATCGCTCAACATATTCGAGCTAGCACAATTCTTATCAAAGATGTACTGAACTCTTTGTTCTTCACAAGACACGTAATGCAAAATGCAACGACGTCCAAGACGCCTACGTACCCAAAGTCTTATATCAACCTGCATAAGTACGGCTCGAACCGGTCAGTGTGCCGTTATACACACCATCGGTTAAGGTCACTAAACTCTTATTATGTATCCCCTACATACATATATTATGTATCAATGAAGATCATGCTATATTCGAAGTTACTATTGATTTTCACACATTATCACTTTAACCTGATTATCTTTACAAAAATAACAAAGATTTACATTATTCTGAGTAATAAATGAAATTAAAAACAATTCAACCTTTTTAAAATATTAGTATAGATTAGAGAGGATACAAAATGATCATATCACTGGTCGTGGTTTGTAATCAATTAAAATGAAAAAGTTGTAAAATTTGGTTTAATTATACATATAATATAGCGCAGGAAAGGATTTAAGACCATTTACTGCGGACGAAGTTGCGAGCTAACGCTAGTACTTAATGTTAAACGATATTGGGTGAGCGCTGTATCCTATCCATGGCGTGCAGACATCGAATATCGGTTAATATAGATATCTACAGTCCGTGATTAGCATAACATCTTGTTCTCCTACATAATAAATGCCTTCGTAGTTACATAAATATTTGATATTCACAGTATTCGGCAGAGAGTGCCTGGAGTGAACCGAGTCCCACATATCCGCGTATTCTGATGCAGAGACGGCGTAAATCACATTTTCAACTCGAGATGAAAAATAATTAACAGAGCTACAAAGCTTATTTTAATATACTCCATATTGTACGTAGATTTGTATGAGTAAATTATAAAGTCCACTCGCGGGCTGTGTTCCGAGAGTAACGGACATTTGCAAATATCGTAATAACATTGTGCCAATGGACTACAAACATAGACCTGCTGAACTCAATACGTAATCATTTATTCTACGATCTATGGCAATCCTTTGTCAAATCACGCCCTTGTAATGGGGGATAAAGAAGGGTTCTTTCTTTCACCTAATCAACGGCTCTACAAATTAATTGATTTGATAATACGTTGAGGAAATTGTCAGTAGATAGATACATAATTCATTTGCAGTGTCTTTTTTTAATTAAAAATAACTCTTTTCTTATATTTTTCATTTCTATATAAACATTAAGCTTTATCTGAATAGAAAATTGATTAGATTATTGATGTTCCAAATGAAAACAAAATATCTATGTTTTATTATCTTACGTATCTAAAGATATTTCGCCCTAGAATCTCCCTGGTATACACGCAAGACAAAATATCAATGATTTTAAACGCATTACATCATAGATTCATAACGATTAATTTGATGAATACACTTAAATAAACACCTAGAACGTTAAGAAAATAAATACAATACAACAGCACTTTTTAATAAATAAACACTTTAATAAAGATTAATTAACAAAAAAAAATACAGCAGCACTTGTGATTCAAGTTCAATAACAAATAAAAAAAGATGAGTCTAAATCCATAGAAATCACAGTGCTAATTACATAGTTAAACGGTTAAAAGTAACAAAATACTACTTTCTACTTTCCCATATGACTAATCCTTTCAAAAAACAATACAACGTGTTATTTAAATGGTTTCCAGTATATGTGGCATCGTGTTTGTGTGTATTTCTGTGGCATTGTAGCTCCTATACGAATGGACCTATTTCGATGCGGCTATTGTTTGAAAACTGACGTGATCGAGATCTTAGTTACAATTTATGAGATATTTATAAAAATAAATAAATTTTGTCGGAGTTCTTCAAAGTCACCATAGCTTATTTATGTTTTGGTTGAGCCACATAACACTTGTTAAGATAATCATAGGAAGAAATAGACACCACAAACTTCCAATCATGTAACACAAAAATTGCTAAAAAAATTACGTCAAAGTTAAGTGCTTGTGTACCTGATCGATATTTATTGAAAGCTGCGCTGAAGCTCTCGAAAAAGTTTAATTTGCTAAGTATAACGGTAGAAGCAAGCTTGCGAGGGTCAATAGCCGATATATTTTGATAAAAGTTTACCTCAAATATTGATTCGTCACAGGTGATTAAATCTACAAACGAATCGTCTAAATTTAAGGATCGTAGTCCCCTTTAATAAATTTTATTTATTTCTACGTATTGGTTAGCTTATTATTATTATGAACCAGGAGAATTTATATTTATACTAGCTTCCCCGCAGTTTCACCCTTATTAAATTCATCTTAGCGTGAAGTTATGACGTTCCTCGATAAATGGACAATCCAACTCAAAATGAGTTTTTCAAATAGAACCAGTAGTTCCTAAAATTATCACGTTCAATCAAAAATACAAACAAACAAAGCTTTATTATATTTGAATAAATTTTCGCGTACGCGTATCATGCTATACATAATTTGATACGGTTCAATAGTAACTCGCTGTATCATGTATGATGTTAAATTAAGTGCGATATAAAATATGTATCAGTGTCTAAATGGTACTTAAAACTTTTCTAATATTAAAATTCCAGTCATGCCAGATTCAATCGATAATTATTAATGAAAGAAATTAATTTGAAAAACAAAACAACAAAACATTGATTATGCGTCCATTGAACCGTGTGACATCTCGTTATTACACTTACAAGCCAGGAAAAACATTTAGGACAGCTTAAAACAGGTGAATTCAAGAACGTAAATACTAAATATTTTTGTTTACAATACGAACTAACTTTTTCTCGTGACTTTGCGCGGCATTCCGGAAAAATATAGCCTATGAGTTCGGACAGGTGGTGAATGTAACTAAAATAAGATCTAAAAGATAAAAGTGCTTTTTAAAATCTTATTTGAATACAGTTTATTTTGACTTTGACAATGTCGCTCAGGAAGTCCAGCTTCGTATGAATGAAATAAGTAAGATAAGTGATCACCACTGCTCATGAACATCCTCGCCAATACGGATGTGTTGCCGACCTTTCAAAAATAATATTGCAAGCTTTCTTAATAATTTTTTACATTTGATTGTATTCTACTGATCTACATTCGTTTAAAACGATTGTTATTCGTCGGGGACGGGACCCCGCGACCCAGACGTTCAGATAACCTAGTGGATACGAGAGATGTTTCCTGACTTGACTTTATAATATGTACTGAAGAACAAGAATGATAAAATTACTAATTTTATCATACAAATGTTTGCCTTATTCCATGTTTTTGTATATAACTCCCGTGAAACGTGTCATCCACAAAGGTCATTCCATTAAAATGTATGACAACGCGATATTTCTTCACGATCACTTTTTCGTGAATGTTTTGATAGCTATTCTGTTATTCGGGACAGAGATGAATCCAACAAACCAGAGATCATCAAAATCGGTCCATCCGTTCTTGAGTTATAAATGGTGTAAATAACACGACTTTGTTTTATGTATATTATAGATTACTATTTAGGGCACAAATTTAAGGAGGTTAAGTTTTTAAGTTAAGTGTGAAGTTAAGGTTTTGTACTTAACGCTTTAATTCTATGTTAGCATAAACACAGCATAATATTTAATCAATGTAGGTATAGGCGAACACTGTACGTCAACCATGAAATTACTATCAAAATTTTCTATAGATATTCTATAGGGCCGATGAAAATGAGAGAACTCAATGGAATGAAATGTAAGAGGTTTACGTCCAGCAGTGGTCCGACTAAGCTGAAAAGAAGAATAAAATAGGACAATGTCAACAAATAGGATTGATACAAGGCTACACTTTTATATTCCTATTAGTTTTAATTTTAATTATTATTTTAGGTGTCTTGACTTCGCCATTGCATTTCACTTTTGGCTTTTTCCTTCGCTTCTTCAAGTTTAAGACCTATATTTCTACAACAAGAAATTGTTGTTACTATAGTGATTTCTTCGTACTCGATGGAGATCACATTTCTTATCCCCGACGAAAAAGGGTGGTATGTGTTTGTGTGTCTGTGTCGTAGCTCCTAAACGAGTAATTTTGCTTTTGAATGCTAATTAAAATGATTTCATCGGTTTATGAAATTATTTTACTGATTAGGTCGAGCAATTTTTAAATAACTTCATTTCATTTAGTGTAGGGGCGCACCACAGTACTCGTTGGGAAGAATATTATACTTACTATTACTAAGAAAACTATTGTTTTAAGACTACTCAAGCAGACGATGGAGTTCACATTTTATAGTTGATAAAATATTTGTTGCCATAAATACTTGTTGCTAGTTCCTTATTCATACTCATTCATATTTAAAAAATGATAAGTAACACATTAGATATTGAAATTTTAAATTTATTTACCTTATTAACACAATTCGTTGAGATATCGAACATAACAAATAAAGAAACTAGAATGTGTGTAACGGTAAGATAAACCGTATAATGTAACTATCTAAAACACCCTGTGATTTAGATTTGATAGAATAAATCTTTATTAATTAGGTTCATTAATTTAAATTGTAAAATAAATAAATCGATATAACGAACGATCTTTTAAGAAAAAAAAAGCCTAAGGTTTTTTGGGTTTTCTTCTACACAAGTTATATTCATAAAGTGTTAAAAATAATATAAAATATTGTACATAATTTACCTTTCCATCTCGTATTTCATTTAGGTAAAGGTTTTTTGAGTACCTATTTTAGGGTAAAGTATGAAAAATAATTGCGTAATCAAATCATTTCACTTACGCACAAAACTTTTACTAGCGATGCAGTTTTAAAAGGAAAAGCGATGGTGCGCAGTGCTAGTTTATAAGACAAATAGTGACAAAAACATTTAGCGCTATGCGGCGCGGGCGCTTGCACGAGGGCACCGTTAGACGTGCTATATATGCACACCTGCGGCCCTCGCCGTTCACACCGCGCCGACATGAGGCTGTTCGCGCTCCTCGCTCTCTGCGTGTGCGCACGCGCCGCCACCATCGCTCTGCCTAAAAGCAACATCGACGATCTGGACAATGTCGATCTAGACAACGTCGTCAGTGAACCAGAACATGTCGATCAAGCTAACACCGTCAAGGACATCGACAACAGCCTCCGTAACGCTATCCCTGTGAAAGTCATCCAGGAAGCAAAAATTGACGAGAACTCCAACGATTACGTTCCTAAAGGTGATAGTTTCGACGTCAAACGAGCACCCATCGATCTCAAGAATCCAGGACCACCCCAGCGTCAAGAACATGAAACCCAGAATCCGGAAAGTTATACTGATGCACAAAAAGCAATTTTCTCTATCAAACAAACAATTGAGGACACGCAACAAGTGTTTACGCTTGGTTTGAAAGGGATTTCTGAAAATTTCAACAATTTATTCGCTAACAAAGAGCAACTATCCACTATTCAGCAGAACATCCAGAGGTTGAAAAACTCATTCAACGATCAAGTTCTGAAACTGAATAATACAATTAAATCTTATATTAATCCTGACAAGGTCGAAGAGACTAATCAGGATGTCACAGCTGTGGAGACGCGTCTTAGAGTATTGGAAAGTAATTTTAAATCTGGTGTACATACATTATCTGAAGGAGTCGAACTCCTCGCTATTATGAAGGAAGAAGATGAGGCAGCTAAAGCGGAAGGTGATGCCGCTGGAAATCCTCAACCTACCAGTTCGACTCAAGCACCGGTTGCTCAAAATAACAATCCTGTAATGCAGTTTCTGTACAACTTCCAGCAAGGAATGGTGGACTCTATTTCCAACTTGAATAACGCAGTACAAAACTTCTTCAACCCTAATCAGAACCAAACTCAGCCGCAACAGGCATCTCAACAGGGCGGAAACTTTGTGGGAGGTTTGTTTCAAGGCATTCAGCTACCATTTGGACAACAAGCCACTGAATCGGCACAGGGCCAACAGAAGCCTCCAGGCACCGTGGCAGATGAGTCAGCCCAGTCAGGAGGATGGAAACCACCAAACTTTATTCAACAAGTGCAGAATCAATGGAACAATCTTGTTACTGGCGGCCAAAACGCTCAGCAACCGCAACCGTCTGCAAATCCGCTTGAGCAGGCATTTCAGAACGTCGTTCAATTTTTCAGACCAAATGGAAACCAGAACCAGCAATCCAATCCACAATCTTCGAATCAAGCTACTGCTAGCAGCCCGGGATCTGCTGAAAAACCCTCTTCTGACGCCCTACCAGGCGTTAATGTAATTCCAGCTGATCCTTTACCTCAACAACCTCAACCAGCAGCCCCGATTCCACTGCCGCAGGCTGCCCAACCTGTGCAAGCAGCAGCGCCACCACCTGGCCCCATTCAGCAATTAGTACAAAACAATCCTATTATAAAAGGCCTGCAAACAGTAGCTACACGAATCACACACCCAGACAGGCCGAGAGAAACCGTAAATAAGAACGCAGATAGAAAGGGAGGACCAAATTCAGGTAGGTACTTTTTAATTAAACGGATTAGGTAATTATCTTTCTGTATATTATATTCTATCAAATTTAGGTTTCTGTATTGTTTTTTTATAACATTCATATTACTCAATTACCTATCACAATATATTTTCCTTGAAATTGCAAAGAATTAAAAATTTACAACAATAACTATATTATTGTTACTTGAACTAATTACTATTTATTATTATTATTTTTTAAGTTAGTATAGTATACATATATATCTAATGTTTATCTTACATAATATTTCTTCTGTAGTGACAGCGTGGGGCAATTTCATAAACGCTCTAATAGGTACAATTGGTGCCACTATTAATGGTTCCACATTATCTATCTCGAATGCTATCAACGGTGCTATAAACACTTTAGGCACTAATATTCAGGTATTATTACTCGATTGTATGTATTTATGTCGTATATAACAAAATTCAATAACTAATATACTTCTATGTATCTAATTATAACCAGTTGATAAACAGTAGATATCTGTGTTTCTATGGTGGATTGAATACAGGATAACAATATGTATCTACCTATTAACTTGCAAACAGATTAGTTTCAAAAATAACTTTGAACCAAGACAACCTAACCTAAGACACTAATCATTTTAGATATCAAAAATAAAAAGTTAGTTTCATATTAGTTCGTAGGTGCAAAGACTGGCGAAGAGCTCTTATGATTAAACTTTTACACCGATATAAAACCAATGAAATTTTAAACGTTACGGAACGTAGGTACCTAATATGTAAACTTTTGTTTGTTTTTAGCTGTATGTTTATTGATTTTAATTACAGGGGATAATTCAAACAGCAACAGGATAAAGGAAGAATCGGAGAACATTGAGAAAAAAGGGGAAACTCCAATTAAAAGTGAAGACACTGAAAAGATCTCAGAAGAGATCTCGCCACAGCCCGCCAAGACTGAATAGACAGTAGAAATTAGCTATTTAGATAATTGTAAGGTATTAGATATACCTTATAATTAAATGTGTTGTAAATTAACATAATAATAAAATGTGTTGGGAGACATAATAAACATAAAAAATTATACCATTTTATTTATTTTATATATGTATATCATTATCTAGGCTTTTTTATTATTGATTTTATTAAGTACCCAAAACCCTGTAGGTATGGTAAACATTATAATAAATAAATTAAAATAAATAATAAACTCGTTTGATATTTGTATATAGTGTGTTTCGCCAAATAGTTCCTATGCCATTATGCTGGCAGCGCAACAAAAAAGTGTTGCCTTAATAACTTAAATGTGATACGTTGAATTCCGAGAGATTAAAAAAAAATTTCCTTAAAGAAATTTGATCTTAAAAAATCTATGTTTATTCATTACTATTCATTAACTGATATCGTAACTTTCTGTAGGTGAAAGATTTTTTAAAATCGATCTAGTAGCGTTTGAGATAATTTTTTATAAACAAACAAACATTTCCTTTTAATAAAATAAGTATATTCAACAGAAAACCACAATAAAAGAAAACATGTTATTAAATTAGGAACGCCAATATATAGGGACCTATCAAACTGAAGCTGGTAACCCTTTTGATTAAGGGACAGGAAAGCCAATATAACGGCATAGGAACTATAATTTAATGAAACGCACTCACAGAACGCACTTTATTTCCTATACCTACATTGAACCTAGTCTTGAATGCTCTGCGTATTTAGCCAACCTTCAAAAACACCAAAAAGTTTATCAATCATTCGAGTTTTTTTTTTCATGGACCGATTTGGATGAATGAGGTGTCAAACGATAACTCATAACTCGTCGAAATGATCCCATTATTATTATTTTTCTAGAATTTTCACGCTCAATAGTTTTCAGAATATTGAAAGAACTCCATAATATGAATCCTTATCTATGAAATATTTTTAGATTCAGTATTAAATTTGCAATAAGAATAAATAAGATGTTTCGATTTATAGTTTTAGAGATATTTAACAATATATATTGATAGGGTATTTACTCGATGGATGGTAGCTAGTTAACAATCATAAAATGCGATTTGTCTGTACTGTAGAGGGAGGATACTCCTCTACGGTCTGTACCCTTAATTATAACCAATGGCAATTGACATTTTGTAGGAAGTAGGAACTAGGATATTTTTTTAAGTAGGGATGGCGATTCTTTCCGAAAAACATCGATTTTTAAATCGATTCGAATCGGGACCCTATTCATTGGATCACACGATCGATCGATCTCGATTTTTGGATCGATCCACAAAAAAATCGAGGCCAGTAAGATCGATTTCTGAAAAATCGATCTTTTTTCAAGTTTGTTTATAATGTAATATAAATCTATTTTTTTTTAAAGAATATACATAATTTAACGATCTCTTATCTTATATACAACAACAAACATGAATTTTAATGAATGATGACGCAACAAGAAATGTCAGTCACAGATACAAAAAGTCAAAGATTACAAACAAATGTAACTTTTTTACTAAAGAAAGGTAAAGAAATCCAAACATACAGCCATCTCGCGAGTTTTTGAATAATTAACCCTTTAACCGGCAGCCGGCAGCACTCTTATAATACGGGTACATTCAATTAATTCTGAATACGTTTTTGGTTTATACTAAAAAAATTTAAATTAAATCGAATGACGATTTTCAAGGGTGAAATATCGATTCACTGAATCGATTCAGTACTAGCTATCGATTTAAAAAATCGATCTTTTTGGCCTTAAAATCGATTCTTCGATTAATCGATCTCAGATCGCCATCCCTATTTTTAAGTTTCCGCGGTCAGCCACGATGTTTTTGTAGATATGTACTAGATTCTTTATTTTGACTTTTAAGTCACCAAATCTTATGAAGTCATTAAAATGAATGGATTAACCTTAAGAATAAATGGGGGAGGGTGCAAAATTAAAAATCCAATAGGAATTGAACCTATATCTCTTCCGACAGACTTGGTTAGAAACTTAAGTAAGTTGATCATTAATTACTTAACTAGTCTTTCAGAGATTTATTGTAAGACTAAGAATAAACTAAAAACTTCATCAAATTATTATTTTACTTTTCGTGAGCTACATCACTTTAAAAGGATATACACCATTTTTTCTAATATAAGCAAAATTGAAGACAAAATAAAATCCTCGTATGCATTTTAAAGCAGTTTTCAAAAAATTGCAACTTCTTTTTTTCACTTCTTTTTGCAACTTCGAAATCATCATTAGTTGGCCCAGATATTAATTACTGTTCTGTATCTTTCAGGTAAAAATGAGTACCATAACATGTTTTTAGAAGCCACTAGTGTTGATCAACAGCTTACTGTGTTAAAGAACATGGTTTCATCAGAAGCATGTATAGATAATGACATAAAATTTCTTGTTGTGGTGTTCTTGCAAGCCGAACAAAAACATCCAATTAAAAGTTTCCTTACACGGTTTGTATAGTTTTTATTATATTAACTAACTTTGGGTGATTTTAGATCTGCATCTACATATGCAATAATTAGGATTAGGATAGCCTTATTTTACCTTCAACACTAAATTATTCTTAATACTTTAATAAAATTTAATAAAAAATTTAACAGAGCAATTGCTCCCACAATGAGTTTGTATTATTAGTATAATTATTCAGACAATTATTTAATTTATAATGATAAGCGATGTATAATAATATATAACCAGTAATTTCTTTTAAAATGCTGGCCTTTAGGAGTGTTGTTGAGCAAACCAGTGAGTTGCTAGACTTAGTTGGACATTGCATCATATCTGGTTTATTACACTAATATTAACCAAACTACTATATAAAAAAAATCTAATATACAAAATTAATTCAGTTTTACTTGCATCAATTAATAAATATGGACTATCCTACTTACTACTAACAGTGCCTTTAAACTCTTCATCTTTATAATATTTGTATAGACTAAACTTTATTTTACAGATGTATAGCCAAAAAAAGTAATATTCAAGAACCATTTTCTGAAGCACTTACCAATGAAATATCTTTGATGATACAAAATGCCTCTACAATATACAAGCATTACAAGGATGTAGTAACTAAACTAGCTACATGTATAGAAAATTTTCCACCTGGTGTTGTTGCTGTAAGGAAATTGGAAGTCTCCTTAGCTGGTTACTTGAGAGATTGTTTAAAATGCTGTGTTTCAACAGTCAGGTAATTAAAATGTACATTATAATCATACACTGAAATGAGAAACTTAAAAGTAACTAAAAACCATCTCAACATTACATAATGTCTTTATGAAAAATATGACATCAACATGAAAAGGCCCTGGATTCAAATACCACAGAAACAAGAATAATCTGTAAGCTGGAAGGCACTGAAATCAGATCACCTACTTGGCTGTAATTAAAAAGATATTTTATCATTTTGTTTCCAGTGAAAACACTTTATCACCAACGGAGAAAACAGACCTATTCAACCTATGCCATTTTACTTTACGACTATTATTATACATTGTTCAAAAAGTGTGTAACAAAAATCAGATTGTGTGTTTTTTTGCGGAGATTAGAGATCCCGTAAAGGAAATTCTATTTGATGAAGATGCTCCAATGGACACAAAATCGGTGTGTGGTATGTTGCTGGTAGCAATGTATGTCTCTGAAAATGGTGATGATTCTTGGATTGATGTAAATATGCCATATAAAAGTTAATTTTATTTAAAATACATTCTTATGTGGTTATGTATTAACAGTGTGGTTGTAAATTTATTTCCAGCTTTTATCTTCACCTACGAATAACTCAAATCTAGAAGAATTACTCTCAAATGACTCGGCGAAGCTGAGTCTATATTCAGCTTTAGCTACAGTAGTGCCGGTGGATAAGTTGCATACAAAAAAAGTGGATACTGAAATAGCTGTCATAGTTCTCATTGATCAGATATTGACAACAGGAGACCGGTGAGTCCAATTTTATTTTAGGCTTTTCAACCCCCTACGAAAAAAGTTTAGTACTAGGGTATCATAGGTCCTAAAAGAATGGACTGATTTGGATGCGGTTTTTTTGTTTGAAAGCCGACAGTTGAGATGGATCATAGCTACATATTTATGAATAACGCTTTATCTGTTTATGAGATATTCTTGTTTGTAATTATCATGTTGGGGGTTTTTATATTGTCTTCAATTTCATTTGTTGTCCAGGATGTGCTCTGACTCAACTTTCACACTGGGTGTCACTCGCAGCTTGGTACACATAAGTAAATCTCTAGATAAGTCATGCGTAGGCGTGAGAATGGCGGATCGCCTTCTAGTGTTCGTTTGGGCGCATCTAGAGCACTATATGGACAGTGTGAGACACCTTACGGCGCAGATGTTAAGTAATATTGTTAGGTTTTGTTCGGGATTAAAGAGGCAAGGTCAGTGAATTCGTTGAAAGGATTTTATAATCTACGATCCAAGGTACGAACGGCTATTGATTTTATTGATCTACGAATTTTAGCTTGTTATTTAAATCCTTTATTAAGGGTACAGGTCGTATATCAAATAATCTAATTTCTATCCGCCTCCTTGATTTAGTGGTAACCGCGTAAGGGTTATAATCTTCTTGTTGTTGTTCTGGTCTTGGTTTCGATCCCGGTGGAGATAAAAAAAAACTCGGTCTGGCAGAGTATAGAAGGCTGATCTTCTTGATTTAAGGTTGAGTTAAGGTTCATATTATGTGTGTGTGTGTGTGATAAATTCTGTGAATCCGGAGAAGGGCATGGGTCCACATAAGGTAGTACATCATCTGTTTTAATGAGCATAGGCAAGTAAGTGATCAGCTTAGATTACATAAGGATTATTTAATTTTCAGGCGATGAAACAGGAGTAAGTAACATAATATGTGCGCTAAATAGTTTCGACAGGCATCGAAAGAGTTTCTATTTAACGCTGACGTCACTCACCACTGAGCTGGGAGCTCAATTCATATTGGAAGTGTTCCCAAATGTGATCAACGAGGTCATATGTATGCTTCATGTACAGCCCATACAAGCTAGCGTAAGTAAATTATTTTATTTTCTATTGGGATATTTTTATTTATTTTATTTTTGATTGTGCGAGTGAAGGAGTATGATGGAAATTTATCGGTACTAGTTTTAAAAAATAATCAAGCAATAGCAAATAGTTTATAATAAAACTCACTCGCTTAAAGGAACAGAACTTTGCAGCCAAAATAAAGAAAATGGAATGTGTTGGTATTATCTGAAATTATTTGAAATTCCTAACATACATTCATAACATCTCTTTTTAACCCCGGACCAAGAAAGAGAAGCATTATCAGTCAAACGTGTCGTCTATGCTATTCCTCCTAAAGGTAAAGGGCTCCTCCACCTCCATTGCGACCGACATGCAGCTGGTGAAAGAAAGTTCTTTGCTTCATCAGCTCAGCGGTCTGCCTCTTGGTCCCTTCCACTCCGTAACACTTCTAGTCCACCTTCCACCTGCGGCCCGGGCAACGTGTCCTGCCCATCTAATAATTACTTATTACATTTGAAATTGATTTCACTTTTCAGGCTACTACTTTCCTGGAAGTCCTAATCCAAAAACACATAAAAGAGTCTCCGAATGAAGTGACTTATGAGATTTGGGTGCAGTCTGTGTTGAGACATGTGTCGTCCCGTTCCCTTGACTCTGCGGTAATGAACATACTCGAAGGTCTATTGGCTCTCGCTGTAAAGACTGATGAAAAGATGATGGAATATATGTGAGTAATAACTTATTAATTACGTAGATGGGGCGGGCCCCTAGTACGTGTTCAGACATCGGCCACTCACAGCCTACATAAGCGTTTACTAAATAATTCAAATTAATAACAAACGTATACACTAAAAGTGAACGATTTTTCCAGGTTGCCATACATAAAGGATTCGGGGGCTGCAAAATGTAGCGATTTAAAATGCGTTCTCATGTTACTGAGCGTTGTCCGTCGGTCGCGACGAGGGTGGAAAGACGCCATCGGGTATCAGCTGCTGGACGCGGCCGCTGTCGACACTGATGATGAGGTAGGACTTCTGGGGGTCGATTCAAGGACAAACGTTAACGAGATCACGCTATTTTTTCTGTATGGGAATTATATTTACACTCACGCTAACTTTGCCATACCTATTGTCATTTCAATACAAAAAAAAACTGTCTTTCCACATCGTGATCTCGCTAACGTTATCTTTGGATTAACCCCCTGGGAGACCTCTGGGAGTGAACTTGAATGTGTATTGTTTAGTCTGTTTATTTTCTCTTTAAAATAAAACAATAGATTTCAGTTTTTAACTTATCCGCAAGTTTAGATTTAAGATAATATATTGGTACCGCATATAAAACGTGATCGTTTTATACACCTAATAGTTACGACATACGAGGCTCGAATTAAAGTTAATCAACGTTTATAAGTAAGGTTTAACTAAATTATTAAATTCTAATTTCAGACCAGAATCCTATCACTATCTCTGATTGTGGAATCTCCGAAGACAACTGAGGTTTTCACAGCTCGGGACCTGGAATTTGTGTTGTACTTCCTCAGATACAATTGTAATGCGCAGGCGCCGCACTTTAGGCAACTGGTGCTGTCTATGATTAAAAAGGTGAGATTCACTCTTTGTTTTTTAACTTCCGACGAGAAAAGAGGGGTGTTATAAGTTGACGTCTGAATTGATGGATTTCGATACGTGTTTTTTTTCTTTTTTTTTTTTTGTTTAACAGTTTTGATAGCAAATGAATGTGGTACTGTATAGGAGTTTTTTTAAGTCTCGAAACCAAGTTATTGCATGGTAAGTTCGATACATGAAAATTTCAGTTCATCAAACGTCTCGAGGACAGTTACAAAGTGTTAAAAAGGAAGAGCGAGCAATCTGACTATTACCCAGTGTTCGTTGAGAATCTCCGTGAACAGTGTTACTCGGGTCTACTTCGCGGGGCAAATTACAGCCGGCGCTCGGTCGCCCTTCAGATATTGGCCTGGATCGAACATATTTCTTTAAATGGATATCAGAGGTACGTTTACATTTATCTCGTACTATTCTGAGTATCGAGTTTAGCAAGTCAACGAATAATACTAAGATTATATTTAATTTAAAATAATGTACTTTTTCGAGAATAAGAACTGTAAAAAATGTTCTAAATGTAATGCTTGTTTAATAAATTATTAAAGAATTATTTTTTAGGGTGTGGAAGGAAGAATACATAGACAGACTTATAATGCACCTTGAAGATAGTTATGAGAATAACAAGATACTAGCACTCAGCATTCTAGACTTGTGCCCCGAGGAGATGTTTCGGGTAATTATTTAACACAAAAATGTTAGTGAATAGAGTTATGGGGAAGCGAAAGAAAATACCTAATTGTGTTACTTTACAGTTTTACATCGTAAAAACTAATCGATTATCAACTATTAAGAATCAATATTGAAATTTTCATCAGAATCGATTATTTTCTGTGGCGATTATTCCGAGTTTAGTTAATCTGATAGTCGTCAAAATATTTTTAATTTGATGGACTATAGGACGATACTACTACTCTCAACGCATAATTTTTACTAAATTCATACTAAAATTGGTCAAAATAATGATATGCTTGAAATAATAATTGTACTAAAATGTTTTTTTCAGAATAAAAATTATTCCTTAAGTTTGCATTTGGATGATATTTTATCACAAGCGTCCTCCGTCAAACCCACTGACTGCACGTGCGCTGCCTACAAGCTGTTCCTACTGAGAAATCGCTGTCAGTCATATGTTCTACCTTTGGAGGGAAGGTACAAGTTAAAGGAAATAATTTTTTACAATACTAACGAACACAGTACTATATGTACTATTTATTTAGTACTAGCTTTTGCCCGCGACTCCGTCCGCGTTACAACATCTATATATTCGTCAAAGAGATTGAATATCTTGATATTTATTTTAAAACACCACTGCGTTCATTTACTGTTACAGTTTGGTACCGCCTTCCAAATATTTTCTTTGTAGAACTTTTTATTTCACTTTGAAGTCAATTTATATATATTTTTTATGAATTTTCAAGCTTCCGAATGGCACATTCCCGACACCAACATTAACAATGAACAAATCTACTAACACATCGTGCAGGTACCTCTGAAGTAATACCTATCAAACAAAAATAAGAAGAATTGAAATCGGTTCATAATTGAACTAACAATTACATAACAAACATACAAAAACATGGCTGAATTGAAAATTTCCTTTTTTGAACTCTATTGCGTAACTTTGAATTATGGCACTTAAAGTATTTTTTGGCTTATATTTTCCAGTAACGAAGAGAGGCCAGAAAGAGCAGCATACATCCTCCTATCTCGTATATTGGCCCGTTTGGAAAGAGAATTGCGGATTTGCGAAGTAAGCGTGCTGCACGCGGCCAAAGACGCCCCCATGTACGGGCACGTGCTCTGCCTGAGGTACCTCTTGGAGGCCATCGATGCTGTGTAAGCGGAAGATTCATACTCTAAAGCTGACTGTGATGGATTTTAGCTTCAATTTATGAAATCTGTTCATATATTCATTCAATTTATTATAAGACTAGCCGTGCTCCGCGGTTTCACCCACGTTAATTTCGTCGTAACGTGATATAGCCTTTAATATAATGTTATCTATATATTTCTATAATATATTTAAATTCAATGGATGGACGCAATATACTCTGGACATTCACAGATAGGTGAGGTGACTGTGCAAAGTTTTATAATGTATTTCAGTTTTAATTATTTATTATTATTAATATCTTACTCCTTATACCATCAGCCAATAATTGTCTCGTTAAAATCGGTCCAGTCATTTCAGAGATTAGCCGGAACGAACAGACAGACAGACAAAAAATGTTATTTTGGTAAATTTGATACTTTGTTTGTACTGTATATTCTTAGTTATAATCATGGTGGTTGTTTTTTAAATTGTCTTCACACACATGAAAGGCTCAAATTTCAGACCCCGTAATTCATGTAAGGAAATGGATTAAACACTCAAATATAATTGTGGTTTTAGCGCAATATCAAAGGACACAGAATGGACGCTGTTAATAGACCGTATGATAAAAGTGTGTCTGCGGATAAACAACGCCGTGGCGTGTGTGGTCAATAACTCTTCGCCCGAAGGTCATCTGCCCATGGACATGAACGGGGTCACCCTGCCTCAAGATTATGATTCCAGGTTCGTTTTTGTTTTCTTACATTTTTTGCTGTACTGTTAAACTTTTCACTTAGGTAAGTAGGAAATAATTTTGTTTTGCATATTTTAACCCCGACGCTAAAGAGGCGTGTTATAAGGTTAATCTGTGGCATTGTACTGGATGTATTTCAATTGGATTTTTTTTTTAATCCATTTATTAGATATTCTTAATTGTACTCATCATGTCGGTGGAGTTTTTTTTTTAATTGTATTCAATTTCACGCAATATATTTAGTTTTTGAAAACATTTCAGTAATGTATGTCTCGAAGACGGGAGACCAGTCACGGCGCAAATGGTGCTCCTTTGCGCTTGGAGGTCGGTTAAAGAGGTAATTTCATCAAAACGGCGACTGAATGCCTAACTTTCTACTTATATACGTTAAAAGCGAACATATAACTTCGAATTATAAAGTTAATTTAACAATAAATAACTATAAATCCACCGCAGAGAATCCATTATTTTATTAGACATAACTTTGTTTTTAAACCAAACTGTTACGTTAAGTTTGTAATGACATCTATCTGTGAAAGTCATTGCAATTGGTTGAGTCGTTTCACAGACCTATTCAATTATTTTTTCAACAAAATATACCAATATCAAAAATGTTTATGTTTGTATTTTTCCTTTGAAATGATAAACCGATTTTATAAATGTTTCACTGTTGGGGAAATTGACTCCTGAACGACCTAAGTCATGTAGTAGGCTTCTAGGCCGCTCGCGCGGATGGAATCGTCAGTAAAAACCACCAACCACGACTTCTCAACTATGTTAAAGTTTAAGTTATATAAATTAAGGTAACTCAACAGGTGTCACTTCTCCTGGGTGTTATATCTTCAAAGCTGTCGATAGAGGGGGAATGCGATGTGGGGGGGAATGTCAGCGCGACAACTGTTTGTGAGATCGGCGAGCATTTCACCAACCTCTTAGCGGAGACCAAACATCGTGGGGCCTTTGAGCAAGCCTATGTGGGGTTCACCCACTTGTTAACAAGGTAAGAGCTGCATTTTCTACCGACTTCTAAGAAGGATGTTCTCAATGCCAGTGTAAGTCCTTTCAATAAATATTTGCAGGTTGTGGCGGTGTCAAAGTCGCGAGCTGCACGAACTGCCTCGGCGTTGGCTCCAAGAGCTGCTGGGTGCGATCGAGAGTGGCGACCGCGAAAGGCTTTGCGCCACGAGGCGGAGTGCCGGCCTGCCTTTTATGACACAGGCAACTATTCATTATTACTTTTTAATTTTCAAACTTCTTCCATAGCTCAGTGGTTTTCAAACCAATTAATTTAATAATATTATTATTAATTATTTAATATTATTAATAATACAGTTAAGTAATAATTTAAACATTAATTTGTATATTTGCTTAATTAAATATCTAAAACTATTAATTGTCCGAGCTAAGCATACCTGTACTCTTTTTGCACTAGCTTAGGAACTCGCGCGTTTACGTGTTGTGTGGAGGGCCAGGGTTCGAATCCAGCGGAAAAATGTTTCGGTTGAGTAGGTACAGAAGGCTGGTCATCTCAGTGGCCTATGGAAAAATATTTCTTCTTACGTTTTATTATGTACAACATGTATGTTATATATTACATAATATTTACTATATTTTAAAACTGTAAACATTTACAGGCGTTAGTAATAACAGAACTCCAAGTAACTGGCAACCCCAAGTGTTTCTCCCAATGTATGCGTACACTATTGCACGTTGGTAAAAATAGTTCGTCCGTAGAGGCGCGCACGCATTGTACGAACATATTACGGGCGTTGTATAGAAATACGAATCTCGACGATGTGGTTGCGGCCTATGTTGGGGACGGATTGTTGCTTGCGCTGGATGGCTTTGAAGGGAATACTTGGCAGGTGAGAACAAAGTTATAATATTAGGCGTAGCCGTTATCATAAAAATATACTACAGTGGCTTGAAAATAGTTAGACATAAAAGTAAAAATACAGTACAACAAGCATTGCTTTCAATAAAAATATTAGCAATAAAAGCAATGACTGCTTTTTAGTTGAAATTTATGAAGTTTTCCTGTTTAATTCATTTGGAAATAAAATTGAAAAGTAATTATGTCAATAAAATATTTTTATAGGAGCGTAACTCATCAACGCTACTGTTCAGTGCATTGATGGTGAGAATATTTGGGGTGATCCGGGGCAAAGACCCGGACGCCCTCTCCCCGCGCAACCGGATGACCGGACGGATATTCTTCCTACGTTATCCATCGCTCGCAGATTATATGCGGGTAAGACTATTTTTATTGAAACTGATGTCACTTTTTTTGAAAATTCAACAAAACTAAATTCCCAATCATAGATATGATAATTTCAATCTGTTCACTGTCTGAAAAGTGTTAAATAAAATGAATAACTTGTTACAGAATAAGTTGATGGAAGCCAATGATACGGAGAAGTTGCTTCGTCCATCTGTCTATCCTGTACTTCTGTTGCTGGCTAGACTCTATCCCTCGGCACTGGAAGGCACAGTGTCTAACATTAAGGTAGGAAATTTATTTGTTCACTAGTGCACTGTGACTTCACCCGCGTTCATTTTCTCGTAGCGTCGTATTATATGTCGTCTTTGATAAATGGACTATCCAACACAAAAATAATTTTTCAATTCAACCTGTAGTTACTGAGATTGTCGGGTTCAAACAAACACTCATCAGATTTTACACCTAGCAGAGCTCGGTCGTTCATTCATTGCCTTTTAATTTTGGTTCGAATACTACGAATTATTAAAATCGGTTTCTTTATTTCAGCTAATATCATTCGTACCTCTAGTGTTAAATTGCGCGGGCAGTCCCGTACTGAAGACGAGGCAGTTGGCCGCTAGAGCGATGGTGCCGCTCATATCTCCGCACATGTAAGTCCTTACTAGGTAATATTCGAAAAATGGGATAAACAGTGTCTTTCTGTTATCCTTTTACGTCTAAACTACTGAACCGATTTTGATGAAATTTGGTACAAATTTTTAAATCTACACGTAGGTATATATGTATCAAAAATACAATACCTGTTGATAAACTTAAAGTAAATAAATACATAGGCCAAACAAAAACGTAAATAATGTTTTCACAGGTACTTGTCGCACATAGAATCAATGTTGAAGTTGATCAGTGACCCCCGTACCAAGAGGAACTCCTGCCACGGAGTTATATTACAGGTACTCGGTTGTTTTGAACTTCAAAATTGAGAATTTTATAAAACTGAATTAATTGAATGATTTGCTCCAGATGGAAATGTATCTTGTGAATTTGGTCAGTAAAATAAATGTTACGCTGGTACATCTTGAGTTCTTCCCGAATTTAACTTTAAATATTTTTTTACTCTATCTGGGAAACGTTTATCGGATTCATCTGTACTTGAGCTTTGTTCTTGTGATGTGTCTGTTTGGTATAATGAATAAACAAATTCAGCCGATACATATTTGAATTTAAATTATCAAAATTTTTGTTCAAATTTTTCAGCTCGTAAAACTGTTAGAAACTCAGCCGGACAGTATTGATTTTGAAGATAGCAATGATCTAGAAGAAGGTCTTTTCAATACAAAATGGATCGTAGAGCAGACACTCACGCGCATACCTTGCTATTTACTCACAGACGACTATGTCAAAATGATCGATTTTATTATAGACAGGTAATGTTTATTCATACTTACTTTTAATTAAATTAAAAAGTGAGGTCTCCGTTTTCTTGGATTCTTTGTCTATAACATCAGATTCTAAGGCTGAGGAATCCATTATTTATTTATTTTGCACTTCCCATATTATTTTTTATTTATCCTCGTATAAACTCTCTTTCTCGCTAGCTGTTTTGCGTCGAATTTCGCAATGTTTGGGTGCAGTCAGTACAGAAGGCTGAACAGCAGCAATTTTCCACTTAAGAAAATGATAATTGAAACAGATACATAAATGTGTTTGCCCCATGCCACTAGGGTTACGAGATTTCACTCGTTTTAAGAAAATCTAATGATCCGTTAGATAGTTACACAATGTTTTTAACAGTCCCTTATTTTAATTTCAACAAGTCTGTAATATATTGATTAATTTAAAGTTTTTTTTTTTCAGATTCCCAGTATCAATATACACAAAATTACTTAACGAAATTAAACCTCTCTTAAACAATATCCTATTTAATGGTTCAAAATCAGCAATAAATTCGGGAAAATTTGTTTGTTTAGCAAATGTTGCCAAACTTTACTTCAAAATACTAAACAAACAAAATGAAGAAACAAGTATTTTTATACAGAAATGCTTAAAACATGATGTGTATGAAATAGTTTTAGAAGCACTGAACTATTTACTAGCGAGAAGTGAAAAAAATTCAGACTTGATATTACCAAGTAAAGATTATATACAACTCCTATGTAATATATTGGATAATAAATATCTAGAATGTACTCAAAAAGCGCTAAAATTATTAGTTTTGGCGCAAAATACGCAAGAAAGCATCGTAAAGGCAAAATTGAATATAGATTCAAATGATGCAATTATCGTTTTGAAGTCGTTAATCTTCTTGCTTAATACGGAACACGAGAATTTGACTCATATTTACTTGAAAAGTTTAACGGGTTTTTTAAGTAAAAAATTAATAGAATCGAGATTATCTGGAACGAGTGTTTTGGAGGCGATGAGGGTGATATTCGCTTGCGCCTTCTCTGACAACTCGGACGGAACAAGACAGGCTGTTGTCGAGTTTTTAGAAGAGACATTCAAAATATTGTTGACTGTTGATATCGATTTTGATGAAAGCGAATTGTGTAAGTATTATATGAAATTCAAGGCGATTTAAAAAAAAAAGCGATGTTTTAATTACTAATAAGGAATTTATCTTCATGCATTGTAGCTAAGATACATCGTCAGCTTTAAAAGCAAATGATCGTATCAAAATCGGTCCGTTCAATTAATAGATACGACGCCACAGAACTCGGACGTAAAAACAGATGACTTTTTACATTGGGGGATTAAAATGGAGAATAAATATAAAAAGTGAAATCCCGTGACCTCTAATCTTTCACAAGCAAGTAGGTGATCAACTGACTGCTTAATTTAATTTTTTTTTTAACCGACATTCAAAAACACCAAAAAGGAGGTTATTGATTCCACGTGTATTTGATTTTCAGTTGAATATAGAGCGATACTATGGTGCACTATAGTTATATTACTAGAGGATGACGAACAGACATTCAGACAGAGAATTTCTTGTGTCATCACCGACATTTATAATAAAAACAACATCCATGCAAGTCACGTAATACCAAGTAAAGCTGTGGAATTTTTGATGCAACTTGTAGGTAGTTTTAAATACGGCAATGAGATATTGTGTGTTCTTTCTTTGCTCGACTTCAAGAGTGAAGTCTGTATGAACGATGATGTTAATGATGAGGTAATTATTTTTGTCGACCCGCTTTTATATTAGTTATCGTAATATTTTCATTAAGAAGTTTCGACTTCTAATACAAGGAAAAATCCCTTTGATAAGCATAAGTCTGAGGCATGCTTTGAAGTCAAGCAAGTCAAGACTTACTACAGCTTCGCAGGGGTGGCTTAATAACTTAATATAGGAACCTATAGTGGAGCATGGAGCATGTTCCTGGATGTTTCACAGGTCATTTTTTTTTCGCCCAAAAAGGATTACTACTACTTTCCTAAGTAGGTGATCACTTTTATGTGCCAACTCAATCGAAAATATTCCGCATGATCTGAACCCGAAACCACCGGCGGAACACGCATATTATGTCTGAATCACTTAGCCCCGGTGGCGGATTTAAGAATTAATAATGGAATTGTACCAGTTCACCTATATCCGTAGTTAAAACATGATCAGAACCCAGCTGGGTTTCTTGGATGTTCTTATCAACTTGAGATTTAAGAATTTTATCACGTTCACAAGTGATCATGTAAAATTACAAATATTTTGTATATAAAATATTATTATTAATTAATACTTAATATTAAATTGATTTCAGTGTCGCGTTTTCGATACAAACGAGAGGTACAATATATTCTCAGAAGAAACAGTTTTTACGGCGTCTTGCGCACGCGCACTTCGACAGAGTTTGGATAAGTCGGATCTAGTACAATACGTACAGAATACTATAAATAATGACGTATACAGACACACATTTGAATCTTTGTGTGACCAGAATTTAGTGGAATTTAAGTTGCATAAAAATCAATCTAAAATACCCAAAGTGGCATTATTTTATGAAATCATAACAAATTAATTTGATATTTATTATTTAACTTTGAATATAGTATTTTATAAACGAAAAAAATAAACATTTGAGTATAAGTAAAATTTTAATAACAGTTTTTCAAATTATACCTCACAGAAACACAACAGGAACCAAATAGACTAATATTTACAATTTGTTTATTAAATAAACAGAATTGGGTTGCATTTTTTTTTTTATCAAAAATAAGGACAAAGGGGTACATGATCTTAAATGAGTACTTATGTAATTTTTGTAAAGATCTCCCCGTGCATTTATTTTTAAAGTTCGCCATTCTAAAGTATGTTTATTTTAAAGATACCCAAATATCGATAATTTATTATTATTTTATCGATCTTTAGGATAACACCAAAAGCTATGTGTGATCAATTGAACTTTGATTTTAGGTTTCAACAAAGAAGGCATAAAAGTGAAAAATTGCCCTAATAATGTTTTTGATCATATTAACCATGTTAGTCATAAGAATTTCACACGCCTCAATACGCCTATTTTCAATCGACTTCAAAACAGGAGATAGTTTTTCATTGAACTGTTTGTTTATTGATAAACCCATTTCTATAATTATTTGATTTGTTGGTGCCAAACTGTAATAGAAATTATAAAATCTTCAATCTCGAAGCACCAACTTCTAAATATTTGATTTGTAGAATTATTATTTCTATATTTTATTGATTATTAAAGGACTTTAGAACATTCACTCTCTGATAAGAAATTAATTTGAAATAAAAACACTATATTACCCAAAATAGGTGTATAGTGGTGTTTTATATCTTGATGAATAACATGGATATTTAATTATCTATACATTTAATCCAAAGTATTACTCAAGACATCATTCGCACAATATTACTACAACATGGCAAAAGGCCATCATAACTTATTCCGCCGTATCCTATAAACTTCATTCGCGACCTGTGTGTTCTTGAACTTCAATCTCCGTTCCTTTGGCTCTTTAAAATTCATTTTTTTCGTTTCATTCGCACTCTTTTCAGTCTTTTCCAAATCACTCTTCTCGCCCACCTCCTCCACAAATAAGTCTTTAACTGAGACCAGTCTGTGCGTGTTTCCGACTCGCAAAAGTTTCTTAAGCCCTAGCGTGGTCTTCTTTTCGATAAGACCTAGTATTCCCCATTCATCCGTCTTCTTTCCGTCCAAAACGCTTTCCAAATGCCAAGCCGCGTTCCTGACTTCCATCTTAAGTCTCTCACACTCATCAAAACTCACATTTCTGCTCACATTAAGGGCTTGCTCCAAAGGATTGACAATGTATAACGGCAGTGAGTTGGGTTTACGTATCGGAACGCCTTCGTTGATAGAGATGGCTTTATCCTGGAAGTCGAACTGTGCGTAGTATTCAAAGAAGTGAAATAAAAGTGTTTGTAAGTCGTCTTTGCTCTGGCTGTAACTCTCTTCGGGGAGTTTGTTCAAGTCGCGGAGGAATGTGCAGTTGAGATTCTCTTCAGCTATGCGGATGTCTTCTCTGCCTGCATTGGAAAAAAAATGTGAACGAGTAAATTGGAGACAATTTAAAAAATTCATTTAATGTAGCTAAAAGCCATCTTGATCATGTCAGCATTCTAACAAAAAAAAATCGGTCCAATCGTTTACTAACTACTATGCCACAGGCAAACGCACATATATACGTCAAAGCTATAACACTCCTGTATTTTGACGAGGATTAAAGTGTGAAAAAAAACACATGAATATAAACAACTCACCAGCTTTACTGACCAAGTATTTCAAACTGGGTAGGACAATGCCATCATGCCTTTTCTGCTGCAGAAAGAACAGCACCATCAGAGTAAGAGGGAAGTTGGTGATCCACCTTCCTGGATGTGAACTGGTGAGAGAGCAAGCTCGGGCCCAGCGCCTCACCGCGAATGTCAACGGTCTCACCCGAGAATCCAAAGAACCCAGTAACCATAGCAACTCGGACATGAATATCCCAGAACTGGCAGAAAATAGAATGTTCCTAAAGATTTTACTTTTAAATGTGCCCTGCAGTTTTGTTGTTCCTGGGATTGCGGCGTTCGCGGATTAGTAAGTACAAATATTGCTGTATTTTCGTCTTTGGGACACGGGTATAATAATAAAACAATTATATTTATATTCCAAATTACAGTAAAAATTCAATTTCATTCAAAAGACTGCATATTTATTACAATAAATACACACTTGACATCGTCCGAACCCCTTTAACGCCTAATGAGGCATGGGGCATACGCATTTCTGCATCCGTTTCACTGTGTTAACTTTTTGTGCCTATTGAACATTTGTTTTCTCAAGATTCGAACCTGTACTGGCAGAATACGCGTGAACCACGAAGCCATAAGGGGCTGCAATAAGGTAAGGTAATTCCATAAGTTTGAAAAAAACCGTTTTGGAGTTAAATCCTAAAGATAACTCCTAAACAATCAACCGATGATCACGAAATTTAGTATGCAAAATACTTAACAGGGATGGGTTACAATTGCATGGGTAAATGTAACCCGTAAAAATAACCTATTTCCGAAGGACAGCAATCTTTGACATTGCGAGCGACGCCACGTGCAAAAGCCAATGATTTATTTTCTGTTTTAGTAATTCTTATTAAATAAAAATACTTACGTATTATTATAGCACAAGTCGCATTCTAAATCTGCCATTTCGTGTGAATATTTCACTATCGGCACCCTGGCATTTAGTATCCTGGTAACCCTAGTGGCACCAGGGGCCCGCAGCTCTAGCAGCGTTGCCACTAATTCCATATGTCGTTGCCAAGGACTACGACTGCCTTCACACTTTTTTTCTTGAAATACAAGACGTCTTGTGGAATCCATCTGTAGATTTATTGGTTAATTAAAATAAAAAGTGACCACCACTCTCTAACTAACATAAAACAAAAATCTAACGAAATTAAAAGGACTCCAGAAAAGAAACACACATGTTCAAATACTCGGAGCACACACCCATCCTACTATATAAATAAGAACATTGAGAAGCAAGAGTCAAAACATGAATATTTGTGCTTCAAGACTATCCACGGGGCCATACTGGACAAGAGTACCGAGAGACTGACAGTGTACCTTAGTTCGCTGTTGCACTGCGACATTATTCGAATGGAAAGCGTTGGAGGAGGCGTATGCCGAGAGGCACACCGAACTTAGTCATATTTAGTTAAACATTTTACTCTCAAACCACTTGCACAAAAAGTCCAGACTAAGAGGCTATTTTATTTTTTCAAATAAAAAATTGTGAATGTTAACAATGTAGTAAGGTAGAACATTAACCTGTTCACATTTTTTCTTTCACCATAGTCTCATACATAAAAAAAACAAGTCATGCTTACAAAAAAAAAAAGCAATTGGCACAATAATTGTGCTACAATTTATAATCTATATTATTAATCTTTTTGTATTGGTATGATCATAATTATTAAAATGAAACCAAAAATAAATAAACTACAGCTATACAAATTTTGTATATTATGTATACTTGCAACTATATTTTTCTTCTATTCTCAACATGTTAATTAGAAACAGTGTTCAAAACCTGAAGCCAGGCAGCTATCGTACCAGGGCCGTAAAATTATCGTACATCGATCAAAATTATCGTATACACTAGGACAACGACTAGCATTCATTAAAAAATCATATGAAACGTGACAATAATGTGTTGCAAATGCTTTATAGTTCAAACCTTGTAAACTTGTTTTTTTTTTTTTTTTCATTAAATAAAAACCATTTCTAAAATAAATGTTCGACGCATATGGTACAGACCAACATTCCGTACCGGCCACGACATAGAACGACGATATCGATCGCTGATTGGCAGTGAGTTTGAACCAATAAAAGGATTGTGCCATGAAGCGGCCGCATATGTTCCTAAGAAATGAGCCAACAGATGGCGCTGACAGTAAAAACGACTGTAATTGGAATTGGAACTTATCGTATAATCTGCGTGGGATAGTAGTGTATTCATCGTACGCAGGCATGAAATTATCGCATAATATGTACGATATTTATCGTACGGTTCCGAACGCTGATTACAAATGAGAATAACTCATCTATACAGGTAAATAAAATTGGAGTGTCTTTTTGGAGAGCTTTTGACTAAATGCATATGGATGTATACACGGTACATATACCAAAATAATATTTTTTACAATTTTTGTCTGTCTGACTGTTTCTTCCGGCCAATCTCTGAAACGGCTGGACCGATTTTGACGGGACCTTCACTGGCAGATAGCTGATGTAATAAAGAGTAATTTATGCTACTTTTATTTTAGAAATTAATATAAAAAAATAATAATAAAAAAATATTCCGTGCAGACGAAGTACATAACACATATTTATTATTAATTTGCTGTTCTCTATTTTACTGTTTATATTCTACTGGCTTTGTAACATAACGTTACGATAAAATTAACGCGGGTGAAACCGCGTGGCACAGCTAGTGAATGAATCCGCATATCTTCATAAGTCATAGCTAAGATCAGTCTTGATCACTTCAGATCCAAAAAAAAAACCCATCAAAATTGGTCTTTTATAGATGCCACAGACAGACACGTTAAACTGGTAACATGCCACAATAAGGTAAATCATTTTTTTATTTTTTTTGAGATTGGTTCACAGATTGCCAGTGTTGAATCAAAAAGAAGTACTAAGGTATAAAGCACTATTATATTTACCATTTCAGAAGTTAAATTATTTGTCAAGACAAGGTCCAAGTCACAGCCCATTTTGCCAAACCCATTCACCGATGAACCAAATGGCTTGATAGCTATGTTTGCATAAACACTACTAAATATCACTTCTAGCTAAAAAGAAATTTTCAAATTATGAAAGATGTAAACAGATCAAGTGGAAATTAAGACAATTTAAAAAAACTCCAACATGATATCAAATAAGAATATCTCAAAAACAGAGCAGTAGATTGACATAAGTTGTAGCTAAAATTCATGTGGATTAAGTTGGCTTTCATACTTGAACAAAACCACATCAAAATTAGTCCTTTCATTTAGGAGCTACAATTCCACAGACAAACATATACACCAATAAAATCCTCTTTTTTTAATCTGGAGTTAATAATTATAATATAAATTGAACATTATATTAAATACTGACCTGTCTGGCTACCATATATCTCAACCTAACATCCATGTCATTTAACTTTGTTCTGTTATATAAAAGTTGCAATTGATCTGAGACTGTTTCACAATTTAACAACTCTTCAAACAATACATCTTCATCAACTTTATTACTACCATGTTTTACTGCCAATATTTTACTTGTAGCAGGAAACTTTTCCATTGGTCCTGATGCAGCACGGAACCACAAAAACGGTGACTGCACAGACATTATATCAACATCTTTTTGATGGGCGCTGCATGCTTTTAAAACATCTTTCATGTTATCTTCTGAACTAAACTCAATAAGCATATAGTGCTGCAAAAAATGGATTATTACAATATTATAGCTACTGTTGTGGTAGACTGTATTTACAGAAGTCCGTGACATCCCAGTGTTACATTAAATTATATTCATACAAAATTAAATCTGAGATTATTACTCTACATTCAAATACATTCAACCAAACATTGAAGTAGAGAGAGAGGGGATAATCTTATAGTTATTTACCTCATCATTTGAATTTTTATAGTGGTGTACATCATTGACAGAGGCATATTTTGAACAATATCCGTAAAGTTCTTTGAATGAGGACTCAGAATTCACTTGCACTACGAGGCTTCGTTGTGCCTCTGCTCTTCTTTGAGCAATTACTTCATCAAACGAAATAAATTTTTTAGTATTATCTGGAAAAATTAGAAGACATAATATAACCTTACAGACTTTTTGTTAAAATTACTCTACCAAAGGGCAAAGTATATTAATGTGTGTACCTGATTTATTTCTAAATAACAAACATTTGCAATAAGAGGTATAAGATTTTCTATTTAGACACAATTTTACCGTCTGTAATAACACAGACATTTTAATTAATTTTGGAAATTCAAATTCTTTTACATTTAATTTGTAAACACCCGAAAGCTAATAGTGTTCTATAATCTGTGGTAAGCACCGCGACCGCGCGAATGTATGGCGAGACCGAGCGGTCTTGGTCTCGCTAGCGAACTGGCGCTCATACATTTCCTAATGTCAAGTACTGTCGCGGTCTCGGACGCGAACCGCTACCTTTAGCCTGGCCGCATACACACGTTTTCTGTATTTGGACATCGGAATGCATAGAATCAGTAGAAAATACATTATCTGACGCATATGTTTGCTTTTTTTCCGAACGGAACAAATTCCATACGTACGTTTCGAATGCAACTGGAAAAAACCTAATGACGTCATGCGGAACGCAGCGCCTGCATACATTTTGTTTGTGGCGGCGCACACGTTCGGAAATTTCTATTCAGTGTCAGACGTATTCTTTATGTATTTTGTTACGCATAGAATCGCAACACGATAATGTGTGAGGCAGAAACATTAATATTGGCTATTGAAAAATACCCCTGCCTGTGGAATATTCATGAAAAGGACTATCACAACAGAGATTTTAAAGATTTGGCTTGATTTTGCTAATAAATCGTCGTCCTCCATCGTCATCGTCTTTTTCTTTCTGACGCAGAAATGGACACGTAAATAAACTTTATGCAATGCAATAGATACGAATATTTGGTTAAAAACTAACTAACTAACTGGGATTGAAATACTTTTCGTGTTCGTCAATGCGTACTAAATAAACTACTTAAATAATAAAAATAACTGATTATATAGTGTTATAGACATAGTGTTAAACAGATTCAAAAATTACATGTAAATATAGTGTAGTGTAAATAGTCGATTATGTACATAAAATCAAATGAACTTTTAAATACGCCAGGCTTGTATATATATAGTCATACATACTCGTAAGTACAAATTTATTTTCAGCCTGCCAGTCCTAAGCCTGGAAAGAGTATGAAGGGAAGTTCATTTGAATTCGCAAGTACAATAATGTGATAATCGATTAGTGAACAAGTTTTAAATTTAACGACCTAATCCCGATCGTTCACTAAATTATGGTTGAAATTAACGCGTCTCGTCGTAAAAGATCGCAGCGCCTCACTTATTTTGTTCATATTTCTGGGATACGATTTTCTCCAGCGATCGTTCTCCTACTCTCTAACCTTCGTAGTGGAAACAGTAAACAGAAAATAAAAGTTCTTTTGCAAAACACTAAACACCAGAATTATCACCCGATTTTCAAAAATTTTAGATTCCTATTTTTTTTAATACGAATAAGTATTATATAATAAGTTTAGTAAAAATTTATAATCATTGTTTTACTTTTTAAAACTATAAAGTAATTATTATTAATGTAAATAAATATAATATGGACTTGAAATTTTTTGAAAAAACGTAGTCGGTAGGTAGGTATAATACCTAAGTCATAAGTGAGAAGTGTGATTTTAGTTAATTTTATGGCCCAATTACACGTTTTAAGTAGGCAAATGATTAAGTTAACCCTTTACCGCATGTCGTGGCAAATTTGGAACACTTTGAAATCTAGTTGAAATATCCAACTTGTGACATCTATATGCCGTGATAAGAAGTATAAGTTTTGCCTAGTGTGTACCCGAACGTTAAATGGCAGTAACAACCATTGATGTTGTCTATGTTTATATATTTCATTGGCCGATGTCCACCAACGGCTATTCCGTGCAGAGTGTTTACTTCTGTTTTTTCCATCACCAGTTTTTACGATTTTGTAGGCGAATATAAATATAATTTATGTTTATTAAGAAAGAAGAATGGATTCAAGAAGATTTTACGGCATAACGCGTGAGTAAAATTACCTGCTTCCTAGTAAAAATAACTAACAAACTTTGTTCCTAAATTGGAACACTATACAGTAATGGTAATATGGACCGCACAAATATGGAACATTATGATGTAAGAGTTATATTAACCGTTGGTCAAATATGGAACTATATGCACATGGTACCTCATAAGAACAATAAAATAAAACAATTATAATATTACTCTTCCAGTGTTTTTAGACTGATTTACGTTTGTGGCATGTGTGGGTAGGTTTATTTCATGACGCTTTTTTATTTTACAGGTAATAAAACAAACAACCGTGTTTTGGCATTTCCTGAAGACTCCGATACCACCACGCGTAGAAGAGGGAGGCCCGTTTTTGACCAAATCATAGAAAACGTTAAAAAACCAAAATGAAGGCGCTTGGAACTGCCACCTCGGGAAGTGGCTGAGGACGGGATTGGTCATTGGCCTTGTTGGGAAAATGATCGGCAGCGTTGCAAAAACTGTGGCCAAAAGTCACATGTATGCTGCACTAAATGTGCGTGCTACTTTTGTTTCAACAAAGACCGCAACTGTTTCAATAGTTTTCATGCTACCACAAATTAATAAATGGTTTATTGTTTAATTAAGTTGTGATTATTCATAATTATACTTGCGCAGGTTAATAAAAAATCGATATTTTAAAAATACTTATGCTGTTTGCTTTACATCTATCGATAGACCGGCATTACACGACATATCACACATAAACTCCGGGTTATTCTATATATGTATATATATTACAATTTTATATATTACCTACCTCAATTACCTTATCGCATACTGTTCCAAATACGGACACAAATATGATGTAACCATGATAGCATGATGTTCCAAATATGGCACAAGGAGTTTTTCTCGATTTTTCTCGAATTTCCATGTGTTATAATTTTTTAAATATTTATTTTACATATGCTAAGTAGTAATACATATCCTAAATTAATTTAAAGGAATTCTAAAAATCCATGCGGTAAAGGGTTAATTTTAACTAAACTCCCGCGTGTAAACAATCACCTACCACGAAAGTAAAAAACTCTTTTAGATGTGTTGACAGCTGACATCTTAGAAGTTTTTTTTTGAAATTAAATATAAATACCTATTACCTACTGTAGGTAGGTAGGTAATACAAATTTTAAATAATATTAGGGAGTTGCATGTTGTTTTATAAATCGTAATCAATTAACAGCAAATAAAAAAAAAATATTTTAGCTGTCGGAGGCGTTAATTTTAAAAATGTCTCGCTTACTCCTGCGTTTAGTGTTCCCAACATTTTCTAAAAATGTAATACCTAACCTCTTGAAAATTAAGGAAGGGCCAAATTATTTAAATACAAATGTATTGGTGATAAGAAGTTATGCGAAAAGTAAAGACAGGGGAAAAGATAAAAAAGGTAAAGCAATGAAGGTCGAAATTAATCCAACAATGATGGCTGAGCTAGTTGATGTGGAAAAGCTAAAAAGTAGATGCCAAACCAGTATTGAGAAAATGCGAGAAGATTTTGCCAAGAATCTTTCATTAAGATCTACTACAGGATCAATAGAATCTTTACAAATAAAATATGAAGGAAAAGATTATGAGTTACAGGAGCTTGCCCAAATTATAAGAAAAAACCCAAAAACACTTGTTATAGATTTTGCATCATTTCCTCAAGTTATACCAGATGTATTAAAAGCTGTACATAGTTCTGGATTAAACTTAAATCCCCAGCAAGATGGAACTCGGCTATATGTCCCAGTACCTAAAGTGACAAAGGAACACCGAGAGGCTCTAGCAAAAAACGCAAAAGCACTGTATATTAAATGTAGAGATGCTATGAAGGATATTCAAAATGAATTTATAAAAAAGAGTAAAAAGCAAAGTGGTGTATCTGAAGATTTGGTATTTAGTGTCACAAAACAAATATCCGCTCTATGTGAACAGTACCAAACAGATGCAAAAAATATTTATGAGACGAAGCATAAAGAACTTGTTGGAAATTAAATAATATATTAAATCAAGCTTTTGTAGAAATATAACTGACTTTCTCGGATTTTCTTTTGTATTCATCATACCTAGTTAAATTATGCATAATTTTATACATGTTTTATGAGTAACCTAATAATTTAAAGATAATGTAGAGGTTTAAAGAGAGACAGAGAAGCCGGATTCTAACTCTTATTGACTTGTAAGATTAACGGATAAGGAAGTATTGTCTTGTATTGAATAATAAATCTTATATATTTAATATACTTAAGAGGTCTATTTCATTTTAACCTTACTTTAGGCATAAAATGGTCAATTTTGATACTCTTACCATTACTCGTAAACTGAAAGCCTTTGACAAATCTACTAATAAAATAGTTATTATTGCAGTCTGTAGTGGCCTCGCTTTATTTATTTAAATATATCAAATTCAGCAGTATGATTTTCATAGACTACTCGACAACTTATTTAATTTGAGATTGTGGAATGTGGACAGGACTAAATTTAAAGAGTTCTATGGCCACCATAGATCCAGTTTTAACTCCAAAAGGAAAATATAACAATTACACTCATATTTTCGTCTTATTTTTTTCGACAATCGATGCCGCGCCTTTTTTTATCTTTTCCCGTCTTTATTTTTCGCATAATTTCTTATTACCATTTCATTTGTATTAAAATAATATATTATATACTTAGTATGGATATACTTTTAGTAGGTACTCTAATGATGTTCAGTTTATGCCGCGAAAAGTTGAGTCTTGCATAGAAGTTCTATGATAGAACAATAAAACTTATCAAATATAAAAATATCAGACATAGACCATAGCATGGCCATAGCGTCAATTGTCAATCGTGAATTTACACCTTGTTGACTAATGTGTATTGTGTACAACTGTCACTTGGAATGACTCTGTAGTCTGTGGTGAATTGTTTTGCTTCATTGAGTTTCTGTTGAGGTAACTTTCATAATTAGTTCACTGCTTAAAAAATGGATAGAAATCTTCAAAGAACTATAAATCCCTACGATAGAGTAATGCCGCGTGTTTATAGTAAATCTCGGTCCAGTTTAAAATCAAATCCAAACATTACGCGCCATGATACTTCTACCATACGTCTTGGCGGCAAAGCTAGTGTTTCAAATTTAAGTTCCGGTGTTTTTAGTGAACTTCCAACAGTTTTGAGCGACTATGTACAAGAGAAAGATGTAAAGCTCAAAAAAGCTATACATATTACGAAGCCCAAAAAGACGTTACAGTCTTTAGATTTAAAAAAATCATCTCACCAATTGAAAAACTTAAAAAATTCTCGAAAAATTCACGCTCAGGCTTCGGCACCTGCGATTTTGAACCTTGAAAAAGTGGACTTGTCTGTTGGACATGTAAAAGAGTGCTATTCCGGTCAATCTCATGCGAAATTGAAAGAATTGAAGGTAATGTTATGTATTCTTTTATTTAATACTTTTTTCATCTCTTTTTTTTTTATCAAATTTTTTCTATCAAATCAAGTTTCTTCTTTCTATCTATTCTTTCTCTTGATCACAACTTCAAAGCTACTTTTCTTATTTCATCAGACCATCATATATGGGATCTGCCTCTTTTTCCCTTAGCTCCATTTCATAGGTGTCCACAATGTTATGTTTTTGATCCATTTGTATTTGTGTTCTCTGAGTGAAGGTCATAGCAGATCATAAAACTGGAATAGATCTTTTTGACTAAAGGATAAGCTGAAAAAATTGTGTGAATTTTTTTTAAAGTTTAATTATCTGTTTGTATCTTTGTTAATATGTATGCAATTTCTGTGGTAAGAAAGGCTTGACTGATTAATATCTCATCTACTACCTAACTAAACAAAGAACATTCAAAGTTTGTTAATGTTTACTTATTGAATTGTATATCATAAACTAACCCATAATAATATAATCATAATTATAAATGTCTATTGTTGTTCAATAGACTTAACAATTTAAAAATATCTTTTAATCAATATATTTGTATAAAATTTCAGGAGGAAATAAAAGCATTTGGTAATCTAGAAAAATCCAAAAAGTTCCGTGGTCGCCTTTACAAATCATGTGGAGTATTGGTTGATGAAGAAGGAAAATTTGCTGCTGATAAGGCTGTTCAGGCCGAGGAATTAGGTAATTGTTTTAATTAAGTAGATATGTATTTGCTTACTGTTACATTTATATAATATTAATTTATTTAGGTATAATATAATTTACCTACTTACCATTTAATACATGGGATTTATTAAATAGGATAAAAGTATAATATGACTGCATTTTATGGTATTTCATTTAACTCAATACATTGTATTGCATGTTGACTTCTTTTGTATAGTAGATTGTGGTAATGTTCTACATCCTTACAATTGATAATACAATACATATTTAATTAGGTCAAACAGCAAGGACATTTTTTTTTCAATCTATTTATTACTTTATTTATTTTTATACAAATTACTCCATTCATACTCCAAATTTTTTAGTCTAAAACACAAAGATGTTTTCTTTGTATTTGGTAATTCTTTTGGGAGTATCGTTGACAAAATATTATAGATTTTTTAGTTACTGCAGCATACCTTAAATTAATAGGGCTTTCAAATTAAAGCTGTTCTTTATCAAATATGCTGCTTCCTATTACTATAAAATATGTTCTATAAAGGACTGTGTGAGTAACTATTACAGTAGTACAGCGTGATTTAACTAGATGTCGCTTTAGTTTTCAAATCAGTTTTAAATGTTATGAATAAACATTATTATTAATTATTTATTCGGTACGCATTATCCAAATATCTGAAAATTTTAAATCTTAATTTATTGAAATTTATTTTAGAAATAATAATGTATTGAAATACCAAATAGGACCTAAATACTTATTTTACAGTGGTATGTGTCAGCCGAAATAGCTCAGTTGGGAGAGCGTTAGACTGAAGATCTAAAGGTCCCTGGTTCGATCCCGGGTTTCGGCATTTATTTTTGTATTATTGATTTCAAAAATATTATATACATATCATATTAAATAATATAAGTATAATTTATAATAATTTAAAAAATATTTCCTTATTCTGAAACCGTTGCTTTTTCTTACTTAAGGGAATATAATTTTTTCTTATTTATTTTTCAGATAGTACACCATCATTACAAAGGTATGTAGTATATGACATTTTATTATATTATAATTTATAGTACATATTTTTGTGTTTCTTGAATTCTTATTGTATTTTATGTTCACTACATTTGTGGATATTTTGATTTTTGATATATATTGACAGAATTTCTGCATAATTATTTGCTAAATTGTCTAAGAAAATAAACTCCTCATGTACCCCTCCGATATAAATCGTAAATCTGATTTTAAATATTATTACAAAATAATATCAATAAAAGCTATTGGCCTATTTGGCGAAGGCTATACATAGCCTCTTTAGCTCAGTGGTAGAGCACTGGTCTCGTAAACCAGGGGTCGTGAGTTCAATCCTCACAGGAGGCATTTAATTTTTAACTTTTATGTTTTTATTAATATTTCACTCATTTGAGAATTCTTGCCGCTTAATGTACTTTAATGTGAGTTTTAAAAAAAGAATATCCTTGTCTTCGGAATTTCACCATTTTAAAATTAATTATTAAGTTTAAAAATTACTTTCGCAAGGCTATTTAAAATATGATTCAGTGTATTCTTATTCTTTATAAACTATATTCCTCCTTAACCACTGCGAATCATTTGGAACTAAACTTTTTTATTTTCGTTAAATTAATATTAATTACAATGATTTAATAATTTATTACTACTTATTTAACCCCCAAAGAAAAAAAAGGAAGTTTTAAGTTTGACGCGTCTGGAAAACAGTGTCGTGGCTTCGTAGTTCCTAAGCGGATGGACCGATTTCGTTGCAGTTTTTTTTGTTTGAAAGCGGACTTGATCGGGACAGATCTTAGCTAAAAATTTTAAAAATCGGTTAATCAGATAAGTACATATTATTAGTAATCATCATGTCGGGAGATTTTTTATATTGTCTTGAAGTTTATTTGAAAAAGATCTTAACAACTATGGTTACAATTTGTCTTACTTTATTACATTATAACTAATATGCATCTGTAACCAGTTAAGGTTAAAGCAAAGTTAAGCTAGCTATGCAAAATATGTATGCGATTATGCGAAAATTAGTTTCTCTTTTATCGTCGCAAATCTTTAAAATATCCTTTGTATCTTAGAGGTAACATAGTTAATACGAGGTCCTTCCTCAATCTGAGATCACAGCTTGGCTCAGTACCGTTAGCGACAGTTACCGACCGGCTTTGTTTACCTGACATATCCTGTTTTACATTATCTCTTTTTTGCGTATCTGCATGTACTAAGACCTCGATAAATTAAATGTAGATATTACTGATTTTTTTATGTCTGTAGTAAGTTGTTATTTTTCAACTCACTCCAATTCTCTATTTGAATGTGTGTTTCCTGTATGTTTGTTACATGATTGTGAAGCCCATAATAAACTTGTTTTTATGAAGGGTATTATAAGTTTAATGTGTCTGTGCCTGTTTGCAATTTTAGTTTTATGTTCCTTTCACCAAATTGTTCTTTCCAATCAGAATTTATTTGAAATGATTTAAATACTTTGTTTGGGTGAACGCGCTAATCTGAGCAGCTGTTGATTTTTATTTAGTTTAGGTTGGTTTCTATTTATCGAGAAGGGCTATAGCCCTATAAATATATTATAACATTACGCTACGACCAATAGGAGCGGAGACAGATTGAAAAAAATTGCCAAAACTGGAAAAGGCTCGTATGTTTTCCTCTAATTTAAACTGAAACTGCGGGGCGCAAGTAGTTTGTGATAAGCGTATAAGTTTGTGTTGTGGTTTATTTTTGTCCCGAATGACGCATAAACCAAAAAACCCATACGTGCCGTGTACGTCGTTATTTACAAAATCTCGATACGTCATATCCGCTTCCCGCTGGCGTGGCTCCAGGCCCCAGGGTTCAGGCTATTTCTGATATCGACTTGATATACGGTAGGGAATTAGAGAGCGTTTCCGAAACATTTCCTTTATTTTATAGATTCATTAACATAATATTCGGACAATGTTGCTGAGAGGAAACCAATTTAATATCTTTAACTAGGTACAATATACTATTTATTATTTACACCACAATTTTTAAATTAACCTATAATATGTGCAGGACAAATAGCAGCCAGCTGTCATTGTTGCTAGTTAACCAGTTTTGCACAGTGTTTGATTTTCAGGTCTATTCGTAATTTTAAATACATATTACCAAATTATAAAAACCAAATAGACTTAAAAACATTATTTTTACCTTCATTAGTTCATAGTATTTAGTAAAAGGTATTTTAATGTACAATTGTTCATCGTAATTTTTTTTTTTTTTTTGAAAATCTCGTCCCGTCTCATCATCTCTTTAAAATTTAAATACACTAGTACCGAAGTAACATATTACAAATTTTCCTTCTCCTCTTATCATATAATGGCTCAACAAATATAGTTATATTGGATATTTGCCCCATAAATATGTATTTCATATGGCGTGTTGCGGTGGCTTAAAATAATGATCGCGGCCCTTATACGGACAACGTACGTGAAGCTGAATGAACGGACGTCATCAACCCTTTTAATGAGATTATGTTACGTCCTTATTGTTTGTGTTGTTTATGAATGAGATGGATGTATTTATATTTAGGATTATGATTAAGATGCACATTGATACAAAGCCAAAACAGTGTTTTGACAGTGTAAAGAGCAAGAACAATCTGGCCATCGCAGCTCTGATTGTAAACATCGGGGTTTCGGCTAGTGCGACTATTGCCCATGTGTTGATTTGCGTAGAAATGGACTAATCTAAAAGGACCAATTTGGTGCTGTTAGAAAAGTGATTTTTTTTGGTAGTTACAATCACCGAAGTATATGAATTACTTATTGTTTGTTTCATGTCAATAATTTTAGATTGAGATTCTTAATAGTGCCTAGTAGATAGGAGATGCTATCTATTTGAAACATATTCCCAGCCTCTTTTGTATCTATACTAATATCATAAAGCTGAAGATTATGTTTGGTTGAACGTACTATATAGTATCAAGGAAGGCTCTATAGGCTATATAACATCACGCTATGACGAAGTAAAATGCATGCATTAAGAGAAAGCGGATAAGCCTATAGTAAATCGTATCCGGTTGGCATTTACAACATGATTCAGTTTGTACGTACGTGACCGGTCTGCGTTCAAGCCATGACATTAAATCTCGGGAGTCGGGGATAGTTCTAGACTAAAACGAGTTTTAGTGAGTCTAACGCGGTAAATTATCTGGCATTGTTTGCTGTAGGCATTTCATAGTTTAGGCAAACTAACGCTTGTTTAGATAAATGTAATAAATTAACTGGACTATTTGTATTTTTCGCGATTGTGAAGCTAATAATAAACGGATTTTAATAATTATTTTTTGTATATAGATTCAGAATAAAAAATTAGTTTTTGAAAAACAACAAAAACTATTTAATTTATCGTTTTCGAAAATATTGGACTCAAAAGCACGAATTAATTATTTAAAAATAATAATATATGTAACGACTTTAAAGTATCAAAATTTTATGACATAATAGATTACTGTTAATAAACTGTTATCCGCAAAACTTCGTTTAAGTATTGTGGTCTCCACTTCGAAAAGAACTATCAAGTTCTCTATTAGGAAAAAATAATAAACTGTTTGTGTAACTCTGTGGGTTATGGGACTACTTCAAAGCCAATCGTCCACCGCCAGCTAAACTTATTAGCAACTAAGCTAAGCTAAACTAGGAAATAAGTTGTCCGTCTAATCGAAGAACAAGAAAAGCTATGACGAGAGTTCACAGGAAGAATACATTCATCATAGAAAAAGAAGACGACACTGGATAAGCAAGCGCATTCAACTCTGGAAAACAAATGGAGAATTTAACACTCTGCTTAAGAGACAATGACTCTGTAGACAATGAAAATTTTAAGTTGTTCTATCGTGCATCCAGAGAACAGTGTAAAGAGTTATTAACAATGATTGCTAAGGGTATCATTAATATTGACACTAATTATCGATCACATACTACAAAACACATCGATATAGAATACCCAGAATACACATTCGCCTACAAATTCAAGTTGAAAAAGTGTCCCATGCTTACTGTCAGTGTGTGCAAATAATACAAAATATACCCAATTGCACTTTTTCAAATTTTGATATTTTAATTTTATGCTAACTTAAAGTTTTATTTCCAATGCGAGAGTGTGGCGGTTATGACATTACGTCATGTAATCGTCAGCGCGCGACTATGAGGGCACTGTGCTAAATATGAATTCTAGCACGGTTTGGTAGTACCATATTTTGAGCGTTGATGGTGTATCTTGGGTGTATATTAATCTATATCGAAAGGTGCTACAGGGCTAACGTAAGGGGGTGAGAGGGGCTTAGTTTAATTCGCGTACCTTCGGATCGGCTTACACAGCTAAGTTAGTTTGACTTAGTTGGGATATTTTAATAAGCTTAGCTGGCATACTTTGCGGTGACGCACTTGTATGAAAAACTGGTTCATCTATGCATGCTAGACTAAATTAACTTAGTTTACCTGGCGGTGGACGATCGGAGATCTTAAAGAAGCACATAGAAATTATTCATACAGCTCAACATATTTTCTGTTAGTTCCCTGAAGTAGTTATGAGTAATATAAATATTTTGATGTTTTCCTGTAAATTCGAAACTAAAATAATATCGTGCTGGTTTTATTCTAAAGGCTATTATTAACTGCGTTAATAGCTAAGTTCACGCATCTGCATGTTGAGTCAGAATTTCTGGTTAACTGCCTATTTGCCTGAAAAAAATATAAGTTTTGTGTGTCTGTCGAATAATTTTTTTCTCGAACGCATAGTTTATTTTAAAGCTGATTTGATCATGTGCTTGAGATGGATGGATCTTAGCTAAAGTTCATGGAGATCTATTCATCCATTTATGAGATATTCTTATTTGGCGGGCGGTTTTCAAATTGTCTTCAGTTTCACTTGATATTACTTATTACGTCTGGAAATATGTTAAAGAATTCTCGTTTGGAACTGGTATAAAGTGAGCCTAATAGGTCAAGAGCGTAACAATAGACGGCAGATGAGGTCGTGTGGCTATTGACCCGGAGTAGGTACATGCGCAGACGCAGCATCGACCTGTATTAAATTTTAACTCGTATTTTGACTTACCAATGACTTAAGTACAAAAGGACCTAAAGGTTCGACGTGCATCCCGTCAGGGAGCCCCGGATGATAAGATGCCAATGACGCGATTAAAATTAGAAAGCTGACGTGAGCAAGATGGAACATAGCCATACATGATGTCGAGGGTTTTATAATTCTCTTCAATTTCACTTGTTTATTCTAGTTTCAGCAAGTTACAGACACCATCATGATTTAATGTATTCAGTATAAACTCTACTCCGTTCAAGTGACCTTCCTTTACATTGGTTTCTCAATATTCCAGAACGTTCAGTGTTCAGATTCAAAGCAGAATCCCAATAGTATTTACGATTGCGTGGTCACGTACTTCGGAAACACTTGAAGCTATCGAGCTTGTACGTTTCAGGGTTCACCGGGCTTTGAGATATATTGTACTCAAAACTTATTGCTATAACATTTTTCAATCTTATTGAAACAAGATGTGTTATAAGTTTGACGTGTGTGTGTGTGTCTCTGTCAGTGGCATCGTAGTTCCTCAGCGAATCCTCGCGAAAGACGCGATCAAAATGGATGTTAGTTACGAAGACGTGTTTGTCCATTTCCAAGATATTCTTATTTGTAAATATCGCGTCCTGATTCCCGGTTCGGGGCCTTTAATTTCAAAATTTCTAAAATTTGTTTTGTTAAGAATTAAAATTATACGTTTATTGTTATATTCACCGTTTTACAGATTATCTTATAAACTGTTAGGGTCAAATAGGACTTTGTAAAATATCGTTCACGGGGCACTAATGTCACTTTCTCACTAACGTACCATTGTTGTTGCAAAAAAGAGACAACAGTAAATATTATTATCGTTGTATTTAAGTATTATCACGTAATGTTTAGGGAGTTTTTTGCGTTGCCATTTGGCCTGTAATGAGCCATTATAACAGAAAAACAAGCAATTACCGTTGATTATTATGGTAGAGATAATGAGAACATCAATAATTTTATTTTGGTCAAGAACCCACATGGATGTTGACTACCCCTGCGGTTATCCTTGGCAGTTAAGTCGACCGCGATCACGTAAACGCTCCTAGGGGAGGACGTGATCGTCCACGTCACGGTCCATGCAAGCTAATCAGCTTTTCCTGTTATAAAGTATTGTGTTTCAGGGGCTATTCTTATATTTCATACGAATCGTGACTTGCAGAAACTTGCCCGACCTCCTAGTAGGGGTTACCGAATTGCACTTAGCCTAGCTTTTACTCGCGACTTCGTCCGCGTGGTCATACAATATAACCCATCAATGCAAGAAGTTTTAAAATAGGTCCAGTAGTTTTTGAGTTTTTTCGTTACAAACATACAAATCTACCCTCTTTGTAATATTAGGTAGTTTAAAAATTTGATCACTATTACAGACGGGAATCAGTTCACATTATTCAAGTGAAATACTACTGAAATTTGCTCTGTCAGGTCCATTCGTTTTCATTCAAAAAATATCCTCGTTTACATATGTGCTGCTATGGAGTGTCTGATGAATCGATAATGTATTGTACGGCACCAGCGAAGCAATCAAATGTTCGCAGCCAGAATACAAAGGCAGGAGAATAATCGGTGGGTTCTAAATGAATACCAATCGATGTGCTAATGCGCTCACGTCCACAGACGGCATGTTACGAGGGTCGGTAGGAGTAGCGGATAGTCGTTTTATTACTTTACTAGATATGAACCGCTGTTTTTCCCGCGTTAAAACCCGGTGTGCTTGGTGGGCAAAAGTGGCCATTTATCGCTGTACCGGCCGCATAACTAAGTTTTATACAATATGATATCTTTACAAATTACGACATATGAATTATCCGACACAAAAATATATTTTCAATACCGCTTGAAAAGAACAGCAGCTGAAATCCATCCTAATCATGTCAGCTTTGATCAAGCAGGAAACAAAAATAACCGCATCGAAATAGATCTTCTCGTTTAGGAGTTCGGTGCCACAGACACGGCAAATTTATTTTATTTTTCGTCGGAGATTAAAAAGAAGTTTCTAGTTTTCCTATTTGTAGGTAATATGGAGGTAGTACGAAAACAAGTTTCGACTATTATGTGAGGACGCAATGAACCTCATTTATACACCAGTAACAAGGGAAACTTGTTAGAGAAAGAAACGCTTTTGTCTATTTATTGTTTCTTAACATACCATGCCTTCTCCTTCCTTTTGAGCATCTTAAAAACCTCTCTCTCCTAATCCTACTTTCGTGTAGTTTTGTATTAATTACGCACTAAATTTGTTACTCTTACGTTGTTTCGTTTACATGACTTCTAATAATTATGGTATTGTGGAATTTTTAAAATAACTTAATTATTATAAAGAAAAAAAACAACAACAACTGGATTGATTTTAGAATTTCTTGCATTTTTGGTAAACTGAATGTTTTCTTAGTGTCACATAAATAGTCCGAGTGAGCGGACTAAAACAATATTGTTTCTTTGTTTTTTTATTAAGGGGTTAATCGCAAACCAAACGAACGGCACAATCTCTCCGAAAAGGGATAATTTTTAATTAAATCTCTTTAACATTTTGCATTAATGCTCCTCTCCTATATATCGTAGCGTGATATTATATAGATAAATGTATTATCATCAACTAAAAAAAAATGTTTCAATCCGAACCAATAGTTCCTCAGGTCAGGTTAGGTAAGATTTAATACCTACTAAAGTTTACTGAAGTTTTAAATTATAATTTGAATTCGTCGGACATTTGAAATTCAATGAAGATCACATCCACGAGTTGGCGCCTCTTCCTGCAGAGGATAATGTAGTTGTCTCTAGGCTCGTCACGCGCCAAACTCCATATCTTCTATTGATTTTCTATAAAGTTCTCTATTCAGGAGTGTGGACAATGAATCTACTTTCCGAACAGTGCTGTTATAAAAAGATCTAAAAAATCGACGATTTAAAACTCAAAAGTGCCTTGTTAAAGCTTATTTGAACAATGTATATTTTGACTTTAATGAAAGAAATAGGTTATATTAGCGGCCAGAGTTGTAGAGGTTCCTATTCATTACTTACATCGTTGATCGTACCGATGTGAGACTAGAATTCAATTTTTTATGTATTATTTTTATTTTTGCGATAATTTTCGTGTATCGATTTTCTATAAAGTTTTATATTTGTTTGTTTAGTATATTTCTGTGTCTATCTTAACTAATCATTTTCTTTAAAAGTAATTAAGTGATCTGCTTTCTGTGCCTATCCTAACCAAACATTTGTTTTTCCGGGATTCGAATCCGTAACTAAACGTAACATGCAGATGCATGAACCACTAAGCCACGAAGGCGGTTATATTATTAACACACCTGAGGCAAAATAAAATTACTATTTAAAGATGAATAAATGTGTCGGAATAAAATTAAGTCCTCCTACCCCGCTCACTCACACAAGCATATACAATAAACTTGCAGTTTTGCCGGGCCGGCAGGGAGTGGGAAGCTTGCAAAAAAAAAACACAAAAATTTATTTTTCTCGAAGATATCTCTTTGAACTGCGGTCGATTAATGTTTAAAAATTTATTATCATAATAATATATAATATCACTTATAAAAAGAACGATAAAATTAAAGATATGATATAGATTATAGAATCTTAATAATACCCACTTAAAACTTATTTTAAGTATATAGGACATAAATAGCTGTATTATTAAGATGCAACATAAGTTTATTCTATTGAACTTAAAATTATTAAAATTTAGAGTAATAAATGAAATATCACAGCGCATTAATTTTTTTCTCATTTCATGAAACACGTGAAGTGAAATGTATTGCGCCATTCGAATGAAGTGATCACGTTGCGGTGATGCAACCGGCTGTGCCGATAGTGATGGAATGCAATTAAATGTGCCGCCGTGACGAACCGCTTATCGCGGCCTTGGCAGTGACATTGCGCAAAGGTGCGCTACCTTGCAGTCGAGCGTGACCGTGCCTTTGTTTCTGATAAACACCGCTTGAGAAGTTATGACGTAGGTACGTACCTTTCAATGCTTTCGATACTCCTTCATTGTTTAATATCCCTAAGATACCAGATACTTAAATGATGCAACAGACAGACAGACCAGCTTATAACACGCACTCTATTGTCAGGGGTTTATAAATAAGACAATAAATTTTTGAATTTTATCTAGCAATTAATAAAACATCAGTCACTAAATATCCGCCGTCGTGGTTTTTGCGCCGGAAGTCCTGGGAAAGCAATCGGGGAAACAAATGAATGTTTCCGTTACGTAGGCACAAAAGGCTGATCACCTACTTGCTTCTAAAAAAAATGATCAGTTAAACAGGCACATCAATGTGTCTGCCCCATGCCCTACTAATGGTTACGGGAATTTACTTTATCGTCGCCCAATCCTGTTCAAATATTAAAATAATTCCTCCTCTGTCTACATATTATTATGTACAAGTATTTATGAAAAATAAATTCAAGGGGTCGCTGTTTGTTTTTTTTAATTAAAGTAAAAAACAAAAAAAAACTCATAAATACCAAACTCTAATGTTAACGTTTAGTTATTTTTGATGAGAAGCATAATTTGTGCTTGTCGAAGTAAATAATAATCGCGTGATTTTCCTACTGCAAGCAAATCGTAATCATTTAGATACGGATATGATGACGAGATATTTGCGTTTCGTATGTAAACAATTACCAATTACCAGTGTGATAAATGTCATTCATCGCTTCGTTGTTTTGGACTTTGCTTAGTATTTTATAAAGTGTAAACTTAATGAGAAATAAGTGTGGCACTAGGTTTCATAAAACAAAAATACCTATTCTATTTCCACTAGAATCTTTATCAATAAATAAGTTTAAAACATGTACAGCGAAAACTTATTATACGTACATTGTCTACAGGGGCTACATTATAAATTTAATTAACAGCTTAATAACAGACAAATCTTATTGCTACGGCGTATTAGAAAGTTACCGTAACTTAATGTGATCATTTTCTTTCCAGGAAGGTAGGTGGTCAAGGTTTTGTCTACTCTACGGAAACATTTTTAGACGCAAAACCACTTTAACATGATTCATGACTATGAGCCATGCCCAATTTGAGTAACGGAACTTTTAAGTTTAAACTCTCCCATAAATTATTACACAATTGATGGAAATACTATTTATTAACATGTTACTAACATTTGTAAACTGTGCAATATTCTGATCAACTATTTCTTAAGAAACCTGCATCTATGACAATTTTCTATGAGTACCTACAAACTTGGCTAATTTTTAATTGCTATACGATTTCATTTATTAAATAACACTTTGTTATTTATTAACACAAGAAAGGAATCGTTCGGAATTTAGAATCGCGAACTCTGCCGACTTGACGTTACGCAGAGATATGTTGGAATTTCATGTAGTTATAGATTTGTCATAATTTTCCATAAACTATTATATTAGATATATTTTCCTCAAACTATTTAACCTTCATTAAGGTCTAATAAATATTCAATTTTCTGGTCACAGTGAATAACTAGTTCCTTTATTAATTCGCAAACGTTTTTCATTGTCTTAACTAATTCGTATTCATGACACACAACCGGTTCCTTGTTTAGCTATACTTTTATCACAATTGCAATAGTGCGTTCTTTGTCTCTGCCAAGGTCAGCCCGTGACTCAACTTTTGTTACAAGTTGGCGTTATTTATTCACATTTTATTTGCGTTACGTTTATTTAAAAGTGAATTTGCTTCGCTAATTTACTTTCTATGACCTTCAGTAGTTAATTATTTTAGTTTAATTGCTTACAACGCGTTTATGTACTAAGTTGAAAACGTATTTAGAAGAATTAAAAGCTGAAAAGTTTGTTTTATTGGTTGGTTGAACCCGCTAATGTCAGTAACTACTGGTTCAATTGAAAAATAATTTTTGTGTTGTATAGTCCATTTATCGAGGAAGAATAACATGACGCTACGACCAATAGGAGCGGAGCATCAATAATAAATTATGAAAAATTATTCCTTTTGAGAGTGAGTGAACAGTGGGGCATAGAATGATATAATATAAGGTAACGTAATGATAATTTCTTTAGAGATATTTCTAGACGATCGTAAAAACGGCATAAATTTTAATGGCACAGCCGAATGAGCTCATAGAACATAACACGAATGACTTGCACAACATTATTCAACATACCTACCTATATTGTATAACAAGACAAATGGAAAGTTTGTCTTGTCGGATGATCAAGGTTAACGTTGCTTTTCGGTAAACATAAACATGGTTAAGCAGAGATACGGCGTTTGAACACCAAAGAAAAAAGCAGGGTCTTAGTTTATTTTATTAATCTATTCATTCGATATGCCAACATTTTACTACACTATAACAGTGTATTGAAAATAATTAAAATATAAAATATACTTAGGTTAATGTACAAAGCACTTATAGACAACAACCCACAACATGCAATAGAAATATAAATAAAAAAATAGGTACAAAAGATAATACTTACTTAAGTTTGTCATGTCTCTTGATCTATGTGTCCGACTATGACGTTATAAACGAATAAACAGATTCCAATGCGGTTTTTAACCGACCTTCAAAAAAACCAAAAAGGAGGTTATAAATTCGACGTGTATTTTTTTGTCTCTTAAGATTAATTATAAAATTATTATTTTATTTGATACATACCACAAATTACCGGTCTCTCGGAAAATATATCGATTATTGCCCTTCCATTGTGATGGTACAAATATTAACTGTTAAGTGTATACTGTGTACTTTCATTTGAGCTGTCCTTAAGCTAGATTGCTTTATGTTTATGGTAATTGTTTTATAATATGGTCCAATTTAGAGATTATTTTTGTTCTCATCACCAGAGAACGATGGCAGAAAAACAGACAATAACATTTTAGGCGAAAAACAAAACAAATTTTGAGACCACATTCTCAGACAGTTTTTTCATGTTCACGATTCAGCATTCCATGCAGTTTTAAATCAGCAAGCATGTAACCAGTAATTATAGTCAGCCAAAGCGCCTATCTTTAATCTGTAAGATAGGCTTCTATAAGTTTAGTAGGTACTTTTAAATTGTATTTATGTACATATATAAACCGCCTCCGTTGCTTAGTCGGATTTACGGGATCTCACTATGTAAATTTGTTCATATAAACCTCTAAGTAGAAGCTAAACGCAGCCACGCGTCAGAATACACCTGAATAGACTCTAGGTATAATCGTTTATTTGCTGGTACGCAGAGAATGCTCACGAGTCACGACCTTATTGTGGCAAGTGATCGGTCGAGCCTTTGGAGGGGAACGTGTGCGCGGTCCCGACACTCATCTAGGCTAAGGCCGGCCATTCAACTCAGACCTGTCCCACTGTTGCGCTGACTATCCAATTTGTGCGCGGCGGACTTTCCAAAAACGTTTATAATTTAGTCATCAACGCTTTATAAGTCAATGCTCAATGTTTGCTAAAGAAACAGACGAAGTGTCTATTGGAATCTCATGCTCAGGTTTTAGCGGTTTTAGTATCTAGGAAGGTTCAGGAAAAAAACCACTAAAAGTGTATTAAAAATCCATAATATTCATATGAAAAAAATAATAATAAATAAATAAAGATATAAAGAAAAGCAGAAGGGTCATTTAATTTACGCATTACAGAATTCATCTTTTCATTAAAATCTAAATATCTTAAATTTGGGTGACGGGGCTTAAATCTCCAACATGGGTAGGCCCATGACTACGCCAATGGTCAAGAATTTAAATGCATATTGTGTTTCATATCGTAAATAACTGTCCTAATTTTATATTCTATGGAAACCCTACAATAATGCTACGAAATGTTTCTAAGTTCTGAATACCACGTCGAGGGCGACGCAGCTCACTTTAAACTGGCTGTGACGATATATATTATTTTGAACGCAAAGGAAGCTATTAACTGTTAAGCAAGATACTTAAAATGTACTTGACTGTTTGCATAGGTGCTGAGAAATATAGTTATGCCAGTTTGCTTGAATGGTTGTGAAATCGACCAATGTTTATCAAATAGGACGGCGAACGTTAGCATCTTGAAATGTATAATATTTATTTATTATGTTATTCAATTCAACTAACTCAAAGTTAGTAGAAATCTTTTAATTGAAGCTGAAGCTTATTAATGAAGCTTTATATGTATATATAAATTTTTAAATAATGGTTGTTCTTACAGTGTTTTGATACGTAATGTAATTATTAACTAACGAAGTTGGTTAATTGTCCAGTGTTACATAAGTAAATTTTTTATATAACACTTGACGTAGGCTTGTCCAACGAGGGCACGGGGGTCGTTGAACCCGTTGCGTCGTGACGCGCTGTGGGCAACTTTCTAAAACTCAACGTCAGCGTTCTGGCGGAGGCAGCCCGAGCCGCCTTTGCGATTACTACAACGATTCTAATAGCTTAGATTTTAGTAGTATTACACTTTTAAAGAAACCGTTTCACCGGATTAAGCGCGTTTATTTAACACAATTTTACAAATATTATCTTTCGCATTATTTATCACAAGAGGTGATATTATGTTTTACATCGTAGTATGCATGCAGGGATGTTATTGCAACATCTTGATATTCTGATGAGGAACTGACGCATATGCAGGCTCTGGGAGAACCCTCACACTCGTAAATCGTAGGTACTTGGCAAGCCGCCAAACGTGTTGGTAACCTGCGATGCCTGATACTCAGTGGCTGTTGAAAGCATGCCTAAATATTTCTAACAAGGAAGTCACATTTTATAAATATAACGTAATTGTGCCCCGCTCTCTTAAAAAATTTGCCCATTTATCCAACACTTTCAATAATACCTCGCTCCTATTGATCGAAGCGTGATATAATATAAGCTATTGCCTTCCACTATAAATGGATTATCTAACACAAAAATATTTTTTTCAATTCGAACCAGCAATTCATGCGATTTGCGCATTCAACCAAACAAAGATACCCTTTAGCTTTAAATAATTAAGTTTAGATATTACTAGTTGTCGAAAGTCACTCAAATTAGCGTCGAAAAGTATAAAATAAACCATACGTGATTCGGTAAGTGCAAGTTGGCGTGACTCCGAAACCCTTCAATACATAAATTCAAAGCGCAAAGGCCGAATAAAGCGAACGGCCATCGCAGGACAGGCGAGAGGCGGTGGAAATAAAAAAGAAAGTCCGCGTACCGTTCATCGACCCACATGCACGACCGCTCGGAGACTGAACGACTCGGACGTGACTCGGGATAAAAACGAAATTGAAAAATGTTATAACATTCATGCTATACGTGGATGCACGTCGCTAGCACACGTTTTAATTGCGAATTCTACGAGACCGAAAGCGCTATCCATAAAGCTGATTTATCGCTGTTATTTCTTGTGTTTTATAATCTGGCTATTCTTAATAATTCATTGCGAAGTTCTTTGTAAAGATGCCAATAAACATGTAGTTGATTATTTGAATGATACTTACTGGCACTTACTCCAATTCAAAATGTGAACATATTCGGAAAAGAAATAATTAATATAACAATATTAAAATGTCTTGTTGAGGCACAAAAACTAAAACTTGATTTCGCTAGGTATACTGTTAGTTTTTGATGGTCAAGTATAAGCGAAAGCCTCTTAAGTTTCTACTATATCCGTGAAGTGATTTCGTAAATATTTGCGCAATTCTACGTTTACTTTAAAAATTACTAACTCGGTGAAAACCAACATTCATATTCGCAATGATGTCATACCACATGCAGCTGATAGTAATGCTAATTAGAAGCCAGTTCCTTCATATATTTAAACGACGAAGAAATGTTTGCAGCCAATGATTAAAATATCGTTGCAAAACAAACACGTCAGGCCTTCAACTCAAATAGATAACAGAAGCTTTACCACATTAAAAATTTAATTAGGAAAACGTAACGCAGCGCAAACTCATATGGATCGAACATTTTAATATATATATATCGAAAATTCGATACTAAATTCGATCTCTCATTAATTATTCTTACCAGGGTTGCAATCCTGTTTATGTTTTCTTACTATATTGGTTCCTTTATTGTACAACTAACTAAATAAAGAAATAAACTCACGTTTGACGAACTGAAACTGTACTCAGGATAATTTTACTTTATTCTTTGCTATTGCGAATTGCGATGTTGGTTTTAAAACATCTTCACTGTTAATATTCGCTTGCACGCAATCCAAATAAATTAAAGGCCACTTGAAGCAGTCGTATAAGGAATGCATGCCATGAACTTTATCTTTATTAACCAATAACCGAATACGCTGACTGAAAATAGCCACTTACATTAGCCCCATTCTGTTTAAGCCCGGGTTCATTGCGCCAACTCATGATTAATAGTCTTGTTTTAATAATAGAAGAAGCAATAGTGTCGCGTGATAAGCAACAGTGCTTATATTACACTCGGGCCCCGCCCCGGCTTCGCAGTTAATAGTTATAATGATTTTCGCGGTTTAACGCCGTTAATTTCATTTTAGCGTCATCTTATATAGCCTGTAAACTACCTCGATAACTAATGGACTAGGCATCAAACACAGGAATGTTTCTAATTCAACAAGCTTTTCATTTAATAATATTAGTTATAAACTTACATAAAGTTTATGTCGTACATAATATTATTGGTTATAGATCAGACGTCCGAGTATAATAAATACCATAAGCATTTACCATGGTAAATACCATTTATATTGCCCTTGGATTATTTATTAAAAACAAGAAAGAAAACAATACAGCAAGAAAATTTAAATATTTTTAATGCAACGGGATCGCCAGTTTGGAAAGTAAGGGAGAATTAACAAGAGGTTGTGGTGAAGTGGAAATAACTATAAAAATGAAGGTGTAAAAGAGGACATTTTGAGTACATTACGTTATCGAGGTATTATTATAGTGTACATGTTATCAACCTATCTTATCTGTCGGCATGTGTAATATTTGAGCAGAGCATTCCTACGTGATTATATGCATTCTAATATATTTTCATGTAAATATTAAATAGATTATTATTGGGCCCCAAAAGAACAAGGAAATCGCATTAAAAAAAAAGAAACAAAACTAAAAACTTGAAAACGGCTAACTTGAAAGTTTGGTTTGGATCTTTCATTGTCAAATCGGTTAGTATTGATGGACATAATATATGTATATATACATACCAGCTATTTATTTATGTGTACCAGCAAACATCAGTAACTTGGAGAACCCTGGCGTTATTAAATAGGTTTCCTTCCATTTAACATCTCTAGGGTTTTGGATAGAACACAGGATGTAAGCGTATGTAAGAACGCGTGCAAAAACTAGTTCGCTAAAAGTATACATAACATTAAACTCGTATCTCGCCTTTAAATGTTACAAGGACTGATACTGGTCTTGTGTAGAACGTTTTTTTAAATCTCCTTATACACTTTGCCAGATGTTATTTATAAGTATATTATAAGATATATTATGCGAAATGTTGAAGAATGTTGTTCCATTACAAAAATACGATCTTTGTTATGTTACTAGTCAAGTAAACGTTAATTTGTTGGATATTGTAATTTTAATTACAATGAAAATTTATTATACCCGGGTAACGTAGACCAACCTCTGCAAATTTGGGTCAGACTTCTAGTTGTCAATAATAATATGTATTATGTTTTATTATAATTTATGTGCAATGTATGTACTTAAGTGTAGAGTTTTTAGCATCACAACATATTTCTTTATTTTATAGGATAGACGTAGTTTCGTTGGTAGCTGATAAGCAAATTGAAAGGCACATTCACACCGAAGTGCAGCGCGGCGGCGCGTGACGACTGACGAGCGTCACATCCCGTAACGCCGGCATCGCGTTACCTTTCCGTTCACCGTGACTCGAATTCCTAATATTTATTACATTTTTCTTCTTCAAATCGCTTTTGGACACCGATAAAAAGAAATAAAACAATAGGAACATTTCTTCATGTTTCGCTGATTATTTCTTTACAGGCATGTAGGACATCAGTCGTCTCTGCAAAGTCAAGCAATATGAGTGGAAATTTAAAAGCTTAACATTATCATATCTATATTAATCGGACATATTAAAGTTTATTCAGCCGATTTACTTTCGACTAGGTTCTTAAATGTAACTGAAAGTAAATTTTATATTGCATTACTAATAATATAGTGTGAATATTCATAACCCGCACAAAAATAGTTTTTTTTTCTTATAAAATTCTGTCTTAAATTGTTCTGATAATAAATAACCAGAACTATTTAAGTAATTGTGTGCATAATTACTATATTTTAGAAATTAATTACCCGTGCGCGTTTGTGGGGTGTGCATTGAAATTAAGTTTTATTTAAAGACCGATGCTGCGAGCGGAAAATAGCTTAATCGTTAAACTTCCATGTTCAGTTGTAATTATCCAGCAATTAATGAAGGACATCTAGCAGACCGGTGCGACCAGGCGTCGTTAGAAAGCGCGTCGTTGCCGCTTGACTCGTCGAGCGTAGCGACGCCACGCCACTGACCGACAGCCGCCCGAGCGTGGCCGCTCTGCTGATGTGACGCTGCCTTTACAATTTGCAATTCCATTGTTCTCTTTTTGAAGGTGTAATGTCGTCTAGTCCTTACATTATAAATAAATAAATAATATACCTTAAATTGCTTGCTTTGAATAGCATTATCAAAGTTTTTTCATACCACAAAACTAATAAAGTGAATACTTTTGTTCAGCTTCACATAAGTGAAATAATTTTTAAATTTAGTCTTATAGCTTTTGAGTTCTTTTAAGGAGAATTATTAGAAACTCAAATAAATAAATAATGGCCAGCATCAGCTCTGAGTCACCCTTATTGGGCCTGTCTCATTTGCGATGCAGTACACCGCTCCGTCGTGTTGCGAGTACTGTCACGTGCCGCGGAGAAGGGAAGCCAGGGCGGAGTGAAGTCCGCTTCCATCTGCCTCTGGCCTTCGTACGCGATGCGAATAACATCACAGGGACGAATCTTACCGTCTGACAAATTTAAGCTTAAAATTATTTTGTCTTAAGTATATGAGAAATTTCGGGCAATTTCCATTAGATATCAATTCGAAATAATAAATATCGCACGATAAGCTAAGCAACGATTAAATTATCGTTATCGACAGCGCCCGTTATTGTCCAGTTCTCCTAAATTTTTGGTATCATTAAAAACAGTTCGCATAAACGTATGAAAGATTTAGATTCTATGTGTCACCCAGGCCCTCATACATGCTGAAGACAGGGAATCATGGAGCTATGTGGGCGGGCGGGCCTTTGGGGAAAAAATAGTACGACTCTAGAAGAAGATAATATCTTTTATTTCATATTACATTAATATTTAATATATATAATGCATATAATTATGCAAATCTACTTAACGAATCGTAAAAGTAAAGCTTGGTTGTTGATCAATATTTATTTACAGACATCTTCAAGGAAAAGCTTTCATTCTTAATCATTAACGCTGTCAACGTCAATATATTATGTAATCAACGAAGAAATGTATTTACAAATAATCATAACATAAAAATTAAAAAAACATTATTTATGTTGAAGTATGATTTTTTTTTTTTTTTTCAAAAAATTAATAATTTCTTCGTTGAAAAGAATTCATATTACGCAGGTGATTTTGGACTTGATCCAAGGCGAGAATATTTTATTAATTGTGTTATGTAACACAAAATGCTTACAACGCCACAAATCTCTGGTCAAACGATTTACGAGTGGAATGTGCGAAAATAAGATTGACGTACTCTGCGGCTCTGCGCTGTTCCAAATGACTTTTCAAAATTATTAACATCTTTACCATTACATTAAGTTTAGTACCGACATTTTCGATATTTTTTGCTCTAAGTATTTAAAAGCTATCAATCCAAATCTATGTGGTAGAATTAAAATTTCTATGACATATACCTAATGACAGACTCCCAAACCAATGGATGATTTCGATGATATGAGCTGCCAAACATAGCTACAATTTATATACATTCGTTTATGAGATATTCTTATTTTTAATTATAGTGTCGGAGGTTTTAAATTCTACTTGTTTTCAACATAGAAGAATTCATGTTGGAATCAAGGACGTATCAAGGAAACAAGTGAGCTGTACTATCCGCAGTACAAACTGTCGACTTGGACCATAAATCATCGGAATCTTGCTATCTCTTTCGCACCTGCACGGTCTTACGGAGTGGGACTTGCACCCGTTGTGCTGTGCAAGTATGATACCTCGTGTCGATAAAAATAATAAAATAAGGAATATAAATATGATTGATTATTTTTAATTCAGTATTGATTCATTAAGATTAATATTATATAGTTAGGTTAGTACATTTGAATTATTAAAAAAATGGTCACAATAATATATTTCTTACTTATAATAAAAGCAAACAAAGAAAGTCAGTAGACTTAATTATTAGTATTCAAACAATTTATAAAACAAATTATCTAATTAATATAGATGACTTTTAAACTTATAATAATTATATCGATATTAACATTATATAGTTAACTTAACGTTATATCGACACGGATCATCTCTACGAAGTGACATTTATGGCCCAAGTCGACAGTTTGTACTGCGGATATAACACCAGCAAGTATAGTAAATGATTGAAGCGCAGATCATGTTAGTTGCGTCAATCGGTGTGTGCATAGTGGTTAGCGGCATTACGCCAAACGGTCTGACTTCTCACGATGTGTTTGCACTACATTTGCGACAGCCACGTGTATTACATTGCGTTATCACGACTCTTATCCGGATACTAAGATTGATCATTTTCCTACACGTCAACACTCGAAACTGTTGTTGAACCTCCAAATATTGTTTTGCTTGATGTTAGTGCGTCTGTGTAAAACCGAGAAGGCCTTTTAAAAATACAAATAAAACCTATAATATGTGCATAGTAGTTTATACATGATGATTGAAAATTAACATTCATCATTACATGATACTAATTTATGCTCATATGGTTTTTTTAGAGCTTGCAAAATCTTAAATGTGTATTAAAAGATAATTTTTTACTAGTAAAGATTTGTATCTTTTTTGTCTTTGATTAATAAATTAAAAAAAAAATCTTGATCCATTTTAAAAATTATTTCACTGATAAGAAGCTACTCTTTACGAGAAGCATAGACTTTAGGTATTTTAGTGTTCCGGACGTAGTCACGAGTAAAAGATATTAAAATATTCCTTTCTTTAAGAACTACTTGGCTCACTACTTATCCTTAACTTATAGATCACAGTTATATGTGTGTTATTGTATTTTCTTATAATAAGTCCCAGTGCATCCCTGTTCTTTACACCTTGGTACAATCGTGACGTAAAGCGAGAACGCGCGCGGTATACGGATTCGCGACGAGTACGCAATACAAACGCCACCCGCGGGCCTTGGGAGGACGTGCGGCGCATGCACAACGAGCCTCTAATCACTAATGCGACAGGATTTATTGCGATGCGCTTTTTTACTACATCATACGAGGCGAATACGGTAATACTTTACTTTCTATTAAATTACGCTGAAATTTTTTTAACCTCCGACCCAAAAGAGGGGTTTTACAAGTTTGACGAGTCCGAGTATTCAACTCAATCAATTTACTTGTTAACCATCATTTTGACCAGCCTGCTTACTCTTGATTACCATTCCAATATCGGTCCAACGAGAAACGCAATATGACTGCAAAGTGCAACGGGTGTCAAAATTCAAATCACTCTTTGATTACTTTCGGAATTATCACAATTATTGAATCAAAATGAATGATGGATTCAATAATTAAGATCTTGGTTTTCATTTTATTTTTTGCATTACGGTAAGCTCAATATTAATTTTCAGGCATATCTGTCGGAGGTTAAAAATGTTTAAAATTCTTACTGAATATCTTAGTTGTTCTTGTCAGCGGCTGGTTTTGGATAATTTATGAATGACAAACCATAATTATAGTGATTTAACGTAATAATAAGTTATTGTAATTTTTATTCATAATTCTACTTGTACATTAATATAAAACTTTTGTAATTGCACGTTTCAACTTGCTCTAGTTTACGACATGTCTTTGTTTTCTCATGGTTCTCACGCAAACGTTTCTTTCGTATTATCGGCACGAAGTACGAAGGCAATGTGCGAACTACAATGTTGCAACTTGAGGAATATGCGATTACGTGTTAATAGCAATCACAAGTGAAATTGAAAACAATTAAATGCCCCCGAGATGTTAATAATTAGAGATAAGAATGAATGATTAAACAGGTCTTAAATGTAGCTAAGAACCATCTCGATCACGTCAGCTTTCAAACAAAAGAAACCGCATCGAAATCGATCCATTCGTTTAGGTGCTATGTGTACACATGAACCTACAGACATGTCAAATATATAATACCCCTCTCTCGGTACCGGGGGGTTAAAATAGCGTGTCTCGCTAACGATGTTCTTGCATCCAGGAGATTGATCTTAGGACAACATAAGAGACAGTTTTTTCACGTATTGAAATGACAATAATGACTGTTTTCACCAATCTAATCTTAGCTTAGGAGGTTCCTAAGTGATGTGATGTCTTCTTTGTTCCCTTTACAACAGTGAGAGATAGGTAATCACTTAGACGTCTCCTAAGCTAAGATTAGGTTGGTGAAAATGGTCATAAGTGTTGCAAAGATAGCATGAGTGTCAATGGCATTTCACTACATAGTATAAAACAAAGTCGCTTTTTCTTTCCCTATATCCCTTTGTATGCTTAAATCTTTAAAACTACGCAACGGATTTTGATGCGGGTTTTTTAAATAGATGAGTGATTGAAGAGAAAGGTTTTTATATATGTTTTATACCCGTGCAAAGCCGGGGCGGGTCGCTAGTAGTATATATAGAAAAAATAGTATAGTATCGTTATCTTTGTCTATAGTCCATAACTACATTAATGAGTGTGTATGTGTGGTGTCACGAATGTCTCGTGAGCATAAATAGCTTAAGCTGGGAATTGAACGATTACGGCCTCAATTGACTGCAACTTACGTATACAAATACATACCGTAGTTGATGCTATTTATATTACTCGGTGTTTTTGCTCGCAACTGATCCCCCATTTACGCACGAGTGAATGTTTACTAGTGTCACCATGATTTCAGTACTTGTACTTCAACAATTAGCGAAGTGACTCATCTATGAGTATATTATTGAAATTTTGATAGGTTTAACTTTTGATAACCTTTTATCCCATACTGGTAAGTGGTAATGCAAGACAACGCGTAACTGCTAGGAGCACATATCAATTTTACGCAGTCGCTATCTAAAAATACTTTACCAAAATCATGTTAAACACGCTGATGGTTTTCAACGTTATAGCTATTTGTAGTTTGTACTTAACTTACTTAATGGGTAAACTCAGATAAAATAATAACTTTGGATTTTGGACAAACGAAAATACCTACCTAATTAGTGTACAATAGTTCTTCGCATATTTTTCTAAACATAATAAAATGCGTGAAAATTGGTCAGACTACTTAAAATAGGTTAACCTTCAACTGATAGCAGTCATGATTTGTCTATTAATAAACTGTTTTTAATTCCGCACTAAATATTGAATATCATGTGATATGGCCGTTGCGTTTGTTATTAGCATTTCGATAAAAAATTGATAATACGCGTGTACTGTCATGATAACAGAGCTACGTTATATAATATAGCAAGTCATCGGTTTTAAATCGTCTACAAAGTTTTAAACTTTACGGATAGCTTTTCAAAATAGCTAGCAATTTAAGTTTTTTTTTAAATTATTTATTAAAACACGTAAATTATATAATAATACTAACCTAGACTGTTAAGTCTAGATAGATTTAGGTTGTTAAATCTACTACTTTTAGTTCAAATTTTACGGTCTTTTTATTTTATATACAATTTAAGCAATTTTAAACATTGTCATGTCATCAAATCAAACAAGCATCATTATCCAAAAGGGAAGGAATCTCCACATCTACGCCGATACCCACTTGAGCTTTTGGTCTGTTCTTTCTGAACTAGCAAATATTTGATCTGATCTGATATTGGATTATTCATTTCATATTAAATAACAATGAAACGAAACCTATGACTGACTTTGTGTGTAAGAACTCAGCAGGCGCGATTTAAAATATGCCTTGCTTTAAATCAACAATCATCCTTCGAAAGGCTACTCTACGACTAACATAGAGTAATCCCTTCAAAGCTAGGGCTGGCATTTGGCAACCGGCAGTTTATAAATAGATACATTGATTACGTGTTTGCTGTGAATGTAAATCCTGTTGTCAACACTGTGGCGAATTCTTATCAATTAATGCGTATTGATATCAGTTTGAGACAGCGCGGGACCACGCAGCGGCTACGTGATCGTGGCTGATACCGGCTATCTGTTTACTGTACAATTGTTTATATTTAGCGAGATTGTACGGCTTCGCAAATATCATGTAGGTATACTTACCAAGAGTAGGATCTACCAGTTGTTTATTATACAATAATTTGCCCTTTTTTGCAACATTTTAAAATAATGCTCCGCTTCTATTGGTCATAGCGTGATGTTATATAGGCTTTCTTGTTAAATGAACTATGTAATTTTTCAATTCGAATCAGTAATTGCTGAGAGAATCGCCTTCAGCTTCATAATATCATCAACTAACCTACTCAAGTTAGTTAAAGAAACCTTGCGTCTCGTTCCTACATTAGGTATATAATAGTTCGTATTTTTTTTGTTTACACGACGGGCCCATTCCAGGAAGACGGCGTTATCAATAGGTGTACAATTTGGAATTGGCTGAGGGCTGACCACTTGACCTTGAAGGCAGCTGCCTCGGCAGATGTGCGCAACGGACGTCACACCAACGTCAATATTATACATATCACATAAATATTTACATTTTGTTTCAAACAATTTTAACGCATCCGAAATACTTAATTATTTTAGTAAGACGAAAGAGCTACGAGAAGTGATAACACGCTTTTTCATTTTTCCAAATAACTAACGAAATTGAAAACAATTTCAAAAACCCCTCTTCATAAATTATAGCTCGTATTAGATCCATCTCGAACACGTTAGATTTCATGAAAACCGCATCATAGTCAGTACATTCGTTACAAATACCTCGAGTAAAAATAAATTTAATCGGTAGATTACGATGCGACATGAGAACTTTAACTCCTGGGAATGGCCGACCCTTTCGGCCAATCGTTTTTTTTGTATTTCAGAAAAACCTCTAATTATGAATAATACTTAATATAGGTGTGTATATAATAATATATGTATATGCAACTTTGACCAACAAGTAGTATTTTTGATCGAAAATATGCAACTCGTAGGTAGATGCTAATTCTAATAGTTTAGATTTTAGAATATATAATATAATCACTATATAATAGTGTTACGGAAGTGTTTGACGTAAGATGAATAGGTAAATAAATAAAGCTTGTGTTATAACGGCACATGAGTCAGTAGACCGGGAAATATGGTCATCGTTATGCAATAGTTACCTACGTTACGAAAACGATATATTAAGCATGCGGAAGCATTTACATGATTCGCCCAAGTTTTGGACGCGTCACTAATATTTGCCGTATTTGCAACATTTTTATTGATACTCCACTCCTATTGGATATTGATAATGGACTATCCAACACAAAAAAAATATATCGAACAAACTTTTCAGCTTTTAATATTAAGTATTAATTTAGAAGAATAGATACAACAACATAATAAATGGTTATAAGTTTTGTTCTGTGTGTACGAGTATATGTCACTGAACTAATTAACTAATTTGTATGCCTTTTGTATTTTAAAATAATGACACTAGTTATTCCGAAATGCAGGAATGGTTTATCGTTTTTATTACAGATATCTTATTATGGGGTTGCTATAAATTACTTACATCGTCTCGTTTAGTGTTCTGGTTATATATTATTGCTCAATATTATACGTTCAAGCTGATGCCCCGCGACTTCGCCTGCGTGGCTTTACAATAATTGTTTCTTTAAAAATATTTAAAGAATTTTAATGTAAGTGCCTTCAAACAATACTTATTAATTGGATAACGTTTAACGGCGACTCGTAGATATTACAACCCGTATCTAAAAGCTACATAGCTACAGACTTATTCTTGAAAAACCCGTTTATTTAGTGGTCTTAAGTCTAATAATAAATGCTAAAATAAAATACCGTTAATGTGTAAAGGCAATAAATATTGACGTCATAGCGTTAAACATATAAAAACAAAGTAATTAATATCGCTTATTACCGTCTTCCATTATAGTGTGTATAATTTTTGTTGATATGTCAACGAGAGGTGACATTATCATCTAGGCATAATGTTTTTAAATAACCACTTTCAAACGAGGGCTGTTTGACGTGTCTCTGTGTCTGTGGGTCTATGTTGATGTTGTGTCATGTCTGTGGCATCCTAGCTTATAAAAAGTTCATTGAAAGCTGGTGTAATCGAAATCCATTAATGAGATATTCTTATTTGTAATCAGGTCGGAATTTTCAAATTGTCCTTAATTTCACTGTCACTGGCACTGGCATCGTAAATCAACTGAATCTACCAATTTCGATGCGGTTTTTTTATTGAAAAACTAACGTAATCTAGAAAATCTGTCAAATCATTCATGGATATTTGTAAACATCTTGTCGGGGTTTTTTTTTATTGCCTTCCATTTCTCTTCTTACATGGCCTTTCTTTATAATATGTATATTCAATATTTACGCCTTGTCCATTATTCCTGATAGAAAACGACTCCGGTCTACGCGTGTAAGCGCAAATTTTGCTTATACGAGTATAATGTGTTATTTCAGGTGTACTAATTTATGCAAGGTGTTGTGAGTTTCCATGTAAGCCATTTTATTGTTCTTGATGATTCATTCGTGTCGCTTTAGAACTATGTTGTCATTAACTGTTCAATGACTTCCTCAATACTTTGGAAAAATAATAGTTTTATCAGACTAGCAACTGTGCCCCGCCGGTGTAAGGTCGCGTTAATTTCGTCGTATTGTTACGAGTAGGTATATAGCATAAAACATTCCTCGATAAACGGACTATCCAACAAAAATAACTTACTTTGCTACCAAAGGTAGCTAATAAATGTTCACAATATCATGTTCGTCTGTGCGTGTGTATGTCTCTGAACTTCTAACGGCTTTGATCAAATTTGTGCCTTCGAATGGATTCCGAAATGATTTATCGCTATTATTGCAGATATTCAAGACTAGCGAACCGCCGCAGCTTTGCTGTGTTTGCTAAACATTACCCGTGTCTTCTCGTCAACTGTGTCTTCTGATTATAGATTAGAGCTAAATAATGCGTAAAAAATTTAAAGTATGAAATTATATTTCAATTTCATACCGTTTATTTAATAGGTATCAATCGAGTTGATGTGCTATCTGGGGTCTAACATACACAGGTAAGTAATTCAAAGATTTTAGTGCTTTGTAATTTGTTTAATAACGTGTAGGTACTGCAGTTGATTCATACTTTACAAGGGTGAATTCGTCACGAGACCAAGAAGATGTAGGTATATAAATTATGTTTTGTAAGACATTTCTTTATAGTAATAAAGTATACAAAGAGTTCTCTGCTTTCATTTTGTTTTGTGCAATTCATTCAATGAATTTCCTTTCTTATAGTTTAGACAATATCACATTTGTTCAGAGTTATATTATATTATAAAAAGAGGGTATATTAAATCATTGTTTCTGTTCTAAAGAATGGTTTAGATCATCGTTTCTCAACCATTTTTATATGGCGACCCACGAAAAAGCCAAAAAGTTAAATAGTCTTGCGACCTCGTCACTAAAATATTTAGTTTTTTAACACTACACTAAAATTCATACCTTTATTAAATAATCTTTTGTGCCTTTAAGTATTTTGTATTTTTTATTTTATTTCTTTAAAAACAAATTCGACTCCCCCGAAGGGACGCGACTCGCGACCCCCCGCTTGAGAAACAATGGTTTGGATTTAGAGGACAAGTTAAAGTTAATTTTACCTTTTTTGTTGTCGTTATTCTAACGATAAGATGGTATAATACAAATTAACGTAGAAATGTTTGTGAAAGCCAAAGTTACAAAAAAATTAGGTACTTAAAATTATTAAGTATGTAGGACAATGAGGGTCCTATCATTATATAATTGTGGTATTAGAGTAATCAGCCAGTAAAACAATGTTTTATATTGTGACTTATAGTGTATTTTATTCTCAAGTACTAGACGCTAACATGACGCTAACTTACAAAACAAAGCTGTCAAAATGACAATTAATAAAATGACGTTGCGCACGCCACAAGTATATAGTTTTAGATACAATGTTGCTTTCATACTTATCATTATGAGCATTCAACTAGACTTTATGAATTTGTTGATTTAACTATTCACCAACATGAGATCAGTAATCGTAATAATCATCAGTTCAAGCGTAAAATCGTAACAAAAACTATTCACATTTTATTGAGATAGTGTAAATTTTTCCAATTTATCTTAACGATCTCATGCCTAAATAACTTATTCTAAACACTTACAAAACTTAAAGACAGTTTGTGAGTAAGAAAACTACAATATTTTCAGTCTCTGAAGCAACATCTTCTGAGAGATTCTCTCTCTCTCTCTCTCATACGCGCTTAGGGCGCGTTCCCACTGAGTCGTGACGACAGATAATCTTGTTACACATTTGTCGAGGCAGCCGCTCGAACCAAATTAATTCTTCTAAAAATGCAGCCTGCGAACGCGCCCTTAGGTATACTAAAGTGTCGGCAAAGCCTTAGGTTGGCGAACAACTCCACTTAAGCCGATAAAAATTATTTGAATAAACAGTAAACACTGTAGAGTGTAGACTTTCGTGCGGCTCTGCTCGTCTAGCTCGTCGGCACAATAACGGCCCAATCTTTCACGATACGTAATAAATACATCTCAGGTTAACAGATTTTTTTGCCTTTTCACTAAGCGAAAGTTTTTACGTTTTTTTTTCGGTACGTCCCTTTAGTTTATTTTAACCAATTACACAAATAGTTACACGAATGGAATAATGACCTTGGCAGTTGGCACTGACAAAAATACGAGCACGGCCGTGACGTCACACATCACTGACTGACCCTCTCAACTATCAAACCCTGATATTGAAAATGCAATAGTAACCGTCTGTCTGTCTGTTATGCTTTCAGTCCTAAACCATTGAACCAATTTTGATGAAATTTGACACATCGATGTACAAGAGCTTGGTAAAGGACATAGGCTACCTTTTATTTTGAAAAAAAAGACTTAGTACGTCATTGTCGAAGAGATATAATTTCAGTACATACCAACAAAATTAATAGTATTGCTATGTTTGCATACAGTTACCCAATTTTAATAATAGATGTTAAATCAAATTTGTATTCATAGAATAATAATTAATCTATCCAGGTACTAAAGCAGTAAGTTTTAGTAACTATTGTCGTAAGAGAATATGTATTTAAAAAGATACAGGCAGTTCTTTTTCTATTTCTGGTATCATGCGATGCACACAGATGCACGTGTCTTGACAGTGCTACTGAGTACTGCATAGGCCCTAGTGCCTAGTGCCTACTGTTACATCACTGGCTAGCATCATAGATAATGGCAACATTATGGAAAACTTATGGTCTGTGGTCGAGGAGACTTATTGTAAAAAGTGTAGCAGGTTCTGACTAGAGCTCAATAAATGATACTTACATAAAATTTAAAAAAATCAGTTTTAATCTTTATTTTACACCTACTACTAATCGTTACGCACACTTACCTAAATAAAGAGGCGGCTACTGGCTTCACTCGCGTATTCGGTGCGTCTACTTTTCGCTCTATAATCTGAGTCGGGGATTTTTAAATTTGTCTTCAACTTCACTCGTTATAATAACATAAGTAAGTTTATACACGAAATACCGGCAAGTTTTTTAATTAAAATATTTTATTTGTCAGTTCTAAGAATTCGTTCCTTCAGTCTTCTTACCATTCCCTTTAAGAAGATATTCCTTTTTGTAAGTTTGCTATTTCTCAGCTCCAACTCTGCTATTTTTTCCTTCTGTTTTTTTATGGTATATTCCTGACTTGCTATTATCAGTTTTCCTTCCTTTATTTTTTTAAACATTGCCCTTACTTCTGGACTCATCTCTGACTCTTGGAGCAGGACCTGGGTCGGCAAATCATCACTACTTTTATCTTCTAACATCGCCTCGTTTTCCTTCTGAAAGTGTTTTTTAATAAATATATTATTTATACTTATTGTTTTTTTACAATAATCTTAATTTAGACTTGACATTTTTTTTCTAAACCATAAAATATATACCTAATAATAAAAAAACCTTACAAACCCTTCTTACTCGTAGTGGGCTGAAAATTAATATAATAAGTTTATTGCCTTACTTTAATAGACTCCTGTATTTGAATTCTTGATTCTTGTAAAGTCCCTTCAGAAACCTCATTTTTTCCAGCGACTTCGACATTCTTGAAAACAAGCAAAAATAATGTAAATATAACATTACATAAAGTACTTGAAAGTGAAATTAAATACACTTTAAAAAACACCGACGTGTTAATTACAAATTAACAAACCTTTGATTATTTACCTGTCTAGATAGTGTTACGCTGCAATGGCAACAAAAACAACAGGCTAGACTTGAAGCGCTTGTGAGCGAATTACGCACACAACTACAAGCGCGCTACGTCACACGTGGGCGTATCACGGAGTAAGTACAAAGAGGAGTTGTTGTAATTAATATTTTCTATGAAACAATGCGTGTGATTTACAGGGGGTGAGGGGCTATTATTTGTCTCACTCCCTTTATGTCCATCTACTGGCTAATAGCACAATTAATTTTGTTCGATGTTGATCTTTTATGTAGTTTAGCTATCTTCACTATAGACGTACTGACGTCTATAGTGAAGATAGCTTATTATGGACTTACTGAAGTGTAGGGTGTAATAGGGACGTACTCAGAACATACATAATAAAAAAATATGAAATTAGCAGTCTAATGATAATGGTAAGTGATAATATAAACTGCAAAGAGACCTAACAGATAAATCTAGTTTTAAAGAAGGTAATGTTCCCTTTAATTTTCTAAAGCCATCGCTTGTCATTATGAAATCTTCATCATTAAAATGGAAAGAACAAATCTTTTTATATTTCGTCGGAGTCCAGTTTTTTCTATTGATTTTTGAAATACATTACTTCTTAATATTATCGTTGGATGGAAATTTAGTAAACACATAATTTACAGTTTAAATAGTTTATATTTCAATGTAATAGGGTGTAAAAAAAGTATTTTTCTTTGATGAAAAATCCGAACGTTATAATCGTATTCTAATCACATAATCTAACGTTGAGTAAAATTATAATTGAGCACGAAATGACACCAAAAGATTTTTTTAGAAATTATTTTAGTAAATTACGAATAAATATACAAGTATAATTAATAATATCAACCTACCTGCACAAATTCAACAAAACCAACAAAAATTGTGGATTGCCTGCAAGAGATCGCTGATTAGCGATAAGGCCGCCCGTTGCACTCCAGTGCAACAAAGTGTGTAAAAAAAATATATATATTAATTTGTAAGTTTACAAATGAAATGTGATTCCTTCCATAACATCATAACGTTTATCAGAGTAGTTTTTACATGATAAAACACAACACTTAATGATTGAAATTTGATTGTTGACAAAATACATGTCTTCGGAACGGAAACGCTCAGAGCAAATAACTGTTGTTTTAGCTGGTTGCCAGACATCCTCTCGGCGGCTTTTTCTTATTATTTTTATCCACCTACTTCTTACAATAGGATCATTTGGTATTCTGTAAAAAATACACGACACCGAGTTCACCAAGTTTTTTTTAAAATTTAAATCGGTTTGACAAACAGGCAACACTACAGTGAAACGGCGGCGGATTTACAAGAAAAACTCTGATACAAAATTACGTGTTGCCGCTTCCAAGGCCAAAAAGTGCAGGGGCGCTATGACAGCTGACATTTCAGATATATGCAAGAAATCTGTCAAAGCGTTGGGGTTGCCATCGAGTGAGGCTTCAATCTAGGTAGTTACTCATTCAATCGGTCGCGAACAAACTAATAATTCAATATTTACTTACCGATGATAAGTAACTTTTTTAGTTGTTTTTAATGGTCCTTTCGTAATCTAGTATCTGGACAGGTAAATAATCAAAGCTTAGAATCATCTTGAACTTCGATCGGGTCAACGTTTTAAAAAAAACACCACATCGATTTGGAGCTCCGACGCCTCAGCGAGACACGGCAAACTTACGTTTGCATCGGAGGTTAAAAATATAAAATTGAATTATTCTGTCTTTTATAATTTCTTTCGAAACTTAAATATCGAAATATCTTTACATAATTAGTTACACTTACGAAATCTTTTATGTCAGGACTTGATTCTTGGGAAGTTTCTTCAGGAACCACACTATTTATGGGATTGGCCTGAAACAATGCAATGAAAATATTAAATAAATGGTACTAAGATATGTAAACTAAAGTAACAAATGTGAACGTTTTGAATAATATTTAAAACCCGATATCATTATTGGTATCCTATCAACACCGAAGTTTCCAAGTTGGAGCCCACAGAACGTTTAATAAAAGGTTAGAAAGGACTTAGTCCAGTCTACTTAAACAAAATAAATGCATACATTAAAGTCAAAAATATTTAGTTATCGATTGCATAACGAATTTTGCAGCGCCACTACTCGCGCGGATTACAATGAAGTTCATTTTGGTTACTTGTTTTTTTTTTTAAATAAAATTCATTTTATATCATTTTCTTTATTAATATTTCGAGAAAACTAATCCATTGATGACCAGTGAGTTGTAATTATTACGTATAGAGAAGCTATACCAAACGAACTATCTGTCACATCTTGATGATAGGGGGGGGGGGGGCCTGCGCGGGGAAAGCGCGGCCTGAGCTCAGGGACTGCAGTCTCGACATGGATAGCGATCCGATCGTAAGGTAACGATCGTACAAATATAACGAAACAATTCGCTTGCCATACCGATGTCTACATCGAATGCAAGTCTCTACTGTCTTAAATTCGTGCAAAATCGTAACCAGCGACGTCGCTAGATTACGAAAAACTCTATTCATAGACCGTATATTTAAATGGAAAAATGATGCCTACTAAAAAAAAATCCCCGAATTTATGGAAAAAAAGTAAAGGTAAGTTTATTGACTCAGATATTTCATATTTAATATTACTCATAAACTATATAAAACAATGATTCAAACAGTGTTTCACATTGAAATTGTCTTATTTCTTTTGAAATACAAAATACCAAGCGATTATGTCATTACTTAGAGGAATATTGAAGTTTTTTCATTGCAACACTGAATTGCTGTCAATTCATGTCAAACAAACTTGAATATTGTGTGTGCCGCGTGGTATTTGTTTATTTCTGTTTACTATTTAGTTTAGTATTTCATATTTTATATTTTAGTGTTTAGTATTTCTTTATAATTTACAAAATATTATGGAGGATAATGACTCCGATACGCAGCAGTCTTCACTGCACCTTCCGGGATGCTCTCAACCCACGTGCAGTGCAGGCAATAAGTAAGTGTACAACATCTATTGCTATTCTCGCATTTAATTTATCATAATATTTATCTTGTAAGTACATCTCATTACATTTGAAACAATATTTTAGGCGTAAACGTTCATCAAAAGCAACAAGCAACCAAATACAAGCGTTGCTGGCCAAATTAGAAACTCAACCATTTTTGGCCACTAGGAGGTTTAATGGACTGCAAGGCAGAGATAATTTTGAGTCGGGGTGGAAAGAGATCACTGTAGAGCTAAATAGCCTTCTTAACGGTTCTATAAAAACTCCAGACCAGTGGATGACGGTAAAGTTCCTATTTAATTATTTTACATACACCAACTTATCTTATGGTTGCAAATATATTAAGTTGTATGCTACATCAGCTTTTTCTTCCCATACTTGAGTAGTTTATCTGCATTTTAGGTTTGGCGAGACATTAAAAGTCGGGCATGCACCAAGGCTGCAAAATTAAGTCTTGCTAAAAAGCAAACTGGCAACCCACCATTAAATATTCCTCACCTAAATGAGCTAGAGAAGAGAATAGTATCTCTAGTTGGTGCTGAGTATACCATTGGCACTGACTGTCCTGATTCAATGCCAGAAAAAGAGGTAAGTTGTCATTATAATTACTAGATACAGAATACAGATCACTGACTTCGATATATATAAATAAGTTATGATATCCATGATGCGTACTAATGGTTAATATATTTTATGGCTAATGTTGTCATTATTTACAGGTACTCCAATGCCAGTTGGAAGCTGGTGAACCAATTCATCAAATAATAATTTTACCAGAAAGTGAGTTCATAAATATTAATACTAAAAGATATGTGGTCTTTGTTGATAGTTATTTTAACCACCTTCACTCATGAATTACAGCAAAACTATACTATATAAAACTGCCTTAATATTGTGAGTTGTTGTTTTAAAATAATTACTCATGATTAACAAAACATTGTTAACGTTACGAGATTACATGTTTCACTTTGTCCAAATAAAACTTCAGGTGACAATGTTGATGTGGTCGAGAATCTCTCGCTGATACCAGACCCAGAGATTGCAGCAGCATCATCACAAATATTACAAATAAGTAAGTTGGATTTCTCTGATCTTATTACACCTATAAACCTACCATTATTACACTAATATATTTAATAATTTCAGCAACCAATATGGGACCTACTCAACAGCAGATCCCAAAAGTGATGCCAGTTACAGCGATAACAGATACACCACATAGAAGTAAATTTTGTTTTATTAATCCTATTACATCTATAATTCTATACTCTATATCTTAATTTTAACCAATATTCTAAATCATTTCAGCAGCCAGTGGAAGTAGGGCAACTGGACGTACTGAACATCCAGTACAGCCTAGACGGAATAGGAGTAAGTTATTTACAAACATGTAATTACTTGAAAGTATGTAGTTTATCAGTCCATTGCTATTTCAGTATGCTCATCCTACAGGCTATTTGTTCTCCTGTAGATTTATTTTTTCTAATCTTATTTGCACTCCATAGCATGCTAAGCAACTCTCGATGCAGTTGGTGGAGAATGATGATTGCTGGAAGAATCTTACAACCGGTATTGGACTATAATTTATCTTTGTATGTTCACAGATCTCAATCCTCGACGAAGTGTTGCTGAGCAACATCACTCAGCTAGAAGTGACTTTCTGGCAGTTGCAGAGTCAAATGCAGAATCAATGAAGGTATGTATCAAAGTTTCCAGTAATTGAGGTAATATTAACATATTTATCCACAATTCATGACTGACAACACAGCTGAGCAGAGCTAGAAAGATCAATTTGGGAATATGTTACTTAGAAGATTTATAGTAATGGGATGAAAATGTTTTTTAATGAAAACTCTTAAAAACAAAAGGTTTCATTACAGGTGCTGGCAGCTGCAACTAAAATGCAAGCAGAAGCAGCCAAAATGCAGGCCGAGGCATCACTATTGTTCGCACAGGCCACCGATAAAATAGCAGAAGCTTTATTAATTTTTACTAAAAATAATAAAAACTAATTTTTATGTGCTATCTTTTATTTAAACAAAGGCCTTTACCCTGAAGGGGTCTGTTAGTATATAAGTATCTAGAAATAAGAAATGTTAAAATGAAACATTTAACAATTAATAAAGGCTCATTTAATATTATTATTATTAGAAATTAAGACATTTAATGGTTGAACATCCCACTTATGATATGCACTTTCTTAATTAGAGAAATAATTTCTGATGAGCCTTCCTCGTATGCGCTCTGCAACTGCTCGCCCAGTTACTCCTGCATCTATGTCTCTATCACCAATATCATAACTAACATTGCCCTCGTTGAGTTCCTCAGGTGTCTGTGGCTCATTTAGCTTGTACCTGATACGCATATTGTGCAGCACTGCACACGCATTCACAATTTGGCCAGCAATACATGGTTGGTACATTAACTGTCGTTGTCTAGACAAACATCTGAATGTACTTTTAAGTACTCCAAAGCATCTCTCCACAACATTTCTAGCTGAGCAGTGGCCATCAGTATATCTGTGCTCTGCTGTCCCAGGAGGTTGATTTTTAATTGGGGTCATGAGCCATGGCTCCAGAGGGTATCCATCGTCACCGAGTAACCATGCATGCCGGTCACCATTATCATAATGTCTCTTCATAGTGGAGCGCACAGGTGAATTTGCCCATATGTGAGCATCATGCCTAGCTCCTGGCCATCGGGCATTGATATTTAAAATCAATAAATCTGGATCACACACTGCTTGAACATTTAAAGAATGACCCTCATGGTGACCACTCACATAGGCTTCCTCATGTACTCTTGGTGCTATTATCTTCACATGTGTGCAGTCTATGGCTCCAATGGTATGTGGGAATGGTTGAGGCGCATTACTGAATTTTTGCTTTGCAGTTTGCCGTTCTCTTTGAGTCATCGGAAATTTAATATATTTTCTGAGCAAATGTCTGTTTATTGCAGAGGTCACTTGGCGTATTACACGACTGACAGATTTCTGGCTCATGGTGCTACCCCACTGTAGGCCAATAGGTAGTTGATAACATCCAGAGGCATAAAATCGAAGTGTTGTTAGTATCTACAGGAAAAAAAATTAGGTTTAGCAAAAATTAACACTTACAAACGAAGCTAATGTTATCACATAGGTACATTTGATATAGGAAAACGAAAGGCAGTAACAATGAAAAATTATTTTCGAAGGTTTCATCAACTAATTCATTTTGCTCTCACTTGGGATTCCGTGGAAAGTCCGTAAGGCCGTTGTCTTTGAAGAGATGGTCGTAGTTCATCTACGAGCTCGTTGAACATCTCTTTTGAGACTCTATAGCGTCCGAGGAATTCGTTGTCTTCCAAAAGAAGCGGATTTTCGCTATTTCGCCGGTTTTTCGCGATTTGGCGTCGCCTCACCATTTCGTGACGATGTTCGAGTAGAACCAAATCCCACGCTAAATAAGCTTCCGCCATTATCTCCAATGATTGTTTTTTATTTTATTTCTTTAGTACACCAACTTTTCCTTTAACGCGTAATTATGTTATTTTAAAATCTATTCAATAATATATACGATAGCGTCCGTAACAATCACTTATCGGGCTGTAAAATTTGGTCGCAACGATAATCTCAGAAATCGTAAAGTTGACAGTTGTATTCGATACGGTTGCGATTTCGGTCGATATTTGTGACGGTAGAGACTACCAAAAATCGATAATGTTAGATCGATAACGCTTAACAACCGAAATCGGTTGTTATGCGATCGCTATCCATGTCGAGACTGCAGGTACAGGTCTGTGTTGCAGCGCTTAACCTAGCGAATGTTGTCTAAACAAATTATTAAAACATGCAGCGCAATGCCGCTTAGAGGTTACATTTTTCTCGCTACCAAAACGTCGTAAGCGCCGTGAATTTCATAGCGGTTACGCGTCTTGTTCAACGTATTGTAAGGACATCGTTACTCCCATAGATTAACAGCGCGGAAGTTACACAGCTTTTGTACTTACAAAACTTCATTTGGTTGAAGGCATGCAAGATTTTAATGAGTTACGTGAATAAAAAGGTAGCAAGCTAGAAAAGTAAATGAAAATAAATTGTTATGCATTTAGGTATTAAGCTCTGTTTCACGTTACCAAAATTCATACATACATAATACATATATGTATAAATTTTGTTAATTAAGCTACAACATTGACACATACATATTTATGTATAACACAAATATGTAAGCTCTTTTAGGGTATGGCTATGGCATTACACGAAAACAACCGAATTAGGTATTGCTATAGTATGTAATATAGTAAAATAAAAATCCATTATTGCAATTTAACATAAACTTTATTTCTGTTATCTGTTTTGACTCTGTATCTTCTTAAATTGATTTGCAAGTACTTTCCTGGCTGTAATACTATCTTTCGAGGAATATCGAAGATTGATTCCGAATCACTTACTGGTTCAGATATTGGTTCCACCAATTCCGTTGTACCTGATTTTGAATAGTTAACGTCGTATGGTACTGCACATTTATTCAGAAATTGTCGACCTGTCTTGGTAATGTATTTATCTTGATTTTTAAAATGATCTGAACATATGAGTGTATGGTCGCTCGGTAGCCATGTCTCTTCGCTCCGATTTTTTTGAACAAATTTTATCCATGCTTCTCTTTTTTCATGACCAGGGCGAGGAAACCTTAAAAATTTTTTTTATTATTATATCATCTTCATCTGCAGACTGTTACTAAATTTCTAAGCAGAAAAACCTTGTGCAGTACTGTGTCACCGCACCGAAATCGGTTCAGTCAAGCGCGAGAAAATCGCGAACAAACATACATACATACAAACAAACAGGTCAAACTGAGAACATCCTTTTTTAAAGTTGGTTAGTATGCAAAACCTTTACCTAAAGGTAACAAATACAATACTTAAAACCGCATCAAAATCGGTTCTGTCAAACGCGAGAATATCGCGGACAAACATACATACAAACAGGTCAAACTGAGAACCTCCTTTTTTTGAAGTCGGTAAAAAATATTTACCTTTTTTTAGGAGTCGATGGTTGTAATTTATAAAACTCCTTAGCTTGCAGAGAAAGGTCGAGAAACAATGAAATACAATGAAACAATGAATGAATGAAGAGTTGAATGTGGAATGTTAATTGTATAATAATTTCTAAAACACAAGTATTTGTACAAAAATCTTAGTCTAAACTTAGCACTAGGGTTAACAAGCATGAAGCGCAGGCGCAGCCAATCACGTCCATGTACTTTAGAACTATAAGGGCTGTGCGCGTGTGCGTACATGGCGGCTACAGTACTCCCCTCTGAGAAAAACGTACTCTAGGTTTCACCGTGCGTCCTGATCTTGTTACGTAATTTCTGGCTGGTGCTTCTTTTGTTGTATATTTATCTGCCGAGTCTGACTTATCCTTAATCTCCTTGTAGTCGATTGATGTGTCTTGCTCGTGGTTGTATATGAAGGCTGGTTTAAGTCTGTCGATTGATATTACAGAAGTTCGCGTAGGCAATTGGATTGTGAAGTGTTTTTCATTCCTTTCTAGTACTTTAAAGGGTCCGTTGTAAGGTGGTATCAATGCCGTGCGTACTGTATCATTTCGCACGAAAATATGTGAACATGTTGCTAAGTCACCATGGATGAAAGTTTTATTTGTGTGGCGCAGTCGTGGTTTTGGTGATAAAGTAGCCATTGTTTCAGATAGGCGACTGATAAACTCCGAGTCTTCAATGTTGGATTTTGCAGGTACGAAAAAATCTGCCGGTACTCTGAGTGTTGTCCCGTACGTCATTTGTGCGGGGCTATATTGTTGGCTTTCGCGTAGTGCTGTACGTAATCCCAATAAGATTGTTGTGATTTCTTCGCTCCAGTGTGTATTATTTTCTCTTGCCATTAGTGCACTCTTTAGCGTTCGATGCCAACGTTCGACCTGTCCGTTCGCCTTAGGGTTGAATGCCGTTGTTCTTATGCGTTGTACGCCCATCTTTTTACATAAGGCGGTAAAGAGTGCTGACTCGAATTGCCTTCCTTGGTCGGTAGTTATTCTTAAAGGAGTGCCAAATCTTGAAATCCAACCGTCGTATATAGCCTTAGACACGGTTTCTGCGGTGATGTCGCGTGTAGGGATCGCTTCTGGCCACTTTGTACATCTGTCTATTATGGTGACGATGTATCTGTAGTCGTTTGACGGAGGAAAAGGACCGACGATGTCGCAGTGTATGTGCTCGAAACGCGCAGATTCTTCGAACTCTCCAGGAGGGCTTTTTGTATGCCGTTGCACTTTAGCACGCTGACATCCGATGCAAGCTCTAGTCCATGTGTTTACATCTTTGTTTATTGACGGCCAGAAGTATTTTTTTGTCATGATCTTTCTTGTGGTTCGAATGCCGGGATGACATAATTCATGTTGCGCTTGAAATGCATTAAAACGATATGCGGCTGGTAGATACGGTCTAATATATGATGTCGACACCTCGCATGTGATTGGCTGATTGCATTCGGGCACTTTTATGTCTTTAAATATTAATTTCGGGTTTTTCTTGCATTCCTTTAGTTCCTCATCTGCTTGTTGATCGATTGATAATTTATTGTAGTTGATAAAAGTGTGGTGAGGTATAATAATTTCTTCCACGCGAGATAATGCATCGGCGGCTTCGTTGTTGTTTCCTTCGATGTGTTTAATCTTTGAACAAAACTGGCTAATGAAATGAAGTTGTCGCTCTCGTCTCGGCGTATCGCTGCTGCTTGATGTTCTCGTAAGTGCAAAGGTTAACGGTTTATGATCCGTGTAGATAGTGAGTTCGCTTCCTTCAATTAATCTTCGTAGGTTTTTTACAGCTGTGTACATAGCTAGTAATTCGCGATCGTACACGCTATATCTACGTTGTGTTTCACTCATAGACTTCGAATAAAATGCTAGAGGCTTCCATATATTATTTTCTTGCTGATGAAGAACAGCGCCGATGCTTTTGTCAGATGCGTCAGTGTATAGCCGAAGTGGTGAGTTAGGAATAGGATGTGAGAGTATCGTGGCGTTAAGTATGCTTTGGCGGCATTGCTCAAACGCATTTTCCGCTTCCGGTGTCCATTTGATCTGTGTTTTATCATTTTTCTTGCTGTTGTGTAGGTATTTGTTCAATATATATTGGTTTTCCGCTTGCTTAGGAAGACAACTGCGATAAAAGTTAATCATTCCTAAGAATCTTCTCAACTCTTGAACTGTGGTCGGCTTAGGGTAGTTAATAATTGCTTTTGTTCTCTCTTGGGTTGGTTTGATGCCTTCTGAAGAGACTTCGTATCCGAGAAATTCAATTTTCTCTTTCCCGAATTCGCATTTTTCTAAGTTTAGTGACACGCCGTATTTGTCGAGGCGTTCGAGTACAGTTTCTATATGTTTTCTATGTTCTTCTTCCGAGTTTGAAAATATTAATATATCGTCGATGTAGGAAAATACTATTTCGTCGAGACCTCGAAGAACTTCGTGCATGAATCGTTGAAATGTTTGACCTGAGTTCCGTAAGCCAAAGGTCATGCATTTGAATTCGAAGAGTCCAAAAGGTGTTATAATGGCGGTCTTGGCGGCGTCTTGTTCGTTATTAGGTATCCAGTAATATGCCATTTTGATATCCAATTTGGAGTATATTTTCTTTCCGTGCAGCTGGTATGTGAAGTCTTGAAGCCTCGGTATAGGGTAGCGATCGGGTATCGTAACTGCATTTAATCTTCGGTAATCTCCACAAACGCGAAGTGATCCATTTTTCTTTTTGACGACGTGTAAAGGACTAGCCCATGGGCTATTTGAGGGCTTGCATATACCCATCTCGATCATCCTTTCAAATTCAAGTTTAGCGGCCTTGTACTTGTCTGGGGGAAGAGGGCGTGGTCTTGCGAATATTGGAGGTCCCGTAGTTTCGATATGATGCGTTGTATTATGTTTAGCAGGTGTCTTCATTGATATTGGTCGTAGTATGTCGGGAAATTTCTTTAGTATGTCGTGGTAGATATGATTGTGGTTGACGGTCTGTATTGAGGCTTCGGTTGCTTGAATGCGGAGGGCGTTGACGCTTAGTTGAGTGACGCAGTCTATTAATTTTCTTTTATGAAGATCGACGAGTAGCTTGTAGTTTGCGAGGAAATCTGCTCCGAGAATAGATGTATTAACATCGGCGATAACAAATTTCCATTTGAAACTTCTTCGTAAGCCTAAGTTTAGCTCGATTGTTCGTTCTCCATATGTTTTAATTTTTGTACCATTTGCGGCGAACAATGTGTAGTCACCCCGTTGTTTTTGGTAGAATTTGCTCCTTTTTGCTGCGAGGACCGATATGTCAGCTCCAGTGTCCACAAGAAATTTTTCTTTACTTATGGAATCCGTTACACATAAGCGGTATGTAGTTTTATGGCCGTCGACGCCCGCTAACGACGACGTGCTTTTTAGTTTTCCTGTTTGAAGCTGCATGGGGATTCACATTTTTTTGCTTCTTGTTTGAAACGCCGATGGTAATAACAAACGCCTGGTTTATAATCATCGTGCTCCTGGAATGCAGGCGAACGCGTTCTTGATCTGTATCGTGACTTATAACGTTGGTGTTGAAAACGTGATCGGCTTCTACGTCTTTGATATTCCTGTTGTTCATTCCTCAGGCTGGCAACTTCCAATGCTAGTTTCGCGATTTGGCTTGATATCATATTTATTTGTAGACTCGTGGCGTCGTGAATTGTGGATGATGTTGGAGACGAGACTGCGGCGATCGTTGCAGGCTCGATGTGCTCCATCATTGTATCTGCCATTGTAGCTAATTTATCCAAGCTCAACTCTGCGCTAATTGAAAGGACGGCGCGAACGTGTGGCGGCAGCTGTTTTAGCCATAATATTTGTAGGGCACTGTCGGTAATTATTTTTCCACCTAGCTCTTTCATTTTGCGAAGTAGGTGGCTTGGTTTTAGGTCTCCAAGCTCCAATCCACTCAATAATTTTTGAATCTGGTTATGCTCCGACTCTTGGTATGTGGCTAACAATCTTTCTTTCAGCGCTCGGTATTTTTCGCTTGTGGGCGGGTTTAATATTAGATCTGCAATCTGCTCCAGGTCACCGTGGCCAAGAAGTGGTATGGCGAGATTAAATTTTTGTTCGTCGCTTGGCTTGCTTGCAGCGATGGCGGCTTCAAATTGGGCGAACCATAAAAGTGGCTTTTCCCTCCAGAAAGGTGGCAGACGGGCAGGGAGTGATACGGCTGAGAGCTCCGTTCCGTACTGCTGTTGATTTTCCATTTTACGTGTTTCTTCTTCGGGGTCACCAATTTAGGAGTCGATGGTTGTAATTTATAAAACTCCTTAGCTTGCAGAGAAAGGTCGAGAAACAATGAAATACAATGAAACAATGAATGAATGAAGAGTTGAATGTGGAATGTTAATTGTATAATAATTTCTAAAACACAAGTATTTGTACAAAAATCTTAGTCTAAACTTAGCACTAGGGTTAACAAGCATGAAGCGCAGGCGCAGCCAATCACGTCCATGTACTTTAGAGCGAAGGGCTGTGCGCGTGTGCGTACATGGCGGCTACATTTTAAAAATATTCAGTTTATTCATGTCATTTTTTTTTTTGGAATTACTCTGATCCCCCTGTAACAGGGCCTTGCGATATATTAAGCATCTTAACATAATTTTTTCAAAATCGCTCGGTATCTTAAGATACTCTAATATGAAAATATATTATATTATTATCTTAGCCCTTTGTGTGGCGTTGTAAATGTATGGCGAGCGATATTTTATGTTAAGATGTAATAGTATCTTTTCTTCAAAGTCTGTGACGCCTTTTAGTGACTACACGTCCTATCTGTATTGTTAACATTTCATAATCTATGATTTTCAAACAAAATGTCGGCATGTCGTGGAAATAATGTATAAAATAAGTTTTGATTGGTTTTAATTAATAATTGTGTTTACTTACCGATGATAAGTCACACCACTATCTTTTTTATTTGCAGTGGTTCGATTTTTACACGTTCTTAACACGCAAGCCGGCATTTTAGATTATTGTTAGTCACAGTTTCGGCATACAGGCAATCGCTTGAGCGTTAGGCGAGTGACTAAACCAGTTGTTGGCAATTGGCAACAACGCACGGCGAGAAAAGCTGGTTCGTTGCGTCGCGTCGGTTCAATACGCTAGTAATATAATAGTTCAATGTTGATGACCAGTTGATTGAAACTGAAAATAAATAATTGAGAAAAACAAGGAAAACAATGAGCGGCCATCGCCTTGAGTTTCTGGACACTTACAGGAATACGTCATCTTCAACCTAAAAACAAACAATAATGAACATTGTTATTCTTAAGAGGATTTTGAAGTGCCGATACGCGGCGTGAGTAGGTATTTTAAAAAATGCTACCTATCTCTTTCATACCGCTTTGCCTCACTCCGGGCGTGCGATAGAGAGAGTTGCAAATCTTAGAGGCAATTACCTACATTTCCTTTTTAAAATAGTTTTGGGCGATAACGTTTTTACCCCCCTAAACATTTACGAAATGAGATAATTTTGGTCTCTTTAGATTCAGTACACCTCAATCTAGGTCTGTACGTTTTTCTTTTTTAGTAATTAAGTTTAGTTTAATTTTAAAAAATAAAAACGCCTGAGGAAGATTTTAAGTCAAAAATATAGATGTTTGGATGCTAATATCTTCTAACATACGCAATATTTCTTTAAAATAAAAACGTACGGACCTAGTTTTTCATTTTATCTACAACATTTCCAAAAATTATGAAAATTAGACTATGTTAATGGGGGGAGTGGGGGGGGGGGGGGGGGAAACGTTATCGCTTTTTGTATGAAAATGTCACACAATCTAACAGCTTCACAATCCTCTTAAGAGTTTCCATCTCATTTAGCATATATGACATTTTTGATATCTTCTTTATAATAGGTACCTAGGTACTTAATGTTTTTGTTCGCACTTCTATTTTAAGCCTGAATTCTTTTTATCTATTTTCGTCATAGAAATCCAAATAATAAGACTATAAATGGCAAAGTTACGTGACCTTGATTCCGCAAGTGGAGACGAAATACGCATAAGTCTACTCACCGCAGTAGTCAGTACTCGCGTCTCGAACGACAATATTTTATTTTAGTATTGCACCGACCGTTGAATGTGACTCGCGTACTACGTACTAGAGAAGCTATAATATAATAAATAAGTAAACAAAAAAACGTGTCTCATGTAACTTGGTTTTAACTAAAGCCTGTGCGCAGTGAGCGTGCCGTGGGTGCGCGTAAATTATTGCAACTGTCTAACCTAATTATAAAAACATGCAGCACTAGATTGCTTGGAATTTAGGCTTCTCGCGAACATGTCGTCCATATTATAGATTATAATAAAACACAGACGTTAAACAACGTTTGTAACTCAGATTATAAAACAAACAAAAAAAGGCAGATGGAGGTAACGCAACAAATGTGTAGTATGAAGCCACCATCGATATAATAAACCCAAGATAGCTTAATAAATTTGCTTAACATGCCTAGTAAATTTGCACATACACGTTTACAATGTGTACGTGCAAATTTATGAATAAATAATAAGTAATACTATATTACATACCAACTGTAATCGTTTGTTTATTTTTTCATTTTTTGTAATAGACGTTTCTTCGGGACGAGTCATCTGCGTAAAAAACAGCCTAATTTCAGATTTGATACATATTATAATAACATAAATATTTATACTTCTACAATATTGCAAGCTAGTTTTAAATAATAAATCAGTAGGTACTTACTGTACAAACTGGTATTGCAGTTTTGTGCAACATAGTATACCCTTTTAATGATTTATAAAAATCTATTTCCTCAAAATGGATGGAACATACTCTGCTGGTTTTGATAGGCATCCAGTCACACTCGTGTCTCTCTAACTTAACTGCAGCTATCCACCTATTTTTCCGAATAGGATCTGCAGGGAAACTAAAAGAAAATAAAATAAGTAAAATAGGTTACTGTTATAAAAAATATCTAAATTTTATCGATTTACATTACAATATGTCAAATGATGAAAAAAATCCATCTTAAGTCTGAAAAATTGACTGACTTTGTCTTACACAGTTTTGACCATCTTGGTTTGAAAAGGTATTTGAAAATCTTTGAATAAATATAATTATAATTTTGCTGCTACTTACTAGTGAAAAGTGATCCCTGGACATTTTATTCTTGTATGGCTTTTGCACCACTTCACAACACATGCTGGCATGACGATTCACAGCTGTGGTTCAGATAAAAATGTCACGAAAATTTGAGATGTGCTCGCTTGCAATAACAATGACCGACTGACAACGCGCTGGACACGACTTTTAAGCCCCGCCTACATGGACACGATTTTTTTTTTTGGTTTAATGCAGTTACATTTCCTGACTTATTATTTATTCATAGGTGCAAATAATACAAAATATACCCAACGCCACTTTTTAAAATTTTATAATACAACCTTATCGCGCAAGTTTAAAGTTTTATTTTCAGTACAAGAATAGGCGGTTATGACATTACGTTATGCAATTGTCACAAAGGTCGATACATTTTATAGCTTCTGGCCGTAGGCATAAAGATTCTACATCTTAAAACAAACGTAATAAGGTCTAATTTAGTTTGTGCTTCTTGTGACTCGTGAACAATATTTTCTTGCGAACAAGTTGTATAATTTCACAGGAGCCGTGAAATTATACAACTTATATTTTGTTATATCTATGCCTTCGATCAACATTACCCACTAGATAACGGGTCACGTACAAAATCAAAGCGAAATGCTGTCCACGTGAGTATATATATATATTTATATAGCTACATCTGTTCACTAACAGAGACAAAAAATTGAAAACAGTTTTAAGTTCAACCTAATTATAACATGGCACCTAGTAATAAAATCATAAATATGTACTGAAATGATTTTGCGCAAGTAAATTAAAATTGAAATTCTGAAAATATATAACGCATAATTTCTATAAAATAATAAGTAGCTGACAATACCTACTGCTAAATAAAAATGACTCACCTGCACTTCTATATCAGATATTGAGAGTTTGGTATTGAGTGCTGCCAATTGTGGGTCCTTCGACGGGTGTTGAATCTATGGTTTTGAACTCTTTATTTATTAATTCCAACAAAAATTCTCGTGTCACAAATACATTTAAGCAGCAAACTTAAACAAATAAAAAAATACATTTCGAGAATGTACCTTTAACAACATATAACCGAATGCTTAGTTGGCTTATAAAAGTCATCTCTTCTTTCTCTGGTGACAATCGAAATCCATTCTGCACACGTTAACGGATTGCTAGGAAAGCTAAAATAAATAAAGGAAAGTCAAGTATCTAATGAGACGATCCAGATTCCATACACAAAAGTAGCATTATTAAAGTTTTGGTATTAAATTATGAAAAATTATTGCAATACAAATCTACTCCATGCTTTTACTGTTCTGTTAAACAAAGTTTGCTCGTGGATTAAGCCAATCTTGGCCAAACATTTGTAGTGGTGATTGAAAATCGGTTATTTTGTTTAAATTTTGATATTATTTGTTAGTTTAAAGCTTAAAATATCATTTATTCTACATGTACTTACCAAAAATAAGACTCTCTGGCCGTTAAATAACTTTTTCGGGCATTATTTTTGCAACTTTTAAATACACATTGTGGCGTTGTGAACACGATTGGCTGTTTCAAACGAACTAAACAAAATAAGAGCTCCAGTCACAAGTGCGCTGTTATTTACCCAGACGTATTTTTTGCCGATATCAAGTTGGTATTGTTGATGGAAGGAAGTCACTTACTTATTTATGTGTGCGTAAAAGTTATTGCTAGTAGCACTGTCGGGACACGTCACACGCATCTGTGGGCTTCTAACGATACCAGAAATCGTAGAGAGAATCACAATGACATATATTTTGACACAGAACACAATGACATATTGTAGTGTTCGGGTACATACCTAACTTAATCTTTTCGGATACATAATTCTATCTATTGTAAGCTGTGTGTTATTTCTGCCCACGCGGCAAGTAGACAAACATCGATATTAGACAAATTAATAATACATAATAATGTGTTAAAATTTTAACAAAAAATAACCGTCTTCAAATTGTAACTCTAAAACTACTGAACAGATTTTGATGAAAATTTCAAAAAAAAAGAATCATCGAAATCAGTTCACGCATTCGAAAGTTGTGAGGTAACAAACATAAAAAAACCAGCGTTGAATTGAGTACCTCCTCCTTTTTTTAAGTCGGTAAAAATGTAACCCATGCCACTTAAAAATTTTATAATAGGTACAACCGATAATTTAAAATATTATTTTAAAATACAACCCTATCCTGTAAGTTTTATTTCCAACTAGCGACCCGCCCCGGCTTTGCATGGGTATAATTTATAAAACATATATATAAACCTTCCTCTTCAATCACTCGTATCTATTAATAAAAACCGCATCAAAATGCGTTGCGTAGTTTTAAATATTTAAGCATACAAATGGATATAGGGACAGAGAAAGCGACTTTGTTTTATACTATGTTAGTGATGCAAGAGTGAGTTATGATATTACGTCATGCGATCGTCTCGCAGGCATTGATGTATGTATTAAAAACCTTAGATACACAATTACCACAGAGCAACGAATTTCAATGTCGCTCGCGCGCTACTAGAAGCGCCTTTCTCAACACATTTCATACAAAACGTGTCAGCGGGCGGCACCGTTTACTCACACTACCACACTAATTAACACAGACAAGATGTATCTGTACAGTCTTAACAATTTAGGACCGACCCCAGATAGTACTGTGGTATGAACTATGGAGTCGATATTTTTATCGATATACAACCTGTAATTGACTATACTAAAAACCTCGCAGGGGGTGACCCAGACCGTCAATATGAACAACTTTCTCTATGGAAACTAGGATAAAAATTAGCAGGTGCTAAGTAATTATATTATATATGTCTATACTTCTATACTAATATTATAGAGAGGAAAGATTTGTATTTTTGTATGTTACGAATAAACTTAAAAACAAATGGACCGATTTCAAAAATTCTTTCACCTACAGGAAGCTACGTTATCAGCGGGTAACATATAATACATACATATATACATATATTTATGTTTAATATATAATATGTATTAAACATAATATAATATATAATTCATGTACACCTATATAAATTAGATATGTATGTATAAACAAATTACGCACAACAATATAATAACTAATTAAGTAGTTAATTACCTCATTTAAAAGAGGGTGGAGTTTCAATGTCGGAATAGCATCAGAAGATAAACGCGTACAGGTACTACTCCTTTTCTTGAAGCTTTTTGCCTCAAAATGGTCAGAGCAAATAGTATCATGTTTTTGAGGTAGCCAATTATACTTTCCTGTCGCTAATACCCACTTCTGTTTTGTACAAGGATTATTTGGAAATCTAAAATAAACAATCAGTATTAAATAAAAACTTTTATTTCTAAACTGCAGTTACAATATAAAATAATTAAATCTCAAATGCTTGTACGCTAAATGAAACTATCGATGTAGCCATCCAACGGCGGCGTCGCGTCACATCACTATTGCAATGACGAACCGAGAGTAGCGGCGAGTCCCGTGTTGGAACTTGTTGAGGTTTTGGGTTTCAAGGTAATTCTAAAATATGCAAAAATCTGCAAATTTTTACTTACCTGTGATATGTTACATCAGAATTTTGTTTATTAACCTTTTTACTGTAATTATAGCACCATATCACTGCACACTGAGGCATTTTTACGTTTTTTTTTAGCAAATTTAGCGTGTGTACCCTACAACGGTCGACTTGCAACTGACAGGCCGAGTATGCGACTTTTGTCTACAGCCGGCCCGGCTAGACACGCGGTATTATTATTAGTTTCGTCTCTAGGAGGGCGCGGCGCGAGCGATTCCTTGCTCTGTGACAATCACCTATAAATTCAAGTTGAAAAAGTGACCCAAGCTTAGTTATAAGCATCTGTGTGCATATATTACAAAAAATGCCCAATGCCACTTTTCAAAATTTTGTAATACAACCTGATCTCGCAAACTTAAAGTTTTATTTCTAATGCAAGAGTGAGGCGGTTATGACATTACGTCATGCGAGTGTTACGAAGATGGTTACATTTTATTGCTTTCGGCCGTGGGCATAAAGATTCTACATCTTAAGACATACATAATAAGGTCTAATTTAGTTTGTGCTAGGTAAGAATCGTGAACAATATATGCTTGCGACCAGAGGCATAGGGTCGTGAAATTATACAACTTATTTTTGGTCTATATGTATAAGCCATGTTTTATAAAGACCCTTTAGGTCTTATTTTGGTAAATAATATAAAACGGTAAGTAATGTAATATACTAATTACTTATTAAAGGCAAGTAACATAAAACATAATTATTAAAAAATGTAAGTATTATAAATGACTTAAGTATAATATATAAATAAAAGTACGAATGGCTTATTTCCGCAACTCGACGTCTATAGTGCGCGGTAGGTGGTGTGCACCCAGCCTGTGCACTCCAGAATAATGTAGGGGACTTCTGCGGCATTTGTGAAGTTTGCTTTTTATAATAATTTTTCGAGGTGTATCCAAAATTGATCCTTAGATACTTACGGAACTAGTAGGAGAGTTGAATTTATCTTCTAAATCAAACATTGAACTCGTACGACAGCCTTCACTATTAGCGTCATCATTCGGTATTTCAATCTGTAAGCAATATCAAAATGATAAATAGCTATTACTACACCAAATAATATTTTATGATACAACGGCACTTATGTTCCGTCTGTTCTTCAATGTAGTAACTTACTAACTTGAAGTCCTGTGGTGTATCCTGTAAAAAAAAATATAATCACAAATAATTCTATTTTGACTAATTCATTTTTCTGGTAACGAAAGTTAGATACTTACCACTACAATAGGAATAGCCGTTTTATGAAGACGTTTTATTCCTTTTGCAGTGACATATATATCTTTGTTCAAAAAATGCTCTGAACAGACGACGCTTGACTTATTCGGCTTAAACAACTTTTTACGTTTTTGTTGGCCAACGATTGATATCCATTCTCTGCATAGTATTGGGTTACAAGGAAAACTAAAATATAAAAATTAGAAATAAAATATGTAAATAAAGAAACTCGTCATCAGTAAATTATACGAGATAAGATAATAACATATAAAACAATATCAACAAATAACATAAAAGTTATATTATATCACATAGAAAGAAAAGAATATTTAAGTATTCAATGTGAAAAAAAAACGTCGAATTGATGACCTCTTCGCTTTGGGATTTGATTTAAAACTATACTATAATATATACCTAACACATAAATATTTCTTAAAAACTTAACAGAAAAATTTCAAATTTATTAATTAAAAAATTAAACATAATAAAAAAAAATTGACTCCACTGACTAAGAAGTCATTTGTATTATGCGACTAAAATAAAAGGTGGCTACAATGCACCGTTCTTACACTCACAAAGCGGCCATTGAAATTTACTGTATTATATACTAGGACCATTTCGTGAAGTTTTGAGACAAATTAAATCAAAATCATATAATCCGTTATATATTAGGTCATAAAAACAACAAAAACAAATCAATAAACTCATTTAAAGTGAAGTCCCGTGTCCCCTAGTGGGGTATGGGGCAGATGCATTTCACATCTGTTTCACTGATCGATTTTTTCTGGGGCAAGTAGGTGATCAGCCTTCTATGCCCTGCCAGACCGAGTTTTTTTTATCTCCACCGGGAATCGAACCCAGGACCTCTCGGTTGTAATGCTTACGCGCTTACCACTAGACCAAAGAGGTGGTTAATAAACTCATTTACTTACCGAAAATACGATATCCCATCCTTTTTTGTCGTTTTTGACGTAATATTTTTACAATTTCTCAAGGAACACTTCGGCATTTTTAACAAGCGTGCAGTGACGAGAGACTATTTGAAATGAGCACATTTCAATTGTGCGCTCATTTTATGCGGACGATTTTGAGACGCTGACTGTGTATCTAGGGTTTTTAATACATCAATGCTCGCAGGTAGAAATTTTTTATTGCCGGAGGTACTACGAATAATAATATGTCATACAGATAGCGCTTCAAACATGAACCCAGTCCCACAAGTTCAATACGTTCGCACGTGATTGGTCGCGTCAAGGGTCACGTGGTATGAGCGTGGTTGGTGTTATACAAAATAAGTAATCTTGAATTACAATCATCTAAGATGATTTTTTGCGCAGGCTACCGTTTGCGCAGGCCGTCGACTACTCAAGTGGTCTATGGAAAAGTTTCAAGTTTCATAATTTTTCCTATATCGCCAATGTTTCAGCAGTTTGAAACCATACTCAGAATATCTCCATATGTTGCCAGTTACTCCAAACAATTCTGTTTATGTTTTGGCCATAATTCGAAAAATTCAAAAATGGAACGCCACACTACCGCCCCCTAGTAGCGCCCTAAGTTGCTGATCAAAGTTTGTTCAAGCACCACCCCCCCCTAATTGTCACCGTTCAGCCGGGCCGTCGACTTTTCCGTCGTATGGAACTCGGAGACCATCGTGATTATATGAGCTGTTTTCTCACAAAATAAACCACAATATACAGTAAGTACTACTATTTTTGTTAAAAACTTACTTCAGTATGTGGAAGGGTCTCTTTTTTTATTTGCCGGAAGCCTTTCTTTGAATAGTACATATCACTCTCTAAAAAATGGCAAGAGCAAACTACACTAGAATCATTAGGCCTAAAAAACTCTTCACCCCTTTCACTGGCTATAATTTGACGCCATTTTTCTCTTTCACTTTCATTTTTTGGAAATCTGGAATATTATTTACTATTAAGTAATATTCAAAATAAAGTATAAATTTAGTAAAAATAAGCATAATGAAAAGTTCAATAAAATATGTAGAAAGAAAGTAGAAAGTACTTAATTTAAAAAAATAAGCTATTTACTACCTAATCACATTTATTTGTTCTACGTGTAGAGTAGGTACATTAACCTTAGTCCTTGACTGTTTGCAAAATTTAATTTATTTTAAGTACAACAAGCCGTAGCTACAGGAATTATTTTTATCGATATAATGCAAAAAATGTTAAACTACGCGACTAATAATATTATAATAATATTTATGTTCCAATTTACTAATCTTTCATCGCCTTTGACAAATAAGTAGCGTAACGCAAGAGACCGAGGGACTAATGTTCAAAATATTTTACTAAAATAATGTTTTTAGGAAGTTTGGAAGTGAGAATTATTTAGACACAAATTTGTTGCATTATTAGATTGTTTAAGCGTACTTACCGAAAATACGATATGCCATCCTTTTTTAACGAAGTTGAGGTACTGTTTTTACACTTTTTTACGGAGCACTTAGGCATGTTGACGCGACGAGGAACAGCGGCAGCGCGCGACTGCTAGCCCAACTGTTCTAAGACAGATTTTTAGCACAGTAAGTATTTTCATGTGTGCGTTGACGGTGCATCTTGGGTTGCTATATCGATGCCAGAAATATAAAACAAACTGCTCGTTTCTATTTAAATAATCTCTTACGACAATAGCTACTAAACTCTAAAGCAATGTTTGGATACATTAATTGTGATTACATGAATGCAAATCTAGATGATTGATTGGATAGAATAGTTTTTTTGAACTCTATTTAAGGAAATTGAAGAGACCGCATAGTTTATGAAGTTATAACTTAAAACTTTAGTAGTAGCACAAAACGAACGTTCCTTTGTGATCCAAGTTTAGTAAAAAATAAAGGAACTGTTTTTGTGAATTCTTTTAATTAATTTCCTTTTTAACCGACCTTCAAAAAAACCAAAAAGGAGGTTATCAATTCGACGCGTATTTTTTTTTTAAACGGATAGTCAACGAAGGCTTTAATTTTGGTTTAATTAAAACTGCTTTGATAAGCGGTACCGTAAATAACCCAAACAAAATATGACTAATATGTCTTATTTATTTACTCATTTTACTTAAACGAACTGCTAATATCAAAATCGTTTTGGTCACACTATACAGGGTTGCAACACGCATGTCGGCAGCGCCATCGTTTAATGTCAAGACTTTATAGACATACTGTAAGTTCGTTTAATCGCTAAGAATTCGTTTTTGCAGTCTTTTTACGTTTTCGTCCCCTCCCGTCCTTTCCCTTTAGGGTCTCATTCGTTTTTGCACCTTTATTATTTCTCTTCTCCAATTGTGCTATTAAGATATTCTGTTTTTTTATTATATGTTCTTGCCTTGCGATTATTTCGTCTTTCCTTGCTATCTCTTCAGTTCTTTCGTCTAGAATTGGACACAGCGTTTGTTGTGTGTGTGTATTATTTAAGAATGACGCCTTGTTACCTTCCTGAAAATTAAATACACTAAGCACATATATTTCATAATGTTATTAACTCTAATTTCTTTCATTAAACTAAACAAAGCTATTGATGTCTAGGACTAAAATATTTAAGATAGAACTTTAGGATTGTCTGTCTTTAAAACATTTATTTTAAAACACATCGAAATAAGTCTTTCAACCTGAATAATTATTTAGTTGTACTTACAAACCCACTTTCTTGTGCAGTCCCTTTATGTTCCATATTACGTTCCGCTTCGTCGACCTCCACGAACTCGAAAGAAACCTAAAAGATTGTAAATAAAATAGCCTCTTCTCGTTTTTGCGTTTTCTAAGAACAGGAGAAGTAAAATTTATTGATTTCAAATATCATTTTATTAATTATTTATTTAATTATATTGAATAAGTTCAAAAAATGTTCACTTGTCGTTTCTTTGTGTGTACCTTAAATAAAATAAAATTTGCACAGTAATCTAATCCCGTTCGTGTTCCACTAGTGGTGCCTAAGTATCGTCGACGGATATCGATAATATTTGCCACAATCGCGGACTAAAATCTATTCTCCTTACATTATTTCCTCATGATTCTGTAAATACTTACATTAACTGGTAAATTCAGAGTTGGAACTGCTCTATCCCTTATATAAGTCCGTGATCCTTTCTTACGTTGAACAAATAAAAATGGTTCGAAATGTTTCGAACAAATAGCTGAATTTGCTTTCGGAATCCAGTCTGGAATCCGTCCTGCCGCCTTTGTCCATACTTTTTTAAGATAAGGATTATTCGGAAATCTAAAAAACGTACATAATTATTATATCGAAAGTAATGAGAACAAGGTTCTTGGTTTCAAAGTTCCATACGTAGTAGTAAAGCAATTTGTAGGGTAGCTAAATCTTTTTAAAAAAATATTAAATTCAATACACGCAGTATTATTGATTGTGTTTCGTACAGTTCACCGATACATTTTATAAAATGTAATAATCGACGTTACATTCTACAGTCTGCACTATTGCTTGCGCCAAACAAACATTGCGGCGTCCCCAGTACATATCTTCTTTTATCGGGTCATATAAACTTACCGGTGATAGCTAATATTAGTTTGCATTTTAGTCTGTATAACACTTCTGTTTTTACACGTTATCACTGAACAGTTCGGCATTTTTGACGTATATCCTTCCACATAACAGGAGTGCTAAACCCTCGGCAGCTGAAATCCGAATGCCTGACTGACGACGCATTCGTTGCCGGCCTCTGCCGCCTATTCAATAACGGCCAGTGAACGGGGCCGCCGCGCCCGTCGCATACACATCCAGGTTCGAGCCAGGGGACGCTTAGAGGCCGAGCATCAATATTAACTCCATGTAAAGTCTTTGTTGATCGTATAAACCAGGGGTCGGCATATTGACAACCATATTTTTATTTTTCTATGACATATCACGTCTAAGATTTCGGTAAGAAGGTTCCTAATATTGCATCTATAGAATAAATGAAACTTCTAACACGCCCTCTTAATCTTGGTCGATTGTTTACAATATGGCAATGCCTTCATAAGTACAGTTTTAAGTATGCTATTACTTTGCAAATCTACTATGTTCATTTGCAAATTGCTTGGTACATCATTAATATCAATTACAAAAGGGTTTTGGAATATTTCCATGTTAAGGGAGATCTTTTTAAAGTCGGTGAATCGATTTACAAACTCAGTTTGTAGTTGTGTTAACACGTTTGTCATTGTAATATTTTGCAACTCAAAATTATCTCCAGCTTCTTCCACGGCTTTCTTGCAATTAGGAAAATTGTCAAGCTTTTTTTCATCAATATGCTTGATTATCAGTTTCAGTTACATCTCAAATGACTTCACATCTGCATACATATCGCAAATCAATTTATTTTTTCCCTGCAAGCGTTTGTTGAGCTGATTCAGAATTGACTGACCTTGAAAAAAAAACCAAAAAGGAGGTCATCAATTCGACGCGTATTTTTTTTTTTTGGATGTACCACTCCTACGTCGTCGTCCGTGAACTGATTTGGATGAAAGAGATGTAAAACGATAGAGTAACTCGTCGAAGTGGTTCCACTTTTATTTGGAATTTTTACAATTAATAGTTTTCAGCATATTAAAAGAATAGTTTCACAATCGGGCGAGAAATCGCTGAATTCCGCGCGACCGCGTCATACTTATTTGCTTATAACTCTATGTTTTATGAATGCTTATCGATGAATAAGATGTTTTTAAATTTAGTATACCAACATTAATAACAAGAGCAACATGACAGTTTTATGCTCTTGAATTTTACATGAATTTAATTTAACTATTCACGTCTTTTTATTTATAGTAGGTTCATTAATAACACAAAATTTATTTTTCACTTTTCAGTACGTTAAGAGGTCGGTTATACTTTTTTACTTAAAATTAATTTATTAGAACTGTTTAACCCCCGATCCATAAAGGGAGGTGTTTGATTGACGTCTGTCTTTGTTGTCTGGCATCGTGGCTCCTAAACCGTTGTCGATGCGGGTTTTTTGTTTCCAAGCTGACGCGAATCGCGATCGAGATTGATATTAGTTACAGTTTTTGGCTTCAATTTCAATTGTCATCATTGTCTTCATCGACTATACTTTTCTTCGTTGACCCTCGACGAGAAAAGTGGGGTGTTATAAATTTGACGTCTGTGTGGCATTGTCGCTTCTTTAAAAATGAACCGATTACAACGCGGTTCTTTGTTTGAAATCTACAATTTATTTACATACAATTTTTATATATAAAGTTCATTTGTCCATTGTTATTTGTAATGAAGTTGGAGGTTTCTTAAACAGTGTTAACCGTAATCGATGAAGTACTGCCGGATATCAATCACGTATGCACTTTGAGAAAACGTGATTCCGTTTATCTTAGCGTTACGTAAAGTGGATAATTAATGTTATTATCGCCACTAACATTTACTACTCGCTTAACACATTTATGTTCCACTGCGTTTACAGTAAATTCCGTGTTGACTTATACAGAATTGAGTAAAATTACTTCAAATAGAAAAAAGTTAGTTAAAAAAACTGAGTTATTCTAATTATCAAACATAATGTCGGGAAGATTTTTATAATGTCATCAATTTCACTTATTTAATTGTTATTTGTCATAATATACATCTCGAAATTACCAAACGCAATTAAAGAACCGTTAATTGACGCATATTGTAGAAAAGCAAAGTATATTATGCTATTTACGTTGTGCTTATTTTTTCACTGGTTATATTTTACTTAATTGCTGAAACGAATTTCATAATTTGCATCCGTCACTACCAACTCAGCACTTAATAGTTCAGATTGAGCTGACTGACATATTATTTGTGACAAAAAGCAGATGCGTAGCCATGCCTCGTATAATTTTTTTCGTAATATGAGTATTTTGGCACATTGTTAACTTTATAACTTACTATTTAGGTATTAGTCAGTCTGTGGTTAAAACCATCGTCTAGACTCTAGATATTGGAATATTCTAGAGTTTCTAAGCCCTTATCGTTGAGTCACAGAACACATAACCGACTAGTTGAGTGGGCTGTGACATGTCTGTGGTCACGTGACGTTGCGTTGCATGTGTGGTAACTGGTAACACGATTAGCGCCTGAGGTCATGGACCATGCGCGAAGCATAATGTACTGATTGCGGTTATTGTTGACGCGGTGTGCCCTCACTTATAAACGTTGCTTAACTTGAATCTCTCAAGTGCTCTGTCACTGCTGATGTGTGATTGTCATTTCTAGAACAATCGATCACGATCAGAAAATAAACCGGTTGAGATTGTTGATCTTATTCAATGGTTACAGTAGCAGGGGACAAATTTTTAAGATTTGAGTAGGTAATCTGGCTTTACTTTCTATGGTTTTGGGTTTAGAATGACTGTTTCCCCAAAAATTGTTAATTTCATTATAGGGTTGCCTCATTCGTTGTTAGCATTAATAAAGCTCATTAGAGTATGATTCAGGCTAATCCTTGACCATAGATTACAGGTAGGGGTTAATAAGAATGATTCGCTTCATCATTGCAATTTGTAAGCCATTGTCGCTATAGAAGAAAGATCCTTCATCGTCGACAAGGACACTTTAAAAGTGGTTAAGTACAAACTTATCACAGTGCAGCTCTTGTCATATAATAACCGATTTGTTTATTTAATCAGAAGCTAACGTAACTTTAGCTTGATCTTGTTAACTTTGTCTCAGATAGAATTTTTGTAAAACCATTTAATAAAACATTGCTATGAATAGGTATATGAAATACATCTGGAACGATCTCGTGTCAAGGTCCATTTAGATGCAACTTGAAATAACTCGATTCACTTGACATTTGCGCTGTAATAATTTATGTCACTACTAGAACTGATCGTCGTGTGCTCAGTAATCATGACATTATGGTATAACCTCTTCATTAACTTATAAGAAAAGGTTTTAGTTTCTACATATTTTGTGCTTCGTGTATATTATACATACAATATTAATAATTAACACACACACAAAAACTCTAAACACAAATTATCTCACACAATAACACTTTACAACTTTTCACTTCGTATGACTTCGTTAGCATATTCCAATGATTCGAACACAGGACCTTCGGCGCAACAGAGTGGTGGTTATGAGTAAGGGGGTGATAAATAAGCACGAGAACAGTGTATACCTAACTGTTTAATATAATTCGTTAGACGTTTTGTTGAAATCCAGTAAACGGCTTATCTCAATTACGTAGGTACACAAAGGCTGTCCTAGAAGGAACATTAGGAACATTACTTTTTTAATGTACATGAATTATCAACGAAAAATAAAATTTAAAAATAACCTTTAGATACACCTTGGCACAGTGTAGAACTTAAACAACTGCTTTTGGAACACTGCAATTGTGTTTTATACAAGTTCTACACATAAATGCTTAAAACTTAATATATTACGTTATTCTAATTTTTTAAATGTATTTCCGTCCGCTCTCGCCTCTGCGGCTATGTCTCTCCAATACAAAGTACCTACGTGAAATCTCATGAACCTTTTGTGGGACACGGGGCTAATACATTTCTACATCTGTTTTATTGATCTTTGCAGGCAAGTAGATGGTCATGTTCCTGTTCCTACCTTACATAAACATTTAATTGTTGCCGTAGGATTCGAACCCGATTCAAAATAATACAAAAAAGAAGGTTAACAATTCGATTTGTATTTTTTTTCGGATGCCATGCTTAATGTGTGTCAGTGCTTACGTGATAAAGAATATTAAAGAAGGTAGTCTCAACAGATTAGTCTTGAATACGCTTTCTAGCGGTCGGCGGTCGCGTGAGTCGATCGCCTGACTCCCGCCAATTTATCGCCGCCCGCGCGACTCTCGTCACATGTAATCGGCTACCAGTTGCTGCTCTAGCCAGTAATGACTGAGTTATTTGATAGCGTCTTGTCATCCTGATTTTTCAATAGCTCTACTAAAAGTTTGATTATATTATATTAGTTATAACGTATGAGTATGGAAAATGTTACAGCGCGCCTAGTGGTTACTCGCAAACTCAATTGGCCACTATGGGATTATAAATAGTACAAACCTATCGAAAATTTCCATAGTAATCTTCTTTAGGACGAAGTGTGCCTTGATTGGCGAATCTTTTTATTAATAAATAAACTGTAAAGGATTTTATAACGCAATAATATATTCGAATAAATTACCACAACATTATGGAATAGTAACACATATACTGTCCGAGTATTGTCATAATGTCATTATTATTAGTATCATAAATTTACAATAATGTACTAAAATATATTAACAAAAATACAAAAGGCGTGCGTACCCAAAAAACTGACTAATATTTAATTTAGTTGACCACTGGGAATCCAGTATATCAGGTCCCTGCAGAACAGTGTTAACACTTATAACAGGAAGCTGCGATGATGCAATTATGATGCGCATATCAATGATTTATCGTTATAATTGGCTTTTGATTGAATTTAAGAAAACAAGTCAAATTGAAGACAATTTAAAAAACCTCCCGGTATGATGATTATAAATCTGATGAATAGAAGAACAGATCTTGATAAATTGTAGCTAAGGTCCGACTCGATCGCGTCAGCTTCGAAATTCATTTGTTCAGGAACCACGTTGCCACAGACGGTGATTTAAAAAGCACGTTAAAGAAATGTTAATTCGTACTTTAAGCGTCGCGTCGCCTGACGCACCGATCAGCGTGCAATGGTAGCATTTCTTGGTGAATTCTCAGATGCTAATGGTTTTGTATCGTGTCGCACGCCACTTCACCCCACACGCGATCTCCTCGCTTTTCCAACTATGTTTGCGCTATTTTGTAACTATAAGTCAGACTAGGATTATTAAGAACTAGTTTTTCCGCGATTGTCCGTTCGCGTTACCCTATTTCTATATCTTCGACGACTTTCACACAAATTATCATTCCTTGTTTCAATCCATTTGTCTTTTTTCGCAATAAAAAGTGTCCTTTCCTAAGTAAGCAACACATGTTTTTTTTTTAAATTTAAATAGGCGTTTTACACAATATTCAGCGATCTCTTCTAGGCAACCCACAATTTTTGTTGGTTTGGTTTAATTTCTGCAGGCAAGCCTGTAGAAATTCGACCACTCCTCCGTACCACTTATGTCAGTGACATAATGTCACCCCATCCGGCAAGTGGCAGCCTTACCAGATACCGAATACAAATTCAAATTAAATTATAAATTGTATTCGGGACCGGGATCGAACCCAATACCTCAGGCTTCGCTGTAGGCTTATAAGACCGCTTAGCTATGAGGCCTCTGTCTTCTTTTAAATGGAGTTTTTTTTTTCATCTTTATGCTAAGTTTCTACTTTCACGAAACCATATTATAATAAAATTCGATAGATTTTTTCTTTAAATATAAATGAATCTTGGAATGTTAAATTGAGTTTTCCTTAATAGATACATTGTAGCTTAAGTAAATCTAGTTTTTCACTTGACAGAAACTTAACAAATAAAGCGTACGACTTTATAGTGTAGCTATTTAATTTGTATTAATGAATCTATTAATATTTTTAATAGATTGATATCTGATATATTCCTGTTAAATCGTCTCCCTCTAATCGTCTATAGACTCTAACAGACAGCGCTTCTAGAAAGTTTAGCTCAACGGAGCCTAGTAATGGTGTGTCATAAAAAGTGGCAGTAGCAATTTATTATACTTTATAATTAATGTATTCGATAAGATATTAATGTTACTTTTTTCTTTGGTTTCAGGTAACTATCGAGAAGAAGGAGATCGCTTACTAATTAAAACCTTTTTTATTTAAACTATGCACCGAACTATTTTAGATTCGCTCTATAAATTTATATATTTTGAGTGCGCACCCCAACGGTTATGTCACGCCTTTTTTTAAATAATAAAAAACTTTTTTCATACAGTCGTGAAATAATTGATTGCTGTGATTTATAAGTATGTACTTATCTTTATAATATGTATGTTTGTAAATGTGTGAACACCTTTCTGATATTATACACCGCGTTGCATTAATATATGCACAGATAATAATTAAAGGAAATTGTAATTAAACACGTGTAGTTTTTTCGAAAAACTAGGCTTAGTATAATTCAGTCAACGTATACATATATACATAAATACGTGAAGCGATTGAAATTATGGTTAACGACAGAATGCTATCGAAAAATATGATACGTAAACACCGTCATTAGCAAAACTTAATGATTATTTTTTAATAAATTAGGTTAAATCTTAATTTATTAAAATTATTTATATATTTAAATTAGCAATTATTCTAAATTTTAAAGACATCCTGAACATACTCTTTTCTGAGCAATTCTTAAACTCGCATGAGTTTTTACAGCCTAGGTTCTTTATGACGTCTGCCTCTGGCTCCAGGGCATTTGTACTTTCTTTCACCCTGGGGGGGGACTCGGTCGAACGTTTGGTCGATAGCTGATCGAATGTACTTCATATTCCCGAAGTGAATAGAATATTGTTCTTGTTTTACAAAACTTCTACATAATTTATTAGAGCACATACCAGAGTGTTGTAAGTATAATACTTTAATTAATATTTTATTGTCTAACTTGTGACGTCACGGCATTTCGCGTCGCCAAATGTCTCCGTGGACCGTATCTGGCGGCTTGAAGGTCGCCTTGTTCTCTATTGTTGTTTTTATATGGCTGAGCAGCGGTCACGTGGTCTTTATATTTGAACGAGGTTTATTTTAAATTCGCAATTCGCGACAACGAGGCTTAGCTATTTCGAAATTTTTCCTTCCTCGTTTTGATTACATTTGAATATTTTGAAAGCATTTTAACATTGACAAAATCAGAGCGAAGCAATCGCAGAAGATTATATGATCAATGTGTCAAGAAATTCAATAAAGCCAAGCCCCTACGCCGTATGCTACACAAAAACGTTGAGAAAGTGATGTGTAAGTAGGTACCTACTGTGCGTGAGAACGTTCACACGGGCCGAGCTAAACAATTCCACTTTTTGCGGGCGTCGCGTTGTGGCAAAATATCGTGTTGTGTGCTATTAATTGAGCTCATGAGGGTCGGCTTGATATTATTCAGTCAGAATTCATGTCTAGCGTAGAGATACATTAGTTAAAAGTTATATATTTTATTGCGATATAATGACGACATGCAGTTATTTCTTTGTCGGTAACGCTTTTACACTGCTTATGGCCTACATTTTAACCCCTAACGCAAAAAGTGACGAGTTATAAGTTTGATGTGTCTGTGTGTATGTATGTGGCATCGTAGCTCCTAAGCGAATCGATCGATTTCGATGCGGTTTTATTTTCATGTCGGCGTATTTTTTAAATTATCTTCAATTTCATTAGTTATCTTACGTCTATAATAAATATAACGATGTTGCCAGCTTACTATTCAGTTAATTTTATTAAATTATCAAATATTTTTTCCGCATGTGGCCAAAAAAAGCTATAAATAGATTAAAAAAGTGATTGGCCGTCCGTTCACAATAGACGAACACTTTAACTTATTCGTCTGAATAATGGTATGTAATTTTCTATTGTCTAAGAAAAATCATTAGTTTCGTTTCGGTCATTAATTGGCAAGATTTTCCGGTTCGGTGGCTGCGCACAATGGCCCAGGGAACGCTTCGAACAATCGCCTCACGCAACACGTGGGAAACTGTATCAAGAGATACCGTGCTTTAGTTATTCTGTTAGTAGAAATACTTTAATAAACATTCAAGAAGCCACAAGAAACAGCTTAACCGGATATAAAGCGCGATTATTCATTACAATTTTTTACCTTTTTGGTAAATTTTTCTGACGTTTCTCGTGCCTTGCATCTATTTCCAAGATGGTATCAATAACAACTCGCGTAAGTAAATAAGAGCCATTATGTGCAAAAGAGAGTTAAAATTACATAAAAATCAAATAAATATATGAAGAAGTTAGTAATTATACCTATTATAAACCTTTGGGATTCAGCATACTAACGGGTCAAAATATTCTAAACCTACCTTAAAAATGCTTATTGAAACACGTTAAGTTTATTAAAACACAGCTGATAGGTATTTCAAATCCATCGAAAGGTTTAGCAGATGCATCGCGCGTCGCTGATGAAGCCGCGACACGTAATCAAATCTAAATGTCAAGGTGAAGGCGGCGAAAGGAAACGCACGGTGACGTCACGGCCGCCATCTTGATGCATGTCATTGTAACCCGAGTTTTATTTGGGACGACACAATCTTATCTTCATTCAGCAGCGCGCTAAATATAACCCGCACCGTTTGACGTCTCTCATCTAGTTGGATTACTACAAAATTCTATTCGTTAACCACCGACGAAAAAAGAGGTGTTTAAAATTCAATTCAAATGTAGTATTTTCTATGCTGGCTATTATCGACCGTGTATACAGGTAAACAGAAAAGTTATATCTTACGGGCAATTAATTAGTAAAAAATTTAAAGCTATAACGTGCTGTAAAGGCACCTCACAAGACACTCGAATGTATGATGATGATGATGATGATGAATGATGTTAGATTTATATAGCGGATAGCAATACACGAAAGGAAGCAAGTGTAATGAACGGATGGCCCGATTTACACGCGGCTTGTTGAAAGCTGACGTGATCGAGATCCACCTCTTTTTAGGATTAAGATCTATTTATCAATTGAAGACATAGTCTTATTTGTAATTATCGTGTTTTTTTAACTGTTATCAATTTTACATATTAAACTATAAGATAAAAATAAAGCAATTAATAGTGGAAATATCAGCGTTGAAATTGCATAATGCTTAATTAATTATTGAGTTTTATTTTGATTAAAACGAGCGAGTCATTTTATTACTGATACAGTGAATATCTACTTTGTTTATCCAACACATAACTAAGATAAGGTCCGACAGCGTCTTTTGCGCGTGCAAGATTATAATTTTGGTCGTATAATATGTTTGAAGTCAGCAAAAATTTATTCCTAAAGAATGACATTAATGAACTTTTATATAAGTGATGTTTATAATAATTTAAATATGTAATAAGAAGCTATTCGAGAACACGTTCACATCTGAGATGAACAACCAAGAAACTTATTAAGGTTCTAATTTCTGAAGACACCTCAGTAGCCGAAAAGAGGAGGAAATGGCGGTGATGATCGGTTTTGAAGCAATAAAATAACGCTGTCTATGCCTTTTTCCCGAGTAGGTAATAGGTGAAAAATTTAATTTAATTAAATAAGTAACGTCATTTCGAAGATACTTGTTTGAAGTTAATTAGACATAAGCTTATATACTTTTTAGCCGACTTCAAAAAAGGAGCTACACCTCTTCTTATGTCTACTTCCAAATATTTTCTTTGTAGAATTATTATTTCTGTTTTATTTATTACTTTTTCGTCCACTTTGAAGACAGTTTATGATTTTTTTAAAATAAATTTTATTTAAATTATATTGAGTGGGCCTTCCCTTTAGTTCAAAAAATTGTTTAAATGTTGTAAGCCTTCAAACAGCTAATATTTACGAGAATGTAGCTATGTCATTGTTAAAATTATTATCAAAGTTGTTTGTATGTTCATTAATATTATACTGGGCTATTTGATATCCGATGTCAAATTTATTAAATAAAAAATAATCAATCGATTATGTTTAAAAATAGGTTAATTAATGATGCAAAAGATACCAAGAGCGTTCTAAACAGAGTTCTAAAAAGACGATCAGATAACGCGGACGACTGACGCAAACGGCGATAATCTTATCGCGACCGATATTTTTAGTAATGTCGACAACAATACATTGTCACGAGGCTCTGCTCTAATTGTAAATCGGTGTTTGGTTATCTGTCTGCCACAGATACTGTCGAATTAAAGAGTTACCACGACTTTTGGACTTTCATGGTCATCAACCTCTTACAAAGTTAATTTCGCGTTTGCAATGATAAGTGTTTTGTATCGAAGTGCAAATATGTAACTTTGTGAAGAACTGCCGCCGCACTGGCGGCACAAACTCACAAGGCCACTATGGGATTGACAGGTTTCCAATAGTAAAAATAAAACTCTAAAACTTCGATAGTCAGATATCATAGTTGACGTATTGGTCAAATGGACGAAAAAATTCATCGTTTCTTCAACAAGTTCCATATCATGACAGTTGCATATTTGCGTGATTATGTGTGCAATTCAAACATCCGGCTGGGGCTTGGGGCAGCCGACTAACAGCCGGGTTCGGCTGATACGTGAATGGAAATTTTCTTGGCCGATAGCTTATCAAGCATGCGGAGATACCGTGCTAGTGCGACGCGACTGTCGCTACATGACAGCACAGACGTAATTAAATACATATTATTAACTTATTTGATTTGAATACATATACTCGGGCAAGAATGGCAAATGAACGAGTTGAGAGTAGTTATATGACAGACGCAGTTACGATAGCATCGAATGTTATTAACGCTAACGTATTAACTAATAATATGAGGGTTATTTTTAATCTGCTCGTTTCACTAGATATTATTGAGAAATAATTGTTGAAAAAATGTAATGTACAAATTGAAGTAGATTAACAGTTATGGTGGTTTATCGCTGTCACTAATCAATACACCTGCGTAAGTGTCTCTCTGACAAACAACTGACACTTGTGATAACACGTAAGCACATAAAAATCAATGGAGCACGAAAATGTACCCATTCACGATGCGGCATGCACACGAATTGGAAACGGCTCAACATTTCGGTAATCTTTAAGTAGATTAAAATATATTTTCAGTATTACGTAACATATTATTATCGTAAAATACAACGTAAACAGCAAGTGGTTATCGCGGGTGGAAAGGTCAAAATGTTTGACATCGTGAGAAAACGTAACATTAGTCTCTTACAACGTTAGTGATAACTGATAACGCTGCAACAGAACTACTATATTAACAGGCTAACTTCATTATATACTTCGAGTTGTACTGGGCCACTAGGCGCGTTCAATAAGTAAATAACCACCATTAGTTTAGCACTATCGTTTTTCTAGACTTCAAATTCTGTTCGTGGCTCGTCTTTAACTACAAGTTACCTCGCTTAAACTCAGCGCACCAACGTGCAACCAAAGAATAAGGCAGATAATGAATTACTAAAATGTTTTATTCAAATCTTTATTAACTTGTTCGGTAGAAATTTTTTCAAGCAGAGAATTTTTTTTCTCAATTTTCGAGGTCACCGCTCTGACGTGACTCAAACAAATGCCCTCTTTCTAAGAAAACAAAAGAAAATCAAAATATTGATTTTATACAATTGCGAGGTCCGTAGTAAGTGATAACGAAACGATAGTTTTATTAGCAGTAGGCAATCGTTTAATTATTTACAGTTAATAGTACGCAATATCACTTATCGTTATTATAATATTACGTCTTTTATTACCTAATTATTAAAATGATAAACTCATTAAAATTGTTTTTATGTAAATTGATACCATTTTGAGCTAATTTCTTGAATAACTTTTTTAGTTAACTAAAACGTAGGTTTGACGTAATTTTTATTTTAATGATGTTTATAAATAACAAAACTCTTGATGATAAGCAAACTGATGAACTTTAGTGGCGATAAGTGTGATCTTATTTTATTAATAGAAAGAAATCAAACGCTTTTAAGTTTTTACTTAATTATACATATTTTATGGAACATACGAACAATTTCTACTACTGTATTGTACAGTAAGTCGTTAGAGAGAGCGAGGGAGCGAAAAAATAGGTCTCGCAAGATACCCAAAATAAAGATAGGTACCTAGATTCAATCATAGAAATAAATAAATTCAATGTTATATTGCCTTCTCTCGCGGACAGAATATTCTGTTTATTTTACGCGTCTCTCTCATATCTTAGAAACGGTGCTAAATTGAAATAGGTAATTATGAAACTGAAGGATGTATCTGAAAAAGTAATAATGTGAACTTACAAGAGAGAAATTATTTAAGACAAAAACAATTTAAATATCTCATAAATGGATGAACTGATAAATTGTAGCTAACATCTCGATCTAGCGTTCAAACAATAAATCGCATCGAAATTTACCAATCGTTTACACCAGGCACCGACACACAGACACGTCAAATTTATAACTTCAAAAGTGTAGTGCAATGATTATTAGGTGTTTTTTTTTTTTTTTGTCTTAAGTGGTTTGAAAACCTTCTTAAGCGCCACAAATGAATACAACGACAGCAGTTTCCCGTCCATTAACATAACTGAATATACAACGACTCAAACGTGATATCGCTCGTCATCTAATTCTCATGTTTCTGTATTTGTTATTCCAAGGACACTTTGCACGTGTATTCTTATAGTTAAATTGTTTTGTCAAAAGGCATTTTGTTGACAAACGGAATTGGGTCAATGTTTCTATCAATCACGCTGATATTCTCGTACCTACTTATTCAATTCATTTATTGATAGTGTGAAATATCAATATTTAACGGTTTAAAAAAAATTGTTTTAAGTATACGATTTGTTTATTATCAAATGTTATATAATTTTATCTGCCTAATAAGATTGTTTTTTAATTTGATGACACTTTTTTGCAAAAACTGCACAAATTGCCGGCTAAATCAGTGAGAAAAGCTTAAGTGGTCAATTTCATTAGAGACAAGTAGATGAATATGAATTTATATTTTAAATCGATATTTGAAAAGCTTGGTAGAATAATCGGTTATATATGCAGTACCAGCTAGTGAAGCTAGATCGTTTAGTATTCCTAGCCTAAAGGCCACCCCTGGGAGCGTTAGTAGTTCCAAATGAAATTACTGAACGTTGCACTAATGGCTTTGCAATAATTCATAAGCTGAAGCCAATCTGTACCGTTCCCTGAGGCCATGGGTTTCTTGATAGGGTTTATCGCATGCTAATCAAGTGCATACGGCATACCTACAACGTTACGACGAAGTTTTATAAGCGAAACAAGAAACATTTATTACGAAACTGAACTTTTTTTGCCCGTTCGATGTCGCTTTTCAACAGAAAAGCATAAATTCTCTAATCCTACTTCCAAATATTTTCTTTTCACGTTTTTAGGCGTGATTGAGTCGCAAACACCCTAACAAACTTGTATTTATAATATTAGTGGGATGAATGAATTTAGAAGTCTAGAGCGACTATTAAAAATAAATGTCTTCAATTACACTCAGCGTGTGTTTCGATAAATTGATTTACTTTATGTAATGAGGATATTGTATTTTTTTCTTAAACTGAGTGACAATATGTCTTCCTTGTCGCTTCACTCTTGCCAGAGTGCTCGTAGTCCGGCACAAGTGTCACTTGTACAAGGTTAGGTTATTTGAGAAAAAAGTTAAACAACGTTTATGAGTAAGGGTTAATTATTTGTACGTATATAGAGTGACTTTATAACGCGGCCTCTCGCTTTTAGTTCGGTTTAACCGCACATGTACGACTCACAAAGACTCGCTGTCTGTAGAATAATGGGCTCTGTATCCGTGTGGCCTTCGAGAAACGCCTTCGAAGGAATGTTTGCATTCTCTTATCACAATCAAATAATACTTGACGAATTACGTGCCTCTAAAATCACGCCTCGAAACGTGTTTCCTTTGTAATACGTGTAAATATATATTTTCAACCGATTTCATAACAAAAGGCGGCTCTCGAGTCGGTTGAAATTTATAACCTCAACCTTATAAGAAGAAGGTTTAAGTTTGACGTGTCTGTATGGGTCTGTAGGTATAAGAGTCTGCTCCTAAACTGATGGACCGATTTCGATGCGTTTTTGTTTTGTTTTAAAGCTGACGTGATCGAAATGGGTCTTAACTATTTCAATTCACAAAGATCATTAATGAGACAATATTCTTATATTTTGTAATCATCATGTGAGGTTTTTTTTTAACTATCTTCAATTTCATTTGTTGTGTCTGTTGATTTATTTCATGTATTGAAATTGTGTGCTGTTTCATTGAGCCCGAACAACTTATGTATAGCCTCACTTATTATTTACACAAATTTACAAATCATAATTATTTTTTAATGAATAGAGGAACATTCCTGTGGCGAATTAGATAAACTTTTTCCGACACACAGATGACAGACGCGTAAAACATATAACATCCCTCTTTTTCGTCGGGGATTAAAATGATAAAAATGGACTGTGATAGAATGAGATTTCTATACTAAAAATCATATTTTAAAGTTTAATTACGTACGTTTAAATTTCGTACACCTATAGAAGAAATATCAAACAAATGAGAAACAGGTAAACCACAAACGTTTAGGTAGTATTTACAGGAAAAATACTAAGGCAATATATAATTTGAAATGTAGGTAAAGTTTAAATAACTACGCAGTTAATTGAGGAAAATATGTTTGTCTTATATTTATTGGCAGTTTTTCCTATATTTAATGACCGTCGAACCATATGTCGAGCGATTAAAACAATTTGCATTTCATTTTAATAAAATAAACGAATGGAAAAGTTTTTAGAATAAATCGTTACCGAATGAACGATGTTCAATAGATTGTTGAAAGAATGTCTCAAATGCTCTGTCTCTTTCTTAATGTCCTGCAATTATTGTTGTTGCAAAAACGAGACGAATCACTGAGTGAAGATCTCAGTCGCGCAGTTATGTTCACAGCGGCCACAAAATTTGACTTAATACAATTATATTTTGTTACGATTCCTCACCCCGACCGGGTGCAATTATTTAAAAATTGAAAATTAAATGCCGAATAACCATAAAATTCATAGGGCAGACAAATTTTTATAAGTTTTCCACTGGTCATTTTCAGTAACGACAATTAGACGAAGGCAAGCAAACCCTTCCAGCAATACCCAAGTATAAGTATTGACGGGCTTGTTTTCCGCAACTCGACGTCTACGGTGCGCCTATTTTGCGTATCAGCAATACCAACCAAGCATCTCTCGAAACAAGGAGACGTATGTTAGCCACGGAGGCGGTTAGTTTCAAGCTCAGTCTTTATTTAGGAGACATTTTAAAATTCATTTATAATTGACGTGGTTGTATAAAGTCTTCCATTATCTGCGAATCAGGCCAAGGATTGTCCCGGGTCAATCCAGGTAAACGGACCCGTAACCCGGTTACGTTTTCTAGAGGTCAATATCTATGTATACTAATGTATAAAGCTGAAGAGTGTTTTCGTTGGCACAAGTATATACAGTCATGGTAAAGTTTTTAAGATGATTTATTCCTTAACGACGATATTGGATGTTGGAGATGGACTCTCTTTATTCAGTTACATACTATTCATTATTTTGTAGTTTCTGCATTTTTTAAAGATATCTTCAAGCTCGATGCATAAAACTGGGTGTGTACGTTTAATTCGTCACCCTACAATAACAAGCATATAAATATTATTTACATTTTATACATTCTTTTTTTGCACTACATAACAACTAACGTCCAAACCTTAAACTAAAATACATAAACTACAGACTAATATCAAATAAAATAAATCAATCACTAACCGATACAAAAAATAATAAAGAAAAACGAATAACCAAAAAATATCAACTAATATCAGATCCAGCGCAAAGCATTCATCGCCTGGCGACGACATACACACAAGTAGTCAAAAAACATGTCTGTGTCTTCCTTAAAGTTGACAATTATTAAGTTATATAATCGCCGTAATCTGTTACAACTAACTTCGATTAAAATAAAATCATAGACATGTTACTGGCAACGTACAATAAGTACCATGACCGTGCTATGAACGCATTAGGAACGGAAAGCAATACGATAAGCTCTACTATGCCCACTAGAACGTTTCAATTTAGTGTCATACTAATTAATGACAATTAAAGCTTGGCGTCCACCAGGCGGGTCGCATCTGGTCGCATCGCAACGCAAAAATCCGCTTGCATTTTGTATGAAACTGCGTCCACCAGAGACGGGGCGGGCCGGACCGCGACGGAATCCGTCGGTGGATCGCTCAGCGAGCGTATTTTTCCGTCGATGCGGCCCGACCCGGCCTGCTCCGTCTCTAGTAGACCGTAGCTCGCTTGTTATACGTACCACTGTTAAAAATCCGCCGATGCGGCGCGGATTGCCTGTATAGTGGACGCAGTACGCAAAAATGCGCGACGTACCGTTGCGGCCCGACCCGCCCCAAGTGGACGTCTAGGTTAATGACGCTCCGTGCATAGCACGCGACGGTGCTGGTCGTTGACGGAACGGTCTAGTGAGCAGTCTCATAATTTTCAATACAAAGAATATTTTTTTTGCTTGACACGTTCCTATTACGGTCATAGTTTGATACGTTGTAGTGAGTTCAGACCGGGAATGCATTACAAGGCTATCCCGTATTAGCTTTGTGTCACAGCCTCTTCCGGGCAAGTCAATTGGGCCAAGGATGTGCCCGGGTCACGCCAGGGTATCGATCTCTGCTGATGCTGGCCTCGCTACAACCTTTTCATACAGAATACATTTACTTACTCGTGTTAATTGCGTACTGAGGCGGGGTTTAGTGATTCTTACTTAACCCAACAGTTAACCTCGTAGTTAAAATTTGTTTTCAAAAAGTTACATAACCATTTGTAAATAAAATTAATTTAAAAAAATCTAAACCTACTTTAAAGTGCTAAAAAGTAGTTTATGAACAGAAATAATCAATCTGCAAAAGAAGTAAATTCTTTCCGAATTGCTTTATATTCAAAGTTAGATAAATGAACACAGAATAACATAACTTTATATTTTGATCTTTCGAGAGATCACGTTGCGACTCGGGCCAGGGATTCGTTATTGATCCATCTGATCCATCTGTTATGCCTCATCTCAACAAAGGAACGATCCTTTTCAAACATTTCTAATTTTAAGATACTTTCTTTGTAACAGAAAATCATAAACCTTTCACCCTAACCACCGATTTCCTGAAATTTATAGAATGATTATTTCTATATTATTTGTTACTTTTTAGTGTACTTTCAAATCGATTTATTCTTATTTTTAAGGAAAAATTGAAGGTAAAGTGGTAATCAAATTATCAGCCATCACTTTTTATCAGACATAACTCAGACTGGATCAGTAAACTTTCCACATACTTTTGAAAAGTGGTACAAAATACTGGTTGAACGAACTGATAATGAAATTTTATCAGACAAAAGTACCTAATAATATATTATACTTATTTGCACAATAAAAAAACAATAAGCAAGACATACGAGTACAGACACGTCATACAGCACCCCTCTTTTTTGCGTCGGGGGTTAGAAATATGGATCAGTCTTGTGTTTCTTTCAATGCATTATTATTACATCGCTACAAATTCAAGGTCACGACATGAACACATTGAAAATCATGTTACAAAGTCGGTTTCGGAGCAGCTGCCATTACATGAAGGGTTGCTATTTGATTAAACAACATGCAGGTAGGTACCTACTTTGATTCTAGTCCCAGAATATGAAACACCTGTACGACATGTGCTGAAGGGTGGCTTTTCTCACGGTGGCATCTGTAATACTCGCTAGTCGCTAGCCGTATTTTAATCAATTTGATCTGTTAACTCCGACAAAAAAGAGGGGTGTGTAAGTTTTACGTGACTGTGTCTGTCTGTGACATCGTACCATACAAGAGAATGGATCAATTTTAATGCAGTTTTTTTATTTGAAAGTTGATTTGATCGAGATCCAATTTATGAAGATCTGTTCATGCGTTTATAAGATAATCTTATCTGTAATCATCATATAGGCTAAGAATATCAGATCAGCTTTCATACAAAAAAAACACGTCAAAGTAGGTCCATTCGATTAGAAGCTACGATGGCATAGACAGGCACACAGTGTAACTTATCTTTTTGCGTCAGGGTTAAAAAGTGCCTACGCTGATTATTGTTTGTTGTTGTGTTAGAGCTAAATGCATGCTATCGCGTGAACCATTCGCATAGGTAAGTGGGGAATGACTATGACATCTGATGAAGTCGCATTCGCAAAGCAACGACCTATCGTAACGTTACGGGGGAGAGATGCATTCGGGGTGACGTGGAGCAACCCAATATCGATTGCGAGCTGGTCCCACTGCGCATGTCCCGCATCGATTCGGTTGCCTAGGCCCTAGACTGACTTTTGACTGCCAAATTGCTTACATGTACGAAGTGGTAGGCTGCTGTAATTTACATTCCCCACTGCGTAGTTTCTCGGCCTGTTTGGCTTTATGTCATGAATTTGAATGAAACATGCTCTTCTGATGAACATTTCCCACCGCTTACTTTTCATACCTACTGGAATATTGTATTAATTGTAATACTAGTCATCATTTCCGGACAAAATAACATACTTTAGATCTATTTAGCTGTCTTTAAACGAAATGTATCTACTTTATTTTGCTGTTTTTGCTTTGCGGAATTGCTTATGAACGTCACTTAAATCAAGTTTACAACTGGGACTGTTTAAGAATGCACCCAAATCTGAAAAGAGCAGCCAAGATCCTCAGTTGGTTTTTTCCACCGTATTTACAAAAAAATTTACTTTTGAACTAGAGCAAATCAGACCTGATCAACTGAAATCAATTTTCTTACTTCGCTTGTGATTAACGCAGGTATAAAAATGAATTATGTACCTACTTATTTTGTGAAGCGAAAAGGAGGATTGCGCAATTGTTATTTTTATGGCGAGAATTATATTCGCATCAGTCAGAATTCTTTAAATTAATGAATATTTTTCCTTGTTTAAGTTTAAAGTAAGCTACATTATGTATATTCAAAATAAAACACGCTACTATATAAAGCCATATATAAAAGTAGATTTCTACATAAACATAACAGCAAAGTTTATTTATTTACTGCATGCAGCTGGAAAATAAACGTGACTAAACGGCACTGTAGCTGACTTGTCTGTTTATTTGACATAATATTATGCAGATGAAGAACGACTATTGACTCATATATGTACCTACAAAATAATAGATGTTTTAGAAAAAAAGCTTAAAGAGAAAAAACTTGTTTAATTTGCATAAAATTCATTAAACAAAACTAGGTAGGTATATGTCTTCATGGTGCACTAGAAAGGATTAAATTAATTTTCCACCACAAAAAACATCAGAGTTCCTTTGTATCCCCAAGACCCAAGACCTGTGGCAAACGAGTAAAGCAGGAAAGTCTGAAAATTACTACTTTTTATTTCCTTTTTTCTGAGCCTTATTCAAAGAATTGTTGACTTCAAGACGTTATTATTGTGTTTTGATTAATAAGTTGGACGTTACATCAAAAACTTTCGTCATTCTACCTATATATTATGCTATGCTAGTTTCATACATACAAAAAAAAAACTCTAAGAAAAAGAGAGCTGGAAAAACGACCTACCAAATCGACTCAGTCACCAAATAGCAAACCAAAATGTTACTAGGTATAGGTGCTTCTTAATGCTTTCTATGATTTCGCATTAGTTTGTTGTCCTAAAACATAACATTTAGGTGTTTGTTCCGCACAGAGAAGAATACCTACCAAAGCGTCTCAATAAATTTCAAAAAATAAATCTCAATATTTCGCCCGGCTGTGACGTCACCGATCAATACGCTCCATGCGCCGTCTCTTATAACGTATTTTTGGTGATTTAATCCACTTTTATGCTCCATTTCAAGGGTTACAGGCTTCGCTGATAACTATTGCTTTATAGAACTTAACTTTTAAATATTACTAATCTCATCACTGTAACTTTTTTGTGCATATTGAAATGCGAAAAAATGTGTTTTTTTATCTTTTACGTTTGAATAAAATCGAATGAAAAGCAATAGTAGGAGATATTACTAATAGTGTATTCTAGTAATTCGTGCAGGTACTAAAATTATCAAAGCTGCGACAGCTCAGCGGTTTAACCGCGAAAACTTCATCTCTCTCGTGATCTTCCTCACTCATGAGGGTCGTGACTCGTGTCTTATTGATGCGGTGGTTTTCTTGTATTACGACACCCGTCCGGCAAGTGGCAGCCCTACCAGAGACCGAACACAAATATGTACAAATTAAATTATAAATTTTATTCGGATTGAGGATCGAACTCAAAACTCAGGTTCGCGGTAGGTTTATAAGACCGCTTATCCACGAGGCTCTCAAAAAAGCTTTCATAAGCTGACGCAATTTCGCATTTATTCAGATAATTTAAACCAGAAAAACCCTAAACGATAATTTTTTTCCAAATAATGGCTTAGAAAACTTATCTAGAATTCATATTTTCAAGAGTATGAATCATGATACCTATAACATTATATTTGGTACTTATATACCTTAAGCCATACCCAACACAACTAATAATAATAATATTTTTTTTAAATATCCAATCATTAATTAAGAACCAGATAATGTCTGCCCTTTGTTTTTCTATAAGGACGCCTTCTTCTGGAATCCATAGAAAACAAGTGTAATTGAAGACAATTTCAGAAACCCCAAATAATTACAAATGAGAATATCTCATTACTGAATTAGACAGATTTTCATAAATTACAGCTAAGATCCATACTATCCAGTCTATCGACTACGTCAGCTTAAAAAAACCGAATTGAAATTGGTGTTTTCGTATAAGAGCTACGGTGCCGTAGACAGAGCCACAAATATGTAAAGAGAATGTCCTCTTGTTAATCTAGCAAGTAGCAGAGCACTTTAGCGGCTGACCGTTGAGAGATCGTCAAGAGGTGGGAACGTAAATAAACAGTGACACGTGTTATAGGAGTGGGCGCATGGCGCATGCGCATTGCGCAGTGGCCGGCCGACGATCGATCCCGCCCCGACACATTATACGTGAGCCCGCATTCTACCCACTCCGCTCTACGCAATTACGAATTGGTTTCGCAACAATTCTTTACTTTGTCATTTAATGGCAACTTCAAGAAGTGTATATGTAACCGTTTCAAAATCACTATTTCTGCTACTTGCTAGAATTGGTTTTTAAAATTGAAAGGCGATATTTGTTTAATAATTGCAATAGGTATTATATTCATATAAATATGGTATATGCTTCCTTTACGAATTATATGTATCGACAACATAATATCTCGTTAAATATATTTAAATCATAGTAATACTAAACATAATTAGTTTCTATTTATCCTAAAAAGGGTTATAAATTTCGCAACCTTCTTATATGCTTTATATAAGTAGGTACTGAATCGATTTAGGTAGTTCATGAAAATAAAGGTTTATAAATTAGGCATTGGAGCAGAACGTGTCACCCAATTTTGCTGACCTCGCGTGTGTGTATTAGCTTTTTCACAATAACAATAAATGATTATAAGTTCATGGTCGATACGGTCCAGTCAAAATTCCAACGGAACAAATCAATAGGAGGCCGCTGCGCCATGAACTTAGCCCGCCCCAGCCACCATGCGTTATCGCTCGGTTATGCTAATTCCACTGTCATTGCGACATCGATCCGGATTCAGGGAGCACTACGAAGTACCTTTCTAACCGCCGACGAAAAATACAGTAGTTTTGACGTGTCTTTGTCGATACGAAAAATAGATTAGCAACTTCATTAGTGACAGAGACGAATACAAATATTACAAATAAGAAACTTTGTTGAAGCCGGTGAGAAATATGTTCTTAGTTTAACAAGTGAAATCGAAGACAATTTAAGAGAAGATTTAATAAATTGATGAAGATATTTTCATAAACTGTTGCTAAGATCCATCGCATTCGGCTTTCATATGAAATCGCGTTGAAAGCGATCCATTTGTTTACGAAATATGTACGTTGCCATACTGGCACAAACATACCCGTCAAACTCTTACACCCCTCTTTTTCGTCGAGATTAATTAAATGTTGAGCTGATTGTCTGAGATTGACTGTTGTAGAGTCACTACTCACTATAACCCCGCATTCGTTGCCCTCACCGCATAGATGTCATAAATAAACAAATCTGACACTGCTCTATAGAACAACGACAAAACAACAACGCAATACGCATGCGCCGTTGCTGAGAAGGAATGGATTTTTTAATTAGTGCCTCCATTGTGCCCTTTCGTATCACAGACCGATAAGTGCCCTTGATTTGTACCTTCTATCATTCTTTTTTATGTCTTGTACATACCTTACTTTCAGTCTTATATTTTAAATCATTCATGCATCATGATCAATGATATCTTAAAAAATTGCTCTAAAAAAACTTTGTAGCATTTTTCAAAAATTGGCTAGCGAATTTCAATAGATTTTATATGGAACTTCCTCTGAAGAGAAGGTCATACACCTATCAACGAAAAATAAATAATTTAAATTTATTAAAAGGTTTCATATTCTAGTAACAAGCACGAAAAACACGAAAAAAGAACATACAGTCGAATTTAAAACCTCCTTTTTTGAAGTCGGTTGTTAAGACCAATTCTACTATCTTATTAACCGACCTTCAAAAAAACCAAAAAGGAGGTTATCAATTCGACGTGTATTTTTTTTCCGATGTTCCGCTTGTACGTCGCTATCCGTAGACCGATTTGGATGAGTGAGGTGTCAAACGATAGAGTAACTCGTCGAAGTGGTCCCATTGTTATTATTAATTTTTACGATTAATAGTTTTCAGGATATTGAAAGAATAGTTTCACAATCGGGCGAGAAATCGCTGAATTTCGCGGGACCACGTCTGGCTTATTTGCTTATAACTCTATGATTTATGAATCCTTATCAATGCTTTATATGTTTTTTTGAATAACTATTAAATTTGAAACAAGAAAAAATAAAAATCAAGATAATTTGACTTATAGTTTTTGAGATATTGAGGTTATAAAATAAAAAATTGAAAAAACTTCAATTAGTTCGCTTTAGCAATACAGATGTCCATGTTATATTAAATATATACTAATTATAATAAATTTATTTTATTACAAGTCATATTGTCAAGCTTTTGACAGAGTTTTATGAAAATCTAAGCCATATATTTGATGTTATGGAGCAAAACTTGTCAACAGAGAAAAACATGTCATACGTTTTTGTTTACGCGTCCAGTTTTGATCTCTATATCTCGATGTAATATCAGTTTATATCGATTACTTATATATCATTTTATAAAACATTAAAATGGTCATATATGATAGTAAAATCGAGTGATAGCCGATTTAAAAATCCTTAATTTTGCAATCAGCTAATTGAATCGCTCTACCTTTACCTCATCACGAAGTACGAACAAAGCTGTGATCCAATTTGGACACTCGAATTCAGCTGAGATCCAGTCTACCTGCTAACGTAATTTTTAGCCTTTTAGCACCGAGTTAACAGTTACCCTGTGATTTTTTAGATGTTATTTACCAAGAAAAGAATTTATGAATATTTAAATTGTATTGTTCTCTCTTCTGGTAGGTCCTGCCTCGTGATTTTAGTAAAGATGAGGGTATCAGCAGACAGCAGGTAGTATTTAGAGTTAACAAAGAACACATTGTTTACATTCTTAAAAACTGAAAGTGGCTTTAATTTACTTGCAACAAACCTTGATGAAAAAAAATAAGAGTGTTTTAAGTATGACGGCTCCGGGCTCAGTCTTTGGCATCGTATTCGTAGCTTCTAACTAGGGATGTATCTGATACCGATATATATCGGCGATACTTTGGATTTGCCGATAAATCGGCATACAACGATACTTTTACGCGCATCTTGTTTGATCTAGTTCGTTGCAAACTTGAAAAAAATTGGCGCAGAAGTACTTCAGTTTCCAAATGAGTTCTGTCGCATCTGAGAGATTATTTTCCACCGCAGGTTTTGAAAAACACAGACAGACTTCCGAAATCTGCTTTGTCCGCAAAACTTGAGAATGCTCTGTTTTTACACGCTTTATATTAGCTTCACCTGTATGTATCTTTGTAACTGACTTCTTTGGGTGCGATTTTGACCCACTTTAAACGGCCAGATTTCGTTCAAACTTTGTAGATTTATCGAGGACCGATGACAATACACTAATTTGATAAAATTATTCCATTTTTCAATTTGCAAAATATGATTTTTGTTAATTTATATGTCGGCGCGCGGGCGGAATAACTCGCCTATAAATACGACCGCGCTGTGGACGATCAGCCAATCACAATGGATTTCTATAAAAAGCGTGTTTCTTATTATTATTTAAACTATTATTTAAACAAAAATCTTGTTAATGTTAATTTTAATTATTAACAGTTACTGATTTAATTTTAATTATTACACATAATTTTAATAGCTAAACCTTGAATTTCATTCAGTGGAACTGTTTTTATTTTTTAATAGAAATTAAAAACTTTAAGCAAACTTGTGTTTCATATAATATTTTACCTTAATCTAATTTTAATTCACTGAGCGTTTGTATCGGTATCGGTATCGACGATATTTTTGTAAGAGTATCGGTATCGTATCGGCAAAAAGGCATATCGATGCATCCCTACTCCTAAGTCCTAACTAAACGGAAGGAAAGATGTGTTCGAAAACGACGCGATGGATCTTAGCTACAATTTATTATGAAAATATGTAGTTTCATCCGTTTATGAGATATTATTATTTTTAATAATCATGTCGGGGAGTTTTTAAATTTTCTGTTAATATAATATATTATGTACATATATGTATTTGATGTGACAAATAGAAGACGAACCTAGTCTAGATACCTAAGTCGGTCTTATCCATATAATATTATAAATTCGAAAGTAACTCTGTCTGTCTGCTACGCTTTCACGCCTAAACCACTGACCCGATTTTAATGAAATTTGGCACAATCGTAGATAATAAGTTGAGAAAGGACATAGGGTGCTAGGGGACGAAGGGTACTATCTAATTTCACTAAGTGGGTACATAATAATATATTTATTGTGACCATTTCAATGTGCTCAAACACGGTACCTCTGCAGTAAGTGCTGACTTATCTACTAACTATTGTATTATTATGTTTATTGATCAGTCATCTCAGGCCACCGGATACCAAATTATAATTGATACGATTTACCGTCAGAAGCGAGCAGGTCGTCTTGAAACAAAAGAGATAAGAACCATTCTAATATCCAGTCACTTTTGCTGTAAGTAGGTACCTATATAGGTACTTGACGTAAAAAATAAAACTCCTGTCCATAAAACTGTCAAATGCGGACGAAGTCGCGGGTACAACTGGTCTCTATATAAGTCTTCAAAATACTTTCATAGGCAAAGATTTAAATCTTTGTTCATAGGTAGCAAGTAGGAACTGCCCACAAGGAATGCGAAATTTAAATTTTATTAAAAACAGTCAGAGCCTTCTCTCTGAAAATAAAGTTTTTGACTTTCCTACAAACAATTGTTATTTTCCATTTCAATGTTCAAAAATACTGCAACGTATTCTATTAAAATATAATCTTGACTTTTATCATTTTGATCTCAATACATAATATTATTTTCATACTTCCTAAAAATGTTCAATAGATTATAGAATCCTTTACAAGTTGTTTCGTCCATTTATCAGCCCGCATAACTGTTCTACGAACAAGAATTCGCAGAAGAACAAAGAGACTAAATTATTATTACTAGTGGTCGCCCATTGGTCGAAATTCGACCACAATTTAAGAATAAGTCAGCTATGTGTGTGTGTATGCTGTTTGTTATCACAGCAGTAGTGTGCGTAATGTTTTTTTTACTGATTTAATGTATTTTTTATGCATAGTTAAAAAAATATAAGCAATCTCCACTCCTTTCTCTATATAAACTATAAGTGTGGGAAAATTTCATACTTCTCCGTCCACGCAATTTTCGTAAAAAGGTACCAAGTTTTTGCTTCACGTATTAATATTATGAATACATACTACAATAATAATAAATAGGAAACATGGTGAGTAGCGGCGCGAGAGAGGTTGCCACACCGCGCTAGCTGACTCGTCATGTGACGTCACGTCTCAAGATGGCCGCCGTACCGGTTGTGTTTACCCCACTCCCGTCCTCCAGCCGGATTCGACCGCGTTACTCCATAATAATAATAATTTAGAATGCAGCCGTCCGAAAGGAAACCGAGTGAGAAATGAGAATAGATTGAAATTTAATGCATCGAGCACGTCGGTTATACGTGTTAGCATTAATTGTTATTCTAGAGCGGCAGCTGTTTACTTTCGTTGAATAATATGAGTTCTGTTAGGAAACTTTAGCTCGTAGGTATTTTGCGCCGAGTTGACAGCATTCGCCGACTCAGTGATTACTGCGTTTTGTGCTCTCTTACATTATGTTCCTTACCAGTATCTAAATCTACCTAAAATACCTAGAATCGCTAACATTTTACTTGTTAAATGAATAATACGACAAAAACATACATAGGTACATATTTACCTACTTATAATTAATTCTCAGAGAACTAACAAAGCATCACTTAATACAATAATAAACTAGGTTATAGGTACCTACCTACGTTAATATTATCAGCTCTTATTCATAGAAGTCATTCGATTTAGTTTTTAACTTATTACTTTTTTCCTGATTACCATTTTATTTGAAAATAGTTCAATTAACACAACTAGTTATATGTTAAATAATACACAACTAGTTATTTGTTAAATAATAATATCGCTTTACTATTAACTATGTATACTATACAATGATTGATTTTCTATAACTAACTGTAATTTATTGTATTTAGTATCTACCTATCTCCCAACTTATTGAAGAGTCGTAATTGTAACATCTTTATTGTTTTCTATATTCCTATTAGGATTAAACTGCAGATAACTACTTTTCCATGCGGGTTTTTGGTATTGAGTATTGACTTTGTTGTGAGTAATATTGTTCCGTGACTGAGACAGTCTTGTTAGTGGAGTACGAACTACGATGGATCATGAAAGTACCGTGTTCATTATCGTGCGATAGCGTTGAAGGCGATATGTAGGTGGGGTGCGCGGGGTGCATCCGCGTCGGGCTAACGGCTCGTCCTCGGTGCGTCGCGGTGCGCGCGCTGACGTCACCGCTCGATAATGGCCGCCGCTGCCTCGTCCCCGCGCAACTTCACTGCCGACCTAGCTCAGTCTCTCATCAGCTTGCATTTGCAGTGAGTGCTTTTAAACGCTGCCGCGCTACTGCGTTACATGTGATACTAGTGTTCCCGTGTACCATGGTGACAGTGTTTCTTTATCATATAAATAAATAAGTGACAATATTTTTTTTACAAGCGAATATCGCCGACCGCGTTTCACAGCACCTATCGAAATGTCGGTGATGCAGAAGCGGCAGCATTGCTATTTGTGCGATTTACCTCGTATGCCTTGGGCGATGCTGCATGAATTTTCGGAACCAGTATGTCGTGGATGTGTAAATTATGAAGGTGCTGATAGGATAGAAGTGGTTCTTGATACAGCCCGACAACTTAAACGTGCACATGGTTTTCAAGAAGGTCGTGGACCAACACACTCAAAAGGTGGTCACCGTGCGCCGCTAGAGGCCCATCAAAATGGTGCTGAAACAGCTGCTAGAGGTCAACCCGCTCCACCTGCACACCATGCCCCTACGGCTGGATTTGCACTCCACCATTCGCGCCCAACAGCCAATGCTGGTTTGCTTGCAGAATACGGTGGGCGAAGAGAAGAACATGAAGGCAGAAGGCTTACACATCTGCCTTTAGCTCATTTGCCAACACATGGTGGAGCTCGGCTTGCCCCTGGCTTAACGTTAAAAAGGCCGTTAGATGATGATGATCATCAAAACCATCACGAGCCTGCTAAAAGGCTTTTAGAAGAGCACTCTCGGCCTCCTCTAACCCGTGGCGAATCATTGCCAGCAGTTTCTTTGGCAGCCCCTTTTGCACCCGATCGAGTTTTTAAACAAGAAAAACATCCATTACGTACTCCATCATTTGATACAGCCTTTAAAACTAACGGTAAGTTTTGACCTTTATATTGTATTAATCTTTGAATGGCATTAGAAAAACTTATAAACGTACATACAGATATATACTTCTAACACAAAATTCTTAGTATGTAGGTAAAAAAATTACATCGTAAAAAAATATTTTATATTTATTGAAGTTGATAACTACATTAACTTTTGCAATTTTTATAACTCAAATTGTTATTATATTTTCTTTGTAATACCGTAAATAATTAATTAATTAATATTAGCTGTTAAAATAGGCATACTATAATAACTAATGTTTTCAGTTTGGCTTACAAAATATCAAAGTTCAAGTTACTTAAATAAATCTTCATTTATAAATAGTAACGTCAAGACAAAACAATTGCGTGACGTAAGGCGCTGTTTAAATTCTTGATTTATCGATGATTAAGTGCGTTGAATCAATAGTCAATATCTATAGGGACTGAATTGTCACGAACCAAGTAACAAGCATGCGGCAATTGAGTGGTGTACGTGTTATTTAAACGTTATATTTTGAGCAAATGTTCGCTCGGGGATTCATATCGAGGTAGGTGCATTAACTCGCTCCATAAATACAAAACTGGTTCGACTGGTTAAGCGTTCTCGAAAGCAAGCACTCGTGGCCTCTCGCACACCAGTAAAGCGTGTACACTCAACACTGTACATACAAACACCCACGTAAAGTAAACGCGCTCGCGCCGTGAATGCAAGCACGATACGTGCGGTGTGGCAACATCGCGTGACGACATTTTCGCTCGCGTACCGCGTATGTAGGTAGGCCGTCGAGCGAAAAAATATAGCGCCTGCCTACGCTTGGCAGAGTTGTTCAACCACATTCCGTTGGCGTGTGTGTAGGGAGCGCGGCGCGCTACAATCCGACGGCCAAAAAGGTCACTGTGCGTGACGTCACGAACGCCATATGAACCGCGCCTCAACTTGCATTTGCCTCAATTAACGTCTCTGGGCCTCTTTAAATTAAAAACGGTGCGGAAAATATCACGTCAGATTATGCGCTATTTGATCTCCGGGCTAAATAGGTTTTTACGTCCAATGAAATTAATATACAGTTATACAATATATCATAACTGTAGAATATAATAATAGAAAGATATAAGCTTAAATGTAATTAGACAAATTGGGAACTCGTAGTGTTGTTTTCATAGACATTATAAAAAAACTAGTATTGACAGCAAAAAAAGTTCTAAAATATAATAGATGACACATGCGCCGCACACAAAAGTTGCGTCAGCGTATACATACACTATTTATAAGTACATAGTGCGATATTATTTGTGTGTGTGAATGTTTACTATCGCTGGTCGACCGCAAGCGATGTGTCACCGATAATGAGTACTTACTTCTGTGTTTGTTTGACGATTTAAAACGATGTCGTTTTATTGTTCGAGCCATAGGAAGTTGTCACAAAGACATGCTCTGTTTATTGCAAGTTAATCTTTATTATCCGTTAGAAACATGATTTTTGTAAATTCTTAGACGCACATGAAATGTCAGTTCGAATGCCAATTTTTCTGATGCCATCACCTTGTGATTATAATAAAAGGCTAATGTTTAAAACTCTTCTATTGTAGGCTATGGTGGTAACGCCCCTCTAACAAATGGTTCCGCTGGATCTCCATTGGGACGAACAGCAGGTTCTCCCCCAGTGACCGGTGCTGGGGCTGGCCCCTCACCGATGGCCGCTCTCATGTCTGTTACGGATACGTTACCTCCTGGATCGCCACGATCAACTGGAGGGTCACCGCCACAGCCACCGCCTCAACGATCCGCTAGCCGATCAAGTCAACACTCACCCAATTCTTCAGGTAAACTTAGAATGCAGAACACAAGGATTAAGTTGAATGCTTTATTATGATAACAAATCGTTATAATAGTTGAACATATTTTTTTCGGAGTATGTATTTTCGATGTAACGCGGACTTAAGTTGGACTCGGGCGAGCGTCCGACCGCCGGAGTAAGGCGCGGCGCGGCGCGGCGCCCGACGACCGCTTGTGCCCATACTAATCAGCTACGGTCTGCACTTCTCGATCGCTTGTAGTTATTTTTTATATTATTTGTGTTATGCAGACAGTAGCTAATATTATTTATCCGGTCCGACAGGGTCGAACGGCGGGCGGCGGTCGTCGGGCTCGAGACACGTGTCATCTACGACGTCTGTGTCATCCACGGAGGCCGGTGAAGGAACAGACGCAGCTGCTCCTGCCCCAACCCAATTGCTAAAGTGCACACTCTGCCAGGAACGCCTCGAAGACACACACTTTGTCCAATGTCCGAGTCAACAACATCACAAGTTCTGCTTCCCGTGCTCGCGGGATTCTATCAAGAGACAGCAAGGATCTGAGGTTTGAACTAATCCTTTTTTTATTATCAATCAAGTATTTAAAAAAAAAACAAAGCTCAATATATTGTGCTGAGTAAGACAAAAATAATGGTGTGTAAAAAAAGCTTATTTATCTTACAGGTTTACTGTCCAAGTGGCGAAAAGTGCCCGTTGGCGAATTCGACAGTGCCCTGGGCATTCATGCAAGGAGAGATCGCAACAATCTTAGGAGAGGAATTCAAACCTAAGAAAGAGCGGGAAACCTAGGACACGATGCCGCCACGTAGACTTTATCTCTTGTCCCTCTCCCTGTGAAGTACCCAGGGGAGGAGTGTCGCGCGGCCATGCGCCGCCGGCAAGCGCTCTGCGCGCTCGGGAGCGGACGGAGCCGACGCCCGCCGCGATTCTTGTACATGCAATTGTAAATAGTCTTTAAGTTAATGTTAAAACCGGTCGACGATTCGGATTGGGCTTTCTCCTACCCAAGAAGCTGGAGGATTTATGAATTGTATTCAGCGTACTGACGTTACGATAATAAAAATGTAGAGGATCTCGGATGTTTTTTGTTTTTGTCGAAGCTATACAATATTCTGAATATGGTACATATCTGATTTCGAATAATTTTCTATCATTGTCACAGAAATTTTATTATGTCGTTAAAATAATTTTTTGTCCTGAAGTGCTTCTCGTAAGAAGAATTCTAGGCGTTCTAGCAGGTTTTTAAGTCGAGAACTCTTCGGATGCCATTTCCTTAGTTACCTTTAGGTCCTAAACAATAGTGAACTTGGCATTTATTTATGTGATTCGTGTACTATCCAAGTATTATATAATTGTGTAAAATATAACAATGATCATGACATTTTGTGTAGTTCATTACTGACTGTAAAATGTAGTTTCAAATATTTAACGCGTATCGCTCTATGTATATGTACATAGAGTTCATCTGTACATATTGTTCACTTATAATATTAATATATTAATTGCATTCTGCGCATATTTAATATTTTTTGTTTTCTTGAAGCTATGTTTGAGTGGCTCGAGTTCCGTTACATTCTATTCGAAGACGTTTTGGCCTGGACATGATTCGAGTTTTTTGTTTACATCATCTTTGTTGATGATGGTTTTTTGAATTGGAAAAAGATCGAAATTGGAAAACTTCGCTCCAGAGAGCACAAACTTTCTTACTTATAAACGTTGCTTAACTTGAAACAATATATCAAATGCTCTGTTACTTATTGTTTGCCAAAACTAGATAAAACACTTGGTGCAAAGGTTTTAGTTGAACAGCGTTTTTAAGTAAGGTGCCTAAATGTTTGGTTGGTTATTTTGTAAGGTTAAGTGAGGTTCGGCTGCAGTATTAGCGAGACCTACGCACGCGTCGGGCGCACCTAGTCATTTTGTGAATTGTCAATCTGATCCGCGACCACGCGGCCGTTATAGGAACTCTTAAAACTCGCTGCTATATTTGTATAAAGTGAAGTAATTATCATTATCATTGTATGTCCTAATGTTATTACAGTTAGTGTGTCAATTTCGAAGGCTATCAGATGGCGACCGTTTTTAGTTTTCGCTTTGGTTTTATAGAAAACCTCCATTCCCGAATATCTGTTAAACAGATAGATATCCAACGTTCAATGGACGAGAGGCATTCGAGGATTGAGGGCGGACGCGAGTGCCAATGTGTGGCAATATATGTACTGCAATTATCGAGTGTCATATCCGTCAGACGCGACATGACCTCATCCCACTGGTTGATGCGTTCAATTAAATTGATATGTCCATTATTTATTTTAGATATTATTGTACATATCTACGGTTACTTTGTATATAAATAACTTGTATATACTAATGATTAAATGAATTCTAGCGCTAGTCTATCCAAGGCTATCCAGTCAGTATTACTAAGTACTGTCAGTCTTGTTGTAATTATTTATGTAAGTCACACGTAATAAGCGAAAGATTCTGTTCAGTTCTTGCTATTTCAACTGCGTCTGTTATGCATCAAAGGCTGGGAGCCACCGATGGAGTTATTTTACGTTTGTCATTATTAATATTCTAATCTACATACCTACTCTGATAGATTCGAAATTGATGTATTTTCGATGGATATCTGTGTGTCAACCATGAGTTTGGTAAAGTATTTTTCGATAGCGTATGCGTAAAATATTTGCATGAAACAAATATCAGCGCCCTAACGCAAACTTATATGCGATTGACATATCGTCTATAGTTAAAAACCAATCATATTTCGATATAAAATCATGGTTGACAAATAATATCTTATTTTATCGTATTTTTTACTTAAAATGTCGCATTACTTTTGGCGATATTAATAGAAGACATGCTTGATTTGATTTTAAAACTAGAAACTACGAATATAATTGTATACCTAGCTGTTATATATATATATATTTATATATATATATATATATATAAATATATATCCCGAATTCATATTCGATTTCTATCCATACATAATTGTATCTAAATTTTTTTGATGACATAAATATTAACCATATTTTATACATGTATAATAACAATTAAAATCATGTAAATAACAACTGTATTGTATCGCTCTGAAAAAAGTAGCAACATTTTATTCCACAAATATTTTTCACTTATTCTCTAATTACTCAAAACCCTAGTTGTCAACATGACAAATGTCAAAAATAAAGGGCGATGAACTAACTTCATTTAGATGTATTTAATTGGTTGCTAATAACCAAGTTCTATGATTTTTATGTAAAAAATGTTGGTCCGCCTACGCCGGTAGCCTCGTGTTATGCAATCGTGATACTTACCTTTCTCACTGCAAGCAATTGAAATGCTTCGATAAGACGTTAATGTAAATGTTGGTGAAATACAATCGATGTGATTTTGTAATATTGACCTTTTATTTAATCCTCTTTCCTGAGATAAATGGTTCGCTCCCTGCGCTCTACTAGATAGTAGATACTCATTGTACACACATTGCAACTCTGAGCAAAACTGATACAGTGGCAACTCATTGACAACTTTCAATTTGCGAGAATTGTGTTGCCAGCCGCTCAACTGTTACCCGAGTTAATGGAAAATATATTTCATGCTATGGTCTATTATTAGTTAAGCTACTGGTTATAAATGTAGTTCAGAAAATAGTTTTAAAAAAACGATTGATTAAAGTGAATGTAGCAATATATTTGTGTATCGGTTAAGCGTAGGTTTCTTTTTCAGAAAAATGGTAGGTCATTAGGTATCATGATTAGATTATTATAATTAATTGTTATTAAAAAGTAATCATACAATTTAAGGTGTTACCAAAATAGTGGTAAAGTCCGGTCACGGAGCAGGAAGAAATTCGTACAATGATCTCTTTTCCTACTGACAGAGATCACAAACATTTTTGTATTAAGTGCAGTTTAAATGAAATGGTTGAACATCCCACTTCTGATCTTAGGAATTTATCAATTTACCATTTAAAATATAATGGAAACTACATTAAACACAAAAACATAATATACACGTCCTCCAATGACATGCCGTTGAAATGTTGAAATGAAATGTCATTCGTTATTTAAAAATTATGTGAATTTTTACTTCAGCAGGTAAAAAGTTTACAATCCCTGACTGCCGCGGTCATTGCGGTTAAATTTACGCAAGAGTGACGGAGACGTAAGAAAAGGTTAATGTACGAAATTGTTTCTGCATCGCGACCAGAGTATATCTATTTCTTTCTACCTGTCAATAGTTTGGTTGCACATTATTTATTACCTTTAATATAGCTTTTTAAAACCACTCTTAATTTATAATTGATAATGAACAGATTACCTGATGATTTATTATAATAATTAAATAGGTACTTAATTTTGTACACCTTATGGGTTTATGATTACAAAGACAAACATTAAATAGTAGTTTAACCAGTTTAGATCAATGAAATAGGTATATAATAAAATACACATACCTACAGATACATAGCAAAAATACACATATGTACATAACAATAAATTGACAATATCATATAGAAAAAAAAAAATCCTATCCTTTCAAATTTAAAAAAACGATTCAAGATAATACATTATTGGAATATAAATGTGGCATATTTTATATGTTACTACAGTTTTATCGCAGTAATTATAACTAAAAATGATTTTGAATTTATTTTCAGAGCGGCAAGGACAGGCACCGGAGAGGATGCCGGAACCTCTTTGCTTAACCAACAGATGAGGCCGGCATATCGCTACCCAGTCGATCGATATTTGGTAATAACAATTATACTTATCTACATTAACTAATCCAATGAATCTATTAGATATTAATTCCTCACGTTAAATGTTACAGGTTGAGAGCAGCAAAAAGATGGATATAATTGAAGTAATGGACGACGATATATGGAAGCCTGAACCAGCACTAAGGCCCGAAGATGAATGTTTGTTAAGAAAGTTGCATGATATGCTGCAATCGACTGCTGATGACCTGAAAGTGCTATCTGGAGAGTTGTCTAAATATCACGAACCCGGGGTACAATTCAAAACATTGCCAACACCATTAGATGAAGATTTTAATAAAAAACTTCATATCGAAGAAATAGTGAATGCAAAGTTTTATAATAATAAAATCTCTACTTCTTCACAATCAACCGCACAAAAGAGCGCCCATTCAGTACAAGATGTGATTGCTAGTGAAATACGAAAACACCAATCGCTTAATAATTCTCATAAAGGAGCACAATTACCTGTACAAAAAAGACATTTAGAAAATTTAGAAATATCCCGAATTAAAGTGGTTCACATACCTGAAAGTGCCAATAATGTATTAGATAGTAAGTCTGTAGATTTAAAAAATAACAATATATCCAGTAACAATAAAGCCGTCCTTTACAATGAAATTGTGTATCAAGAAGCCGTAAAAAAAGAAGGAAATGTGAGTCAGAAACCTTTTCAAATTCAAGAGATGCCGAGCATAAACATTAGAAGTGAATTAAAGACACAGAAAGTTATAAACCTAGATATATTACCTGATTCCAATGCAGAGTTAGAAGCTTCAATAACCAAAAATAACATTTGCGTTATTTCTGTTAATCATGACGCTCCAACTGTAGTGCACAAAGAGATCCACACAGTAGATGTAGACTTTGAACCTGCATCGAAACGAAAAATATCCAAAATATCATCATATGAAAGCAGTGAATCGTCACCAAAAATTGTCAGTAATCGAAAGAATGTAAATCAAATTTTTTTACAAAAAGACTTAAAAAAACAAAACTTACGTAAACCTCAAACTCAATCTACGAAAATAGAAACTAAAAAGGCTCAAATGAATTTGAATGACTGGAAGAGAAAATTAAGTTCAGTATATGAGCAATCCTCCAGAAAGAGTAAGTCACAAATTAAGTTTAAAAAATCCTTAAATTCTCAAGGACAAAGTAAACTATCTAGAGGAAAAATAATTTTAAATAATTCCGAATATTATATTCCTTACAAAAAGTTAACTTTAGGCGGTGTTAACGTAAAAGATATCGAACAAGAAATATCACACGTATCAAATAAAAAAGATTTACCTCTTAGTCCTATTTTAGACAAAATTCTTAGTCGCCAAAATTCTTTTAGCAATGAAAATTCTCAAAGAAATGATAACAAGAGCAATTTAAAAGTTTTAACAACATCTGATGAAAATTTACTTCAAGAAGTATTAGATATCGAAGAAAAAGTTAGCGGCACATTATCGAAAAACTATAATAAACATATCGATAAATCTCAATCGACGAGTAACAAGGATTCAAAGAATTGTAACGAAGATAACACTTACGCTGACGATTTTGAAGTTGACAACTCAAATGGACTATCAGATTTGTCGAATAAAAACCCTTCATCAGATTCGACAAAAGGGGCTAGTTTTGATCAAATAAATAGATCTAACGAAAACAACGTCCATAACAAAACCTACGTGAAGATATCAAATTTGTCCCTGAAAAATCAAATTGAAACATATGAATTTATTCACACCGTTGATACACAAGAAAATGCAACACAAAGTTGCACAACTAATAAAATTTCACCAAAAGAAACACAAACGTCACCCAGAAATGACGACGTTCAAACAATTCGTAATAATTTGTCAATAGATCCAAAACATGAAGTGGAAAATATGTTCAAATTAGAAAAAGAATTTATACAGAAACTTATTATAGACGAGTATAACGACTTAATTGTTAATTTGAACAAACCTTCAACGTCGAAAGACTCAAAAATCTACATGGACACTAAGAATATACCATTAATACAAAAAAATACACAGACATCACCACCACGCGTGAAAAGCGTAATGACTTCACCGACTAGAAGTAAAACGAGACCAACATCACCGTTAGTTTCAACATTGGCTGATAAGCAAACGAGTCCTTTAATAATAGATGAGAAAAAGTTGCCCTCGACAGTGGGCTCGGAAAATTCAGTTAATTTTGATGATATTACAGTGAATCTATCGTCACCCAGGTTTCAATTGCACTTACCAAAATGCGCTTCTATCGCTAAAAACATTGGAGATAGCAGAAAACCTAAACTGGTTTCAAGTAGCTCAAGCTCCGTAGAAGACTATACGTCATCCGACATAAGTTTTGGTGAAATTAACAAATTTAAAAGACGCCTACGGCGACACAAAGTCTCCTCGGTATCTGATTCCAGTTCTTCAGTATCAAAATGTTCGGGTCGGTACAGCATCGTACCCATACGAAGTGAAGGGGAGGTCAGTGCTTGTCAGACCAAATCCAACAAATATAGTAAAAGTGAGGGTGAAGTAAGTGTAGGACAATTGAGGTGACCACACACGCATGCACATAGTAGCTACCAACGATTCGCTATTTTTGCTTGCAGCTGACGAGCTAATTCAAAACATAAAGACTATAATATAAATGACAAAGGAACCATTCGAAGATACAGAATATGGTTTAATTACTTATTTGTTCGTATGAAAGAATTTAGACTTACATTTATTAACTTTGATTTTAAGTATGTATATTAGTGCCATTTCTTGACATTTAGCCACAACATTTTTGTCAATAATAATCAGTAAACAAAGTAAATATTATTATTATTATATATGGCGGAGCGCTAATATAAAATTAATGAAACGATTTAATTATTTTTCTCAAAATGTAATAGGTTTATGAAATTACATTTTTTATAAATTTCGTGGCTTTTCATCTATTGATATGATTGAGTTAAAAATTAAGTGAAATTATTTTATATTAAGGAAAACTTTCTGTAACTATATTTTTCATGTAATTATTTGTAATGTAATGAAATAAAGATTTATTATTGCTTATAATTTTGTTTATAATGTAGGATAGTAGCGGCCTCAACGGTAAACATAAATACAATGTAAAAACTAACTATGAAAGCACTTGTCGTAAATTGCAGTCATTTTTGCTCAAGAATTTTTCACAGGCGCAACAAATTATAACAATCTAATTCTTAACTAGTCTATTATGGAATTGTACTGTTTTGTAGATGTAAATGGGTTGTTTTGATAGGTATTGAAAAGAATCTGGCAGAACTGTCGAAAGGATAAAAAAAGGAAAAACATTTAGTTTAGTATTTAAGTTGTATTTTAAATGAACTTTCTTAACTTTATTTCTTGTCTTTTAATCTATTTAGTGAAATTGTGAGACCCAAACAAGATGTTAGAGGATATGGAGGTACATATTGACTCGTATGACCCTTTCCCTGGATTTGTACCCAGATTATTTAAATATTAGCTACGGTTGTTAATGTTATATTGTTTTTTGCCAACAAAGTAAATCAAATTTTTTATTTTATTTTTTTTATAATTTTTTTTTGATCGCACTGACGTTTGTGACTGTGTGATTCGCTTTAATAATAATCTGTTTTACCTAATAAAATTACGGTAATTATATTTTCGTAATACATTACATAAAGATTGCAAATCAGGTCTAAATCGTTATTTAAAATTAATATTGAATGTAATGCAAGTTAAATGTATGTATATTCGCAACAGTTATAACCTTCAGCTTAGAGCTTTTATCGCTGCGACTCAATCGCACATTTCAATTAATTATGCCTACCTAATTGTTTTTTTTTACGATTTTGACCGCTTCCTTGGTCTAGTGGTAAGCGTGTAAGCGTTACAACCTGAGATCCTGGTTCGATTCCCGGTGGAGATAAAAAAAACTCGGTCTGGTAGGTCATAGAAGGCTGATCACCTACTTGTCCCTAAAGAAAAAATCGATCATTGAAACAGATGTGAAACGCATCTGCCCCATACCCCACTACATACACGGGACTTCACTTCAAATGTTTTTTTATTAATACGGCCATATTTTCTGACTGCTGTCTCGCTGGAGTTCTTAATAGGCCCAACGCAGACGACAGACTATCCGTGACAGACTTTTTAGTCTGTGAAAATAGAACCTATGTAATCGTATGCAGTAACGCACACGACGCGCAAAAAGTCCTGCGCACAAATAATCCGTGTAATTCTGGCAGACCGCGCCACACCGAGCCGCTTTTTTTGTACTTCAAGTATAAAATAATACATCGCAATCTTTGCACTTCCATGGCGTGTACGGCACTACAGTTCTGCCGACAAAATGATTGACAATGTGCGTCGTGTGCGTTGAGTCCGTCAAAAATCCGCGACAGACTTTTTGTGCGCCGCAGACTCGATCGCACAAAAAGTGTGTCGTCTGCGTTGGGCCATAAACTTTGCTTCAGTGTCATTTTCAACCCCTGGCTGTATGTCTGTCTATGGCTTCGATGCTCCTAAACGAATAGACCTATTTCGATTTTTAACTGACGTGATCTAATTATTTCTTAGCTACAATTTATGGTGTGTTCATCCATATATAAGTAATACTACTATTCGTGCATGACTCTTATCAGTTTACTATAAGTATGACCAGCTATTGCTTCAATCATAAACTACTTATTAAAGGTAACTATCTCAAAGACTTCCTCGTTTGTATAAACGTTTAGGAAAGTTATAATAATTATCTTACACTCACGATGAAGGTATGTAGTGCTTGTAATTACATACTAGTGTCGCGAAACAATACGATGCTAAGCTTACGCTGCGGAAAATTAAGCACGTTGAGTGATGTGCTACGTTGCGATTTTGTCGATACAGATAAAGGTGCTTGTTCCATCGTTAAAATATAAGTACAATACGATTAAATAATACTAATTCGCAATTCACACAACGTTGATAAATAAAATGATAATAATCTAACGAATGTAAATATCTTTATTTTATTATTTGAAGGTGGTGGTGCTATTTTCTATTCGTATCCTACAAAATTAAAATCAAACCAAATTTAAGAAAACATTGTCATCATGAGCTGAACACATTGTTTATATTTTCTCTACTGTAGCAGCGGAATTTCAGCTTACTTTAGATCAGCGTTTCTCGATCATTTTTATATCACGACTCACGAAAAAGACAAAAAATTAAGTAAAAAGTCATGCGACCCCGTCACTATAAAATTATAATATTATGTACATAGCGCGCTATTTTTATCAGTTATACGTTATGATTAATTAATCATCACATTGAATTAAAGTAAGCTATAAGTTTATTTTTTCATGTTATTTATTATATATTTATTTAGTTTTATAACACTACACTAAAATTCATTACTAATTATTCATAACTTTAATAAACGAATGATTTGTACCTATATTATGTAGTTTGTATTTATTATTTTTCAACAGGGGGTCGCCCCCTTTAAAAACAAAATCGACCCCCCGCTTAAGAAACGATGATTTGTTAAAACTGCCTGAAATTTATAAAAAAACAAAGTTTAACTTTTTGTTCGCAAACATCGATGAAAATTAGATACATCCCTACTAAGACGAAACAATGCTAGCAGTTGAACAAAATATTATAAATATGAAACTACACCCATATGCTTCCTAGTTTTTGTGACGGCTTACTTTCTACTGCTACCATGGTGAGAATATTTTATGTATTCAAATTAAAATAATTATTTTTAAAAAAATGTATCAATATTTATCAAAAATTTGCTAATCATAGATATTAATCAATGATTGTTATCTTTCTTTTTATAAATACGCGACCGCATTGTTTAACGAACAGAGAAAATTATCGATAAGTTTAAGTAAGGTTTACATTACATTATCATCTCATCGCATCTTGCAAACTACTTTCAAATATTTATTTTTGACCTTAACTAAAAAATTTAGCTTTAACCACAACTTCTCATCAAACAAATCGAAACACCACTAAAGTTTGGTTTTGATGAATTTTTGTTTTTTTTTTATTAAGAAAAAAAACAGTTAAATGCTGATATTATAAGATATTGATTAGCGAATATAAATATTATAAATACGAGTAGTTAATGATATCAAAACTCATCTTTATTTAAATTCCGCCTGAAAAGTATTAGGTACGCTAATGAAAAATATTTGAATTTTAAATGGCCTTTTCCATCTAGAAATACTTGACAGCCTTTTTTGATGTACGAGACTAAATATGGAATTTTGATAACAGCTTTAAGCTTCTTTTTAGTTGTACCCAGACGAAGCCTCGGGTGACAGTTAGTGTTAGTCCTATATATAGTGTAGTTAATAAAATGGGTTAAAACGGAAGGTGGTAGTAAGTAATGAGATGGCGATTAATAATACAAAAGGTTCGGATTACTGAATAGTACTGTCGGTTACATAAGCCGAACGAAAGGCCAAGTCGGTTCCCACAGCTCGCTTTCACTGCTGACTGCACCTGTCCGACAAATTCCTTGCCTTATCTTTGCCTAATTATAACGTTCTATTGTATTCTGTCCCATCACTCCGCGGCGTCCCACGAAAACATTTATTCATTACAAATTTAATGTAACCGATTTTAATAAATTGATCTATGATCCATCTCTATCATTGTGTCTCACATGCTGAAATGTGAGGAATAGTTTTCAAATATTTTCTTAGAAACTAAATAATAATCTTCTCAATGATTTATTACTACTTTAGGCTTTGTTTTATGCATACATGTAATATGATCACGTGGGTAAACTAGATTTGCTTAATAATTCTATTTGTAGCCCCCGGAACAAATTGAGGGGTTTTATAAGTTTGCGTCTATGTGAGATGTCGCGGGTTTTTTAAATTTTTCTCTATTTCACTTGTTAAACCCTAGTTACAACTTCCAATTGCCTAAATCGCATTATTTCTCTTTATCATGACATCAGTGAAAGGTAGGAACAAAATTTAAAGTAGCTCTTACATGTGATTATCACTCACTTGTGTTGATATTTTCTTAATCTTTGTTTTTCTTGAAGCGAGATCAAAATTATCAGGTGTTGTATAATAATTACGGCTGCGAACCGCAAAAACTATCATTAGAAGGTGCTGCGGCACTTTCGTCTTTGGGATATTCAATGCTGACTAGGTACCTGCTTGATGTATTGCAGTTAGACAAAAGTGAAACCCCTAACTGGGTATGGGACAGACCATTGTGCGTCTGAATCACTAATTATTTTCTTTAGAAACAAGATGATCCGCCTTTATAGCCTATCCATACGAAAAAATTGTTCGTTTCCCCGGGATTCAAAGTACATACCTCCGACACAACACGTAAATGCGTAAACCATTCTGATGCTCTCGCTCGATTCTGGCGACAAAAACTTTGGGCCAACTGACCGAGTTTCAATAATAATAATTGATAATTTGTTGAAAAATGTCTTCTTGTGAGCATTGTTATCAATGCATATCATGCTGTCAAACTCGTATTTCATAAAATGATGCTGCTTTAAAATACAATCCGAGTCAAGCAGTGAAATGAAATAATTGTAAAATGTGACAAGTAGGTACACCTACTCATTTTAATAAATGATATAACTAATTAATATGATGATATAACTAACTAACATTATTAAGAAATTATGTATTTAATAAACACACATAAGTGTATATATATATATACATATATATAAATTTTAAGCCTTCGATGTGTGTTCGAAATCATTACTTGGAATAGATTTGTATTGTTTTTGCGGCAATTTGTTCAGCAATCATCAGTAATGGCGGATACCTCGGGAACAGAATCGAGAGTCGTCGAGAAAGTTGGAGAAATGCTGAAGGGTCAAGGGTTGGCCTAAGCTCAACTGTGACAGTAACCTTTATTGGACTTATCTTAGTAAATGAGCCTCCAATCACGAAAGGCAATCATTATCATCTGTAACTTCCAGTAATATTTCTAATATGCTGAAGGAAAAATAACAAGAAATTCAAAGTAACATTTGTTGCTATAACAAGTGAAACTCGTGGTACAACATATGTACTTATGTATCAGGAGTTACATACAAATAATAATAGCTAATAAATGGAATCAAATATTCATGAAGCAAACTTACTCAATCTCTGAATTTACGAACTAGTGCTATTAAAAATGTATTAAACTTAAGATTCTAAATCCATACTAATATGATAAATTCAAAAGTAACTCTATCTGTCTGTCTGCTACGCTTTCAGGCCTAAACCACTGAACCGATTTTAATGAAATTTGGCACAAACATAGATAATAAGTTGAGAAAGGTCATAGGGTGCTAGGGGACGAAGGGCACTATCTAATTTCACTAAGTGGGTACATAATAATATATTTATTGTGACCATTTCAATGTGCTCAAACACGGTACCTCTGCAGTAAGTGCTGGCTTATCTACTAACTATTGTATTATTATGTTTATTGATCAGTCATCTCAGGCCACCGGATACCAAATTATAATTGATACGATTTGCCGTCAGAAGCGAGCAGGTCGTCTTGAAACAAAAGAGATAAGAACCATTCTAATATCCAGTCACTTTTGCTGTAAGTAGGTACCTATATAGGTACTTGACGTAAAAAATAAAACTCCTGTCCATAAAACTGTCTAATGCGGACGAAGTCGCGGGTATAGCTAGTATTATAATAAAATAAAATTCATAATATTATAGAATATAGATATTACTTAACCAGCTTTCACTTAAGACTTCGTCAAGGTCTCGTCTGTACAAAGTTTTATCAAAAGTTGACAAGCACTTTTAGCGCTTAAATTCTAGTCTGGTCTCAGACTCTTGACGTTAGTTAAATTAGTATATTAAATCAATTCATTTAACTTGAAAGCGTAACAAACATATTTTGTCAATTTAAAACTTAGATTTAATAAAGATTTAATTGAAATCATTGAAATACTTACTTCAAGTATTTATCGTTATGTATGATATTGTTGTCGAGTCTACATACAAATATAATTCTTAAAAATGTCTCGAGGCCTATTTAATTTAACGAAAAAAAGTAAAAACGCTAAGCGTGTGCCGATTCACGTGGTAGCGGTCAGTGACATACTGTTCGGATCGGTTTGGGTGAAAGTGTGAAGCGTGGCTATGTGATGTAACGGACTGCGGCTTGCTCGAATTATTACGTCTCACAGTTTTTACCTACGTTTATGGGTCAATAGGAGCCGAGATTATGTAAATTAAAAATTATTATTACTCCAAATATTTATAAAAGATGTATTTTTATTTTTTGATAATTTAAAAAATATAGTTTTTAAGCTGAATTTGAAACTTCATACTTATTGTTAGTATAAAATAACACAGTGAATCTAATTTTTGTCTCTATCACCGCTAAACGGTTTGAAAATTTTATAAAGGGGAAGGTAAACTGGACTTTAAACTACTTTCGCGCAAAGTCATGGGCTAGTAATTAAATACTTATTTAAAAATGAAGTTTTATTTTCAGATAATACCTGTAGCAGTTTGCTTCATCCTAGCCATCAACAAAGCTCAAAGCGTCGAAGAGAAATTTAATATTACCGCATTGTATCCGGTCAACAACACAAATACTCCTAAGAACAACGAGGAAATTATACATATCACCGATAAATATGTACAAAATGACGATTCGAAAGAATCTAATGAAATAGAAAAGCCTAACGATGCTAAAAATAATGAAAAAAATACGAAAGAAAGTGTGGGGTTGAGTAAAGTAAAATCTGAAACTACAACTTGGAAATTTGACGCTGTTTTAGCGCAACCAAAAGAAGAGAAGGCAAAGGAAGATGACGTGAAACTAACCGAAATAGTGAACAATAAACAGTTCAAACCAAGTCAACAATTGGGAAGTTTTTATGATGAAGACGCGTTTATTGTTCCGACCGGGAAGAGTGTAGGAACTTTTACTCCAGTCAAACCTACAACTTCTTTTATTAGGTCAGTAATTAATGTATGTAAGATATTGGTAATTTAAGCGATTCTTTCCTATAGTGCCTCCTAGACAGGTTTTGTTATCCTGAATTCTAATTTGATCCTTTGAGCCACTCATATTCAATGAAATAGAACACTTTTTTCTCTATCACTGGCTCCATAATGTCATTTACCTACAATCGTAGTCTCGATGCACAGTACAGTGACGTTTCCAATATTGTCGGTGAATTGAAGTACCTTTATAGTTTTCAAAGCTACTACCGGTTCGGAAAGTAGGTTGTTCCGAGAAGGAAAACAAAAACAAGTAAGTCTTTTCAACAGCCAATTGTTACATAATTTAAATGTACAAAAAATGGATTAGGTACTAAAAGCTATAAGCCTAACATAAGTAAGAGACTTGGTAATATTTTTTAAACTGTACCTACTTGATGAAATGATGATAAAACATAATTTGTTTCCAGTTCAAATAATTTCTTCAAATTAGACTACAAGAATCCAAAGGACGTCTTAGATAAACCATATAAGTTTGAAAATAACTTCAGACCCACTAAACATGACTATGGATATGATTCCAAACCAACTGCGGAAGTTCCCGTGAAGATTCCAGCCGGAAGCCTCTACAAGTCTCCAGAACCCTTCAGGGACAAGCCAACATCCGAAGGACATGACGAATTCGGCTTAGAATTTAGTGACGAAAAAGAAAAGGAACTTAAGAAAAGGTACTGTTCCTAATACTTTTCATTTTTATTGAGTGTAGCGACGGTGGGGCGCACTGAGAGAATAAGAACAGGAGATTCGATTTTCTTGAGAAATTAAACTTCACTTCATGATATAGGTTTTATTTGACCAGTTGCCGTTACACAATTGGTTAAATTTTGTAACAGACAAAAAAATTGAATAAGTTACCTTTTATTAAACAAAGATTTACATTTTACAGGTGTATGGAAACACAAAATTAAAAAAATATTTTTCAAGTAGATTAGCCTATAGGTACACACACTTCAATGGAACAGTTGTATTCTTTTGTACAAGTAAAAGTTTTTGATTTAAACGTAAAAAACTGTTGTGTCGCATACGACCTTTCCAATTTAGATGCGCCGGTGCCCGTTTTCCCCCCTTCCCCCCTTCACTCCTGTCGCAAACGCTCTATTTTAGATTTATTGTTTATCAATGCCTCATTCAATATGATTTTTGTTTTTGTTTAAAGATATTTCCTACATCGTAAACATTAGTGAATTATATTTGTGATTAACAAAATGTGAATCGCGTTGTGGAGCCCGTTTCCTTCATTTTACACAAAAAGAAAGTTTAAAAATTACGCTTTCAATGACGTTCTTAAGTAGGGCGTGGGTAATGCTAAATATTAATAAGTACAATTAGGTTCTATGAGTTATTTGAGTGCCTTGCATAAGCAGTAGCAGAGCTGCTGTATGTTGAGTTTAGGTATCCTATAAGTACCCTTTTTTGTAATTGTATAAATCTAATTTATTGACTGATCTCGCTATTCACAGCGCTACAATTATGTAATTTTATATCGTGAAAATAGCAAGACTAAGCTCCAATTGGGTACTCAGAGAGTGCATATTAAAAAGCAATGTGTATCCTTTCACTAATCCAACGAATTAATCATCGAAACTATGAAAGTCCAAGTGCCCTTGCGCAGTAATAGATGAGTTTTTATACAAATACTTTCTACGTCATTCAAAAAGCGATAGAAAGCCTACTTTTATTGCTTTCGCAAAATATTGATAACTTTACCTTGCTAATTTTTATAATCCGATTGCGATATTATGACTTTTATTTGATGATGATCGATCTTACTCGATAGCCTACTAGCTTTTCCTCGCGATTTGTCCACGTGGATCTACGTAACCCACAAGGAGTCTAAGCGCCTTATTTGCCACTTACCGTTAAACATATTTTGGTCAATTTACACAATAACATTATTTTTGCCTATGTGTTCCCAACTTCAGAGGTATTATGATTTTTATTATGAGAAATAAGTATAAATATATACTAAAACTAAACTACATGTTAACAGTGTAATGGTGTTGACCGAAAACAAAACTAAAAGTGTTATTACATAATACATTCTAAACTTACTCTTATTCTCTGAAACTTTGACCTTTATTATTCTAGTCTATAGCGGCCTCATCTCTTGCAATATTTTTCAATTCATTTAAATATATCCGAAGTTCAGCAGTACGATTTTCATAAAATGCGCGACAACTGTTTTATGAGATCGTAGCTTGAATTAGCGGAGAAAAAATGTAATATAATATGTTATAAATTATAATCCAATTATTATTTTATTACAACAATTATTATTAATTATAATTATGTTATAAATTACAGTCCATTAAATAGTGCTATAGTCTAAAGTAATAGTACTAAAAATTATAAAATACCTAATTATGAAATTTGAAGAAATTAAATCCCATAATTGACAATAAAATTACAAAAAATGCTCAGATTTAACTGACAATTTCTTTTTATTGTACAGGCATTATTACGAAAAAAATTATATGTAAATATTTGTTAGTTCATAACTGAGAAATATTGCAAACTGTTTTTTATTATAAACTATTTAATAAACGAAATTACAAATTATTAGGTACATAAATGGTGCGAGTCAGTTTTGTAATAGGGCAGTTATTTGTGACAACTGCCCTTTAATGTTAATAACGCCCGCACATAAAAAATATATAATGGATTATATTTTTTAATGACACTAAGATTTATATTTATATTAAAATGTGTTCATTTCAGAAAGAACCCTTGGCTCGGTCTCCTCAACCTGGTGACGGCTTTGCTTCCGATCGGCATTATAGTCTCGGCTCTCACTCCTAACATTCTTACCTTGGAATCATCAGATAATAATAATTACAAGTAAGTTAACATAAGTTTATAACAATAATTAAAATATAGCAGGCAATAATGGAAACTTTATAACAGCATTGACAGCCACAACAATGTTTTTTAGAGATCGTGTCTGTTAGTTTATTTGTGCGTGCAGGGAAACTGCATCGATTTTATTTTTTCCAGTCTTGGTCGTTAGATGTAATCTAAGTGGAACAAGTTTCATTCTTAGAAGCAGAGTCATCTTGTAAAAGTACGCATTGTAACGTATTTATATTTTACCCTATATATGTATAGTCAAATGCCGTAAACCCTACTTAAGCATGGCCAGATACATTTCTGCACCTGTTAGGTGTGCTTATGCCAAACATTTGTCACATCAGAACTCTAGCGTGTTGCGTGCCGCAGAGGCGGACATCACAGAGGTAAAATTGTTTATTTGCGCTGTATCTGGGATCCGCTGAACCTTTTATAAATACACTTCCACTGATAGGATGCTAGAATCTTGTCGGATTGACATATTTTTCATGTCACTCCACCATAAATAGCTAGCATTATGCTTAGAAATCTAAACTGTGCTCACTTTAAAGTTCTGATCTAAAGGAAAACTGAAGAGAATTATATAAATGCACGAAATTGTAATGATCTAGCGAGCTTAGGCGGATGTGGTCGTCATCCGGGCACACGCAAACTGCACACGCAGCCTTTTCTTACATAAACCGTTTTCACCAAGTACTGCCTACGAGTCTACGTAATACCGAATAACATGCTACATATTAAAAACTTTACAAATAAGCAAAATTATTTAATGCAATGCCTCATATTTTTATTACCACTCACCTAATAAACTTGGCACCTACCTATAAGCTAAGACCACAGATGTATATTAGATATAATGTAGTAAAGTAATATTGCTTATTGTTGACCAAAATATAGAATAAGCAATTTAAAATTTCACATTGAAATAATTATACTATATTAAATATTTACATTTTACGTGCACCAAACAATAACCATACCTAGATATTTTTTATTTTTACGACTTTAGTTTGTCCGTATTCATATTTCCAGTTACGAGCACCATTTCTCGCGACGATCAGACAACAACCTCCCCGCAATAAGCGAGCGATGCAAACGAAGGCTGCTCTGTGAAATACATTCCGAGAGACACTATATTCGGTAAGCATTAACCGACTTAAAATATAGGTAATATATAGGTATTAGGTGCTCCCATATAACATTTTATTGAAATTGATTAGCCACTGTATGAAATTTAAAAGAATTACACAAAACTTCTTTAGATGCTTTCCCAGATTATCGTGAAGATTAACATTATTTTTTAGTAATAAAATAAATAGAAATTTATTTTTTTGTTAAAGAAAAAAACATACATCTTATAAAACAATAAAATAATTTTTTTTCTTCAGGCTTACTCCTGTCTCTCATTAACTATAATATATTTTTACGCAGCAGACAGGCAACTGCACGACAAAAACATTGCTACAAACTTCAGTGCGAGGATCCCGAGGGCATGAAAAGGCTGCTCTCCTGGTTGCTCACCTATCATCGGAAACCTCATCACCAATAAATGCTTTCAAGTTGACCTTTCTTTAACTTTCAACTTGACTTTGACTTGATTCTAAAACTAATATTCCATCACCTAAGGTGTAATCACTGCAAGCGTCGCTGTACGGCATTCCTTACAAATATTTAACGCAGACGTGGTGGACTTGTGGTAGAAGTAAACGATCGAGATTGCAATGTCTTCGAAGCTAGGCCGGGTCTCTAGAATAGTGTAAGAACAGCCACCACAGCTAAGTGGTTTACGCATCTGTCGCACCTGTTGTTGTTGGGTTTGAATCTCGGGGAAGAGTAAATGTTTATCTTGGATAATCACAGAAGGCGTCTATAAAGAAAATGTATTCGCCCCGTGCCTCACTTCTAAATTTAATAAGTATTTAAAAAACATATGTATATTTAAAAATAAATGGAAATATTTTTTATAGTATAATGATTATCCTAAGACAAAAATTTCAAAAATGTAAAGTTGGGCATGGTAGTCGAATTAATACATACAAAAGACATCAACGCGCGTGAGAAAAGTTTTTTTACAAATTGTGCCTATAAAGTTAAGTCATTTATATTTTTTAACAACAAAGAAGAGAAACTTACATTTCCACCTTAGCTTAACCTCTAAAATGCCGGAAAACGTTTCTTTATTCACCGATCTCGGAGTCGCATGGGTTTTCTCTATAATTTTTCTCTAGAAAATTTTCTCTTTACATAGAAGAAGTCTAATTATTTAATACCAAACTTCCTCAACTTATAAAACTTTCATTTATGCTGGGTTTTCTCATTATTGTTGATCTTTTTTTTTAATTTAATTTGTGGAATGTTTCAAACCAAGTAAAATGGATGAAAACATCAGATGTTGTATTACATACATCTTTTTTTCTGTGGCTTTAAACTAATTATTATTTTTAATTTTAAGAACTTATTATTGTTTTATAAAAATGCTAATTTCTATTAACATGTCGGGAGTTTTGTTTTCAATTTCACTTGTTTTTAATATATTCATGCTGTTTCTTGTACACCGTTTTGGAATATGGTTTAGTTTTTGAAATTTTATGTATTCTGCTCTGTGTATTTGTAACCATCTTTTGTTTTGTGTGCCTTAAAATAAAAGAATAATTATTGTTATAGAGGAAAATATAAAAAAAAACCTGTAGGCTGTAGTGACAGGCCGGATGTTGAGAAGCGCATCTGGTCGAAAAGGCGATCGCGGCGCGTGGACAGAAACTTGCCTCTTGGATCATTACTCATTTCAAATATCTCTTCATGTAACAGGTCATCTAAACGAGTTCGCAGAAGCACTCTCTCGTGCCGAACATTCTTAAGGTTCAACGGAAACGCTGTCGAAATTTTAAAGTGAGACAAGTGTTTAACGCATTTCTGCATCTTTTTTGCTAACATTTTTATACCTGTGCCTAACCAACGGCAACATTTAATTCTTTCCCCGTGTTGAACCTAGGATCCCCAGCGCAACACGCAGGTGCATGCACCTCTTTGCCACGGAGGCGGTTAAACGTTGTGTGTATAACTACTTAATTATTATAGCACTTGGAAATATCAAACTTCACAGAAAAGAGTTGACAAATCATAAAACCAGTATTATTCTTAATTCATTATTACCGACTGTTCCTGCTCATCACTTAAAACGTTTTAGTGATTTATTATCGTACATGTATAGATTGTTGTCCTTTCCTTTTGTCCATTGTCGTCGGTTAAAAGAAAGTGTTCTCATCTTGGACCATCAGGCATCAACACAGTAATATTAAAAACAATGAAAGACAGATTCGACATTTTAATTGGTAATTTATTCGAATGACGAGTGAATCGTATTCTAATATTTAATTTGGAAGTTATTATTCATTAATCCACAAACTTTTATTCATAATACTTTTTAGAAGTAAAACCTAAAATATTTTGCTTTTGAAAAACTTTAGTTCTAAACTAATATTGGCTCCTTGGCTCGAATACCTTGGGAATCGTTTCGTAGGCAAAGGAGGCTGATCACCTGCCAACACGGGGAAAGATCGGTGAAACAGGTACAGAAATACTATATCTGCCATCTTTAAACACCTCTGAAGTTAAAACGCGGCTTAGTATATATTTGACGACCGTTTGGCGCAAATGGTAGTGCTCCTGCCTTCTGCATCAATAGGTCCCGGGTTCGAATCCCGGTAGGTACATTGATTTGTGTGATGAGCACGAATGTTTGTTTCCGAGTCTTGGTTGTATATAAACTTATTATATAATGTATTTATTGTGGTACACTCGTTGTTTCTGATTACCATAACACAAGTGCTTTAGCTACTTACTTTGGGATCAGAGCAATGTATGTGAGTAGTCCCAATTATTATTATTATTATATATAATTTCAATATTTCAATATTTATACCCGATTGAATTTGCTTTTTATTGTAATTTAAAAAAACAAGTAAATTAGAAAATATCTTATGAATGGATGAAAAGAATTTCATAAGTTATACATATCTATCTCGATCACGTCAGGTTACAAACGAAAAAACCACATCAAAATAAGTATAGCCATTTAAAATGTACGATGTCACAGACACACTCGTTGGGTTGAAGCGAGACAGACTACAGACTAGACGGTCGAAAAAATGAAGCTGTATGATGATGGAAAGCGATGTCAATCAAGAAACAAGATATTATGACCATCCAAAAATCATCGGAAACGAATGGATAAGCAGACAAACTGACGACATCTCTTATATAAATGTTATCAGCCGATGAGTTGTGTAATACATCAAACATGCCAATGGGTGAAAGTACGTGGCCTTGTCGAACACATCCATGTGCATACATATGATACACAAAACAAGTAGCCGATGTGCCGGTAGGATGAGTAGGCTTACAGCGGCAGGTTTCAAAGGAAGGCAAAAGATTTTATAACCACTCAGCCATGGAATCGAGTTTCGGGAAATAAATCAATGAAAAAATATCTTTATTCATATATAATCACAAGATCGCTTAAATCTAAGTTTACATGCTGTTCAAGAACGCGCCAAAATCTGAAAGCACAGCCAACAAACTCAGTCGAATTGTTATTTTTATCCAACCATGTTCACAAAAACAGAAACTGTGACTGGAGCAAACCGTTCCCAAGCGCAGTAGGTTCTAATAATCGACGAATGAGCTTACGCTTTACGTAAGATTTCAATGTATTTTAAAATAGTTCTTGTATCTTTTGTATCGGTAGGGATTTTGTTTTAGAGATTAAATTATTTAATATTAAACTTACAGACATTCATTCAGCCGGAGTTTAATTGACTAGGCAACAAAAAAATTGAATCTTTCTCTAGATTATGATGTAAACAGGAAAAAATAACTAGGTAATTTCATTTTCAATATAACTTGTCTAAGTCAATGTGTTATCCAATTAGTTACTAAGAAAATAATGAAGGGCGTTAATTAACTAATTAAAATGTTAAGCTCAGTTAGCAAGTTTAAGTTGAGAACTAAAATAGTCTTCCTTGAACCGCTGGCTTAAGATAAAACACTAAAAGGACTATATTTTTTATTGTTATTCTCAAATTATCTAAGCAATTAGAAACATATCATATTGTTGGCTGAAATATCTACATACCTGTATTGAAAACGGTTAAAGAACTATATTTAAATACGAGAAGGTACTGCAATAAAGTGAATATTTCGGCATTTGTTTATCATTTTCTTTACAAGAGGGTAGGTGATAATCTTTCTTGGCTTAGGTACTTAGTAATCGAAACAATAATTAAATGTCGGATACATGACCAACTAATAACTACATTTAGCACCAACAAACGACCGAAATAAGTAATCGTATTTAAAACATCTGCCAGGCTTAGAATGAGCATCATTAATATCTAAAGCTTAAGCCCTGCCCGACAACGGACGACAAGCTCGCGGTTTCACTCTCTTTTTATCGACACTCGCTCCATCGCATCTCACGTAATCTTAGTAATAACAAAACAATAACAGGACTGTCAAAAAATTAACCCAGTTAAATAAAACTCGTCTGTTTCACGCATTGGTTTGTTTAATTATAATTTATTAAGCTTTCATTCGCGAAGACAAATACAATACAATTTGTTCCATTTAAGTTCTATGTACTAATAAATAAAAATATTTTGTGTTTTCTTAATAGTATTGCCACTGTTACATTTCCAAATATTGTAGCTCGCGACTAAGCTAGAATTAATTCGTCTGCATTTAAGTGTTAATCACTATCTTTACACCGTTCATTAATTAATTAATTGGAAATGTCAATAATCGCGTTATGCAACCGCTCCCTTCTTCGCGAACGCTTACACAAGAGTGGAGGTGCGTTTGGCTCTCTCCTCGCCACTCGCCACAGTCGCACTTGACGCGCTTAGCGGAACGCTGCATCGTTGTAACAGGTGTTCACGCGTTCGAGTCCTTTTACAAGTGCTTCATCCGGGATTGTGAGTGTTTCTTAGTTGTACGTTGGAGTATGCGCCCGCGTTGATAGTTTCACTTTCTACGACGGGACAATGCAAGCGGTGAGTTATGTAACAGATTGTCAATGGACTTTCTTCACTTCCTGATTGCACTTTTCAATATTATATGTAGGTATTAAGTCAATCATATAATAATCAAACTAAATAATAACATTGCATCCAGACGCCACATATAAAGATTGTTAGGCCGGTAACGCCTTCTCTATCTAACAGTTAATTGTTCTCCGGAAGTCGAACACGAGACTTTTGACGCCACAAGCACGAACCACTAAGCCACGGAGGCGGTAATTATTGCCTGTTCCTGGATAAGATTACTCCCATATACTTAGACTTTATTAAATATTTGTAATATGCATAAGATTTAATAAAACAATTTTATAAACAAACTTAATAATAGTGCGTTGACCGCTATCATGCTCATTTATATGTGCAGTAAAACATTAAAGATGTGTTAAATAAATAATAATAATTTTTTTGTATAAATACAAAAAAATATATAACTTAAGTTGCACAAATATACAATAATAATGGTTGTCGCGTTGGCCAAAACTAAAAAATAAATTAAATGACGTAAAATTTTTAGTACTTATTTCATTAAAATCAATGAGTTTGTATTTATAATTAAGAATACCTACTTCCGAAAGAAACGTTCCACTTACCGATAAAGCGTAGTGTTTAACACATTATCATTTCACTTTATTTCATTAACCGCCGACGAAAATGAGGGGTTTATAAGTTTGACCTGTTAGTGGCACCGGAGCTCCGAAACGAATTGACCGATTTCCGCGGATTTCTTTTTGTTTGAAAGTTGTCATGGTCGAGATGGTTCTTAGCAATTTGACATCTTCATTCAAAGTAGAATTAGTTTATGTATATCTGCTTTGACCGCCTCCTTGGTCTAGCGGTAAGCGCGTAAGCGTTACAACCGAGAGGTCCTGGGTTCGACTCCCGGTGGAGTTAAAAAAAACCTCGGTCTGGCAGGGCATAGAAGGCTGTTCACCTACTTGCTTCTAGAGAAAAAATCGATCAGTGAAACAGATGTGAAATGCATCTGCCCCATACCCCACTTGGGGACACGGGACTTCACTTTATATCTGCTTTGTCTAGCTAAATGGTTCACACATCTCCGGATTGCTCCGGATGTCCTCGGTTCGAATTCTAGGCAAACCAACCTACTTGCCTGTAAAATAAATATAGGCACGTGAAACGGACTCAGAAATGTCTGCCTCATGCCCTACACAGAGATTACGGGATTTCACATTAGAGTAATAATTTGTAACATTGCATTAATTAATTGATAGTATATAGAAAATTTGTTGATAATAACTAATAATGTATCATTTTTTGCATGTCTTGCATACATCACACACAATAGAAACTTTGTCACAACTGAAATTGAGAGCAACGTGCGTTTTTTCCCTTCTAATAGGTACTCGCACATGTGGCCCCGGGCCCGCATGCGCAGTAAGCCCGATTTGTATTCTAAGAGGCCAGCCCTTGCTCTGCCTCAAATGCTAATTATTTGATATTTTAATTGAGCAACGATATTCTCTAAGATACGATAATTTTATAGAACACTCTCTTAAATTTGTGAAAGCGGATCTAATCTCATATCCCCTTAAACTCGAAGCAATAGTTCAGTTGAGATTTTTAAAAATTGATTGCCGAGAAAACCGGCCTTCGCACCCAGGCCCTCTTGCGAAATATAGATGAGTGAACCATTTTGGAGTTGCTATCTTATATAAATTTAAAGTAGGTAAATCTAATTTGTCTCACTAGTACACCGCTGAACTGATTTTAATGAAAATAAGTTGGGTTGGGATTCAAGAATAAAGAATATTGTACATAGGTATACATACAGAATAAGTTACGACAGCTAAAAGAAAATAAATAGGTAGACGGCACATCATCAATCACAGATGTCATATAAGCAAAAAGGAACGCAGAGAAGGGAATAATGTTTTGAACTCAAAAATTAGGAATACCAAGCAGACATTAAAAAGAACCAGTCTTTTTAATGTCACGTTAGTTAAAATGTAAGTAGTAAGGAACGTTTTGATTATTTTAAACATTTAACTTAGAGTTGCCAACCGTCCTGTTTTCCCAGGGCATGTTCTAGTAGTGTCCTGGGATGTCCTGAATAGTTTTTAAGCAGCATCCTGTGTTTTTAAAGCGCCCTGATAAAATGATGATTTTAAAGTTCGCGCGCCACTTGTTATACTTTTATTCAAAAAATATGATTATCTGAATGACATAACTTGAATATCATTTCATATATTTTCACTAAGTACATAGAGCGTCCTGTTTTTAAACTGAATTGTCCTGGTATTTCCGACTTCAAATCCTAGTTTTTTAAATTAGGGGTTGGCAACCCTAAATTTTAATTTAACTCATCAATAGAGACAGTGAAAATCAAAATCATTTATTCACGTACATATTTATACGTAAACGTCACTCGAAAACTAAGTTGAAATCTAACTTAGCCGTAGGAAGATAGTCCAAAAAGTCGGCCGGCCTGGTTTCGTTTTCCGACTATTTCATTATAACCTAAGAATAAATGCGATTGTAAGTTTTATAGTTAAACTCAACTGATCATTATGAATTTTTTTATAATATATTATATTTTAATGCAGTAGAAGTCAAAGTCCTTTTAATTTAAGAACACAAATGCGAGTGAATCCCCCGAACGTTATTTTTACAGCAAACTGATAAATAGTAAGTAATTTTATTACGTACAATAAATATTAAAAAATCTCTATTACATGGGTTGTGTAAAAGTCGCGAGTAGGTAAGTACCTAAGTGTTCGTGCGAACTGGAACAAATATTACCAAACGTTTTCCCATTGCACGAATGCTGTTTGTTTTGTCGTGCCACAGAAATGCGAATCTATACAATATATTTCATCATATGGGGTACTATTTGTTTCTGTGTAATTGTTTATTTATAAACAGTTACTGCTGCTTCCTGACTTTTCATGACCACAAAAGATTTTACCTTTGCTTTAATGTTTCTCTTCTTTCATGCCTTAAAGCCAAGTAAAAATTATACTAAAGTGTAAATTGAATAAGTTTATATCGTTTTTTCTTTATGTCACAATAATAATTAATCAAAGAAGCAGATGATTTATTAAAATCATTAGGTTAAGTTTTGAGTACAATGGATTACTCTACATATTATGTACTAAACAACGACTTTTACATGGGTATATACAGAATAATATGTTGCAAAATTAATGTTACTGAATCACGCTCTCGCTATAAATTTATCGGTGGAGATATAGAAATCAAATATTCATTAGTAGCTTGTATCCGACATAAAAATGTCCACGTTTACGCTGCACCTAAAATAGTTGCGAAATAATAGCTTAAATGTGCCCTAACATTTAAGCTATAGAAAGCTAGCACTCTTATTACAATTAGGCTGCATCACCACTTTACATCAGGTGGGATTGCGGCCAAACATTTGTGTGTAGTTTTGATAAAAAAGTCTATCTTAAATTCTAAGTTTGCAGGATGACTAAAAACAAATTACAAAAGTTTTACTAAAAGCAATAAAAAAAAACAAAACTCACGTCAATGCAACAGCTTACCTAGTTTTATCTGCAGGTGCTTTTCATTCAAGGTTGTCCTTTTAACTTGTATCTTAAAAATAATCCTTGAAATAATTGGTTTGACATTTAACCGTGTAATAAATAGTGTAGTTACATTGTTTGGAGATAACGCTTGATTGATATGGTCTTGTATAGACTGATTGTCGAGTCTGAAGACTCGATCATCATATAATAAGAAACTAAATAAAGGCAGACTAAAACGCAGCTATCAGATAGTTAATTAAAATAATAACTTTTAAATGAAACTCGATAGCCACTTTCTGCTTTCATACTGCGCATGTGTAGAATTCGAGAACTTTTAAAGAAAAACAATTTAATCGGATTAAGCGCATTTATTTAATACGATTTTACAATTATTATAGTAAAACTACTTTTTCTCGATGTTTCCCGTGATTTACAGCCTGCTTGATTACGAGGCGACTAATGTTACTGATGGTACCTAAAAGCAAAGGCTCATATTAAGTTCTCATATTTTATGAGTAAATGGCTCATAACACCCGCGGCTGATTAGGTGAAAATTATGCATAGGACACATATTTATAATAAAAATATTTGAGAACACATTATAGTATTCGTTATAATATTATCCTGTTATTTTGTTTGTAAATACAACACTTCTGTTAAAAGTTGAACTCTAGTTGGGGCCGAGAGCTTCTTTGCTTTAGATGAACGGTAGCGGTCCAGGTCTGTTTGGGCGGCAGCGTTTTTTTTTTGTTGCCCTGCGGAGTCCAGTCGAGAACTTGCTTTACAATATGATTTGCAGCATATTATGGCCAATCGATTTCAACTTCAGGCGCTTGAACAGAAGGTCGATTGGAACTCCACCAAAGCGTTGCCACAAATCTTTATAAGGACTCGCGATTGGACCAGCAATTGTTGAATACTATATTAGCATATTATGTCGATATCCATTATACATTGGTTTATAATAAACACTATTATAATATATGATAAGCATTCACTTAATTATCGGCTGTGCTCTGTGCAGCTATCAATATAATGTGTGGGTACGTCAAACGGACGCACGGCACGTGACGCAACGCTTTCACTCACCGACGCGATTCATTCCAATATTATAATTTAGAATTGATAGAATTTTTTTCTACTAAAATTAATCACTAGCGGCCGCCCTCTTTTCGTAAGGATTTTGTTTGTTTATCGTTTCTTGGTATATGTTTAAGTTAATGCTTAAACATATACCAAGAAACAAATATAAAAAAAAAATATATAAAAATATATCTGAGATATATTATTAAAGTTCCGATAAATAATTAAATGAATTCTAAGCAAAGAAAAACACTACATGGTTCAAATTCTTGCAACGATATTGGGTCAAGGTGAGCCATCGGCCATATTTGAGCACTCAACTTCCTCCGAACAAGACTTAATGATGTAACTCATTCGGAAATAAACTTTTTGTTTATGCTTATTTAATATACTAGTAGATAATTTTATTAAATAAAGTTTGGTTATATGATACTTGTTGTGCCCTCCGGATTCATCCGCCTGTTGTAGTGTAAAGTTATATAATAGTTCATTAGTTCGTGTTAAAACAAACACACAAAATTGTCATCGTTATAAGTACAATAAATTAAGTATTAGCAATATTGGAAACAGACAAAGAAAATAGGAGCAGTGTACGGGTTAGAGACCTCAAACAATCGACTGTTGCAACTCAATTGCTAACTGTTAGAGGAAGCTTTGCGTCAGCGATTCGAACAGAACAATAAATTCACCTGACACTAATCACCTGCAGACTGCTGAAAGGGAGAAATATGCCGACTGTTTACTGTTAATCCCCGTCGAAAAAAGGGGGGTGTTCAAAGTTTAACTTGTCTGTGTGTCAGCCTGTGGCTGGCTTCTAAATTAATGGAGCGGTTTTTTGTTTCTGTTCGTCTATTTTTGAGATAGTCTTATTTGCGATCATCATTTTGGGGTTTTTTTATTGACTTTTTCGATTGATATTGACATGAGTATGTTTGCGATCGAGCTGGCACCGGCAGCGAGGTGAACGGCCTCGATATCCGAGGAGCATGGAGAGTGAAATTACACTTGTCGGTAATGCTTATTCATTATTAGAAGCGTGGGTGCCTGTTCCTTACGTTAACCGACGAGTATCATGAGTGTCGTCAGAGATACAAGGTGATATTTAATATAGAACTTTTCGTCGGGAATTAAAAGTACTTTGATAAGGAATCTGCTATAGCCTACTTCCTTATACAACTACTGAATACTGTACAACCATTAAGGTTATGCTTTGTACCATAAAACTATATCAAAGTCTAAATTGCAGCATTGTTTTCACTTTTCACGGTGGCCCTCCACAATACATTGAAACGTATCGTTTTATCAACAATACAAACACAGAACGAGGCTAATTTGTCCAAGTGTAGCATTTCCAGCCATATTTACTAGACCGGCACTAATTCATGGCTTTTACTAAATAATGCGGTCTCATATACTTGCTTATGTCCTCGATTTTGTCTGCTAAGAATTAGCAAAACCACAGACATTTTGTATGCATATCAAAGTTTATATTAGGAATTAGGATTAAGCTGGATTACGTTACCAAGAAAATTAGTATGGCCACAGTAAAAATTAATATGATGGTTTTACCCTTTTACAAAAAAAAACACAATATTTTTTTACTAGCCGCGGCTTGATACTAGACACTATTTTAAAATATAGTAACAAAAAATTATACCCAAAAGGAGACAAACATACTAATTTAACTAAATTCTAACTCCTAATATAGTTTAAAATTAATGTTCTTAATTAAAAGAGCAAAAGTAAATTTCACAACGTGTAGGTTTAAATTTTGTCAATCATCGTTATCTCTGTAACACGTTAAAATAATGTGTTGTGTGAACTAGTAATCTCGGCAACAGATAGTGAATAATTTTAGCAATCTGTAACGATAAGTTTGCGTAGATAAAATGTTTAATTGATAATTTATCTTAAGAAGTAGTTATTATAGTAACTAGCAGTATGTATTACTATTTTTGTAACTTATTCGTCTACTTTATTTAATGACTTACATAAATTGTTAAGTACTATAAAAATTCTTTGGTCTAAACATTTGCCTTAAGACGCGTTTCTAAAAGAAATATTTATGTGAATATCTTATTACAGTGTATATTATTGTAATGTGGGAATTGTGAACATTTGTATCACATGTTAAAACTTAGAAGTACATTGAACACATTCTAAAACAAAGTGAAATCTATGAATTACTTTCATATAAAGTTTTGTTGTCTCATATCTAAACTACGAAATTTAAGGCAACAAGTTTGTTAGACGAAATTATTCTTAAACTAGCCGCCCGCCTTAGCTTCGTAAATTTAAATCGTAAGAAACCCTCACATAATAAATTGTCCCGTTTTTGCTGCTCCTCCCTCCCCCTCCTTTTGGTCGTAGCGTGGTTTTATACTGCATTATTTATATAGCATTAATTCTCCATAATTGGACTGCACAACACAAAGAATTTTTCCATTCGAACCTGAGATTAACGCGGTCAACCCCCCCGTGTCTGCGTATCTTTATGTCTGTCTATGGAATTGTAGCCCCTAAAGGAATGAACCGATTTCGATGTGGTTGTTTTTATTTGGAATCTAGGTTATTGAGATATTATTATTTGTAATCATGTCGGAGAATTTTTAGACCTTCAGTCAGCACACACAGACACACAGACACACAGACCCCAGACACAGAGTTATACGACTTACATACTAAAGTTTACAAATATGTAGAGTCCCAGTTAATTGGATATTTAAAATGTCGACACATCTCACCGACAGTGAAAGTGGAAATGAATCAATTTGTTTCCACTTCACTTCGTACACGTTGACTAAATGGCTAAAGTTAATAATATAATTTATGTACCCTGTACTTTGTAAATGTAGATACTTGTGTTAAATAATGATCTAGAAACAATTTATTTTTTCAAATACCGCTCATTTAGGTTTAGTAATGATCTTAGGTTGACCGCACATAACCTAAATGTCACTCTGAATTCAGATTATTAATTAAAATTCCATATAATATCACGAAATTCATAATCTGAAAGAATCAGAATGTGTGTAGAGCATAGTGAAATCGTATGGCTTTCTCAATTTAGAATCTGAATTCAGACAGGCAATTCCGTATATGTGAGGCCAGCCTTAAAGCACTTATTCCACCTCACTGAATTCAGACGTCCTAAATGATTCTGTAACTAAGTATACTACTGAATATAGCTTAATAAGCGCTTTACTGCTAAGAGAATATACATTTTTTTAAGCTAAATGATAATCTTTACTTTTATGTGAATATAATAATTTCCAAGTTGAAAAATTAAGTAATATAGTTGACTAATCATTCAAATCGTTGTGTCGGAAATGGTAAATGATACAATAATCGCATCAGTATCACTAACACGCATCCGAACATACAACTGCAACATGCGAAAGTTGAAAGTAACAACTCTATTACCATGTGTTGTGTAACATTATGTTTCTGTCCACTCACGCGCACCTCAACATACATTTGTCACAATCATTCCATAGCTAACAATATTCACTATTGCTTGTCGCAATACTTAACTTGTCTTTTGTAAACTCCACATTAAAGGAACATGATTTATGTTTAAGTCCTAATGAAAAAATAAAGATTTCATAAGTTTGATGTGTCTGTGGCAATGTAACTCCTAAGCGAATTGACCGATTTCAAATTGTTTTTTTTTTGTTCGAAAGCTGATGTGGTCGTCAGCATCATAGATTGTAGCTAAGATAGATCTTAGCTACAATCTATGAAGATCTGTGAATACATTTATGAGATATTATTATTTGGATGTAATTAAGATGTTGGGGTTTTTTTAATTATCCTCAATTGCACTAGTTAATGAAAACTTAATTTTACACCATGCACTTGAATAAACAGAATTTACCATTGTGACTCCTATTTTTTTACATTTTACTAAACTTTTTCTTTTGTCTTTTCAGATGGCTCCTGTAAATAAAATACGAATATGTACTATACTATGGCTGTTCTGCGTTGTCAACGCTGATGTCAGCGACAACTCAACCACCACAAAAACCATAAGAACTACCATCCTGCCGTCGAGGACCACTCGCACTGAACTGAAAGTTTCCAGAAGTTTAAACCCACACGATACACAGACAGTCAATGTTAGAACGAAACAGGGACACCTTACGCAGTTGATTGTTAAGAAAAAGGATGGTAAATCTTCCACTCATGCGAGCAGTACAACTGCTGCTCCAACGACGCTTCCTATCAAAACCACATTACCAAACTTCAAATTCAACGCCACTGATGACACAAAGAACAAAACTGAAGCGAGAGATCAGAGAAAGTTAAACTTTGGTACAGTAAATAGTGACCTCGCTGGTTTCGATTATTATATCAATCGTAATAAACACGAGGAACTGAGTGACATTAAGGCGGAATATGGCAACTGGTCTCCTGTTTCCGTCTATCCAGAATCACACATTCAAGAAAACGGCGGTAAACCGGACGCTGACCCCGAAACTTCCAGCTATTATCCCACTTATGATAACCGAGAGAAAGTTGAAAACAAAAAAGTCTATATAACATCAACCAGTTTTATGGACTATGGTGGACCCATCAAAAGTTATAGATTTGACCCACACAATCCAGTTATTAAAAATGACAGGAATCCAGTGTACATTGAAGTCGTTAGCACTAAAGTTTCAGACGGTGAAAGTAAATCTTATAAGGTACCCGATCCGGTCATGATTAGTTCAGAACCGATGTATATAAAGAAGGCTATTGAAAGGTTTAATAAACGTGGAAGATCCATACTGACCCTCGGTGACGACGGCATACCAGAAATACAAGGAGTCAGAATGCCAGACGATGAGTCAGACAAAAAGACGTGGAGAAATGCGCGCGTAGTTAACGGGGAACTTGTTCCTTACCCTGAAGGATACATCCCACCTAAGGCCATCCCAGATGCCGATGTTTATCCCGACTTAGCGGCCGTCGATCCTGCCCAAAGTCTGGGGCCATTTACTAAAGAAGACAACTTTGAACCAAAAGATGGACCGTTCACAAAATTCGACAATATTAAATTTGATACCGACGAGTTTGTCCCATCGTTTCCTTATAAAAATAAAAAAGAGACACAATACGTCAAACCAGGGTATGGCCCTTTTACAAAAGCGGATAATTCTAAAGTAGCGAATTCAAAACTAATTGAATACATTAAGCAAATTAATGAACAAGAACTGAAACGCGATTATTTCAGTGGACGCAGCTCCAGAGCTCATACTGGAGATCTAGATTATGCTGAGAGTCATATTCAAAGGCGTATGTTACAACATCCTGGGGACTCTAACTTCCCTAATTCAATTATGTACTCTCCCAAAAATGCGAAGCCCAGTTTTGATGAAAGTGTTCGAAACCCCGTTCTTCAGTATGCTCACCCTGACCTTGGCGTTCAACCGGCGAAGGCCACGCGGGATAATATTGAGCATTATGACAACAAACGAAAAATAAACTACTACACAAGTGTAGTCCCGAAGAGCGCTCATCCGTATCCGATGGAACCAATAAACGGATACAACCAGCAGCGCAGTCAAAACGTCCCGTCAGCCAACAGATATTACGAAGACGAATACAACAAATTCTCTTACTACGATCACAGCCCGGCCAAGTATCCATATGGATACGGCTATGTTAAGCGCATTCCAGAACCATCTCTATGGCAAAGGTTCACAGACTCCATGAAAGACACCATCAACTCAGCCAGTCAAACAGTCCAGCAGTTCACCAAACCTTTGATAGATCCAATCGCGAAAGTGACTCAACCCGTATTCGACCCATTAGTAGAAGCTACACAAAAAATATCGCATAACTTAGGATTATACCCTAGCAATTCGATACAAACGCAAAGGTTTGCGCAAGATAAAATTGGGGTCGCTGCTGCTGCAGGAGCACCAGCAATGTTGCCAGCTCTCGGTTTGATGGCGAGTGGCGCTGCTTTAGGTCTAGGGGCTGTAGCTATGGGAAGATTTCTGGATGTTAATCTAATGCGTAGCTCCGATGATAGTGCCGATGAAGTAGAAAAAGAACACAAAAGATCATTCGGAGACGCCGTTTACGATTATGACAGGAAAATCTTGAGTAGGCAAAAATTCTATGATGATAATTACAAAATGCCGAGTGAAAACGTTTACGTAGTGATGTCCCCTGACGGTAGCGATAGAACGAAACGCGACGCCCTCAGCTTCTACGAGCCATACAGGGTCGTTAGTGGTGTGCGGCAGCGGCGGAGCGTGAAGAGGGCGCTGGAGGATGACACCGCGGACGAGCTGCAGCACATAGAATCGACGCCCGAGTCCTCGCTTACATCCGCCGCTCTCGAGCTGGTCAAGCAGACAGACTGGAGGGACTCGCAGTGTGCTAAGTTCACATTCTGCAAAGTCCTCACCTCGCAGCATTCAGACTCAATATTTGCAATGGAAAAGAAAATGGAGTCACTTTTGAAAATGTGAGTACATTTTGTTTCATTCGCTTATATTACGCCTCTTAAAACGATTATGTAGCATATGATTTAGTGAAAACTTGTCACATCCTAGTAACGTGCGATAAATAAATGGCAAGTTTGAAAACGAGTAAACCTATATCTCACGTAATTTTCACTTTCTAAAGGTCAATAAACACTACAACGTGCATGGCGTATGAGCTGTACAATGTTGCATCATTTCTCTTCTGCATGTTTGGCTCCCGACGATAAAAGAGGGGTGCTAGAGGTTTGACGTGTCATATTGCTTTAAATGACAAAAAAGGGATACAAATCATTTGCAGGCTATTTAATTTATAACTAAGAATAAATTACCTGAAACGTAGCATAAATTCTCATTTATTAAGACTAACAAAATCTGAAATCTGATTTGAAAGTGATTACAAAATAAAACTACTGTTATATCACATGAATTTGATAAGCTCATAATATCCTGTACTCAATTAACCTACATATTAAGATTCTGTGATAGCAAAATAATAAAGATAATTAAGTTATGTAACATTAAAGAAATTTCTTCAAAAATTATGAAATTTTTACATAAATTGTTTTACATTAATATTTTCTCACTAACGAATACTAAAGAAGCAACTAACGCTGTTGGCATAAGGTCGGTACTTGTTAATATTGCAAACTGTCATAGAAAATCTGAATCTTTAACCGTGAGGCACCAGCTACTTCCAAATAGTTTGTCAGCGTCCTTTAAAACGCTTAGTTTTCAAAGTAACTGCTGGGCACAACCAATGTATATTAAGTTAAAAAGATATGAATTTGTTTCCGACTAGACCATTACTATTGTGGCTTACCCAACCGCCGCGCCGCTCATTGGAAATGTTAATTATCTCAGAAATATGAATTGTTAATACATAGCTATCTTCACAATTCATATTCATTCGTGCTACTGAACAACATTTAATAATATCAACAAATAAACTTCTTAAGTTGGGTGGATGCACAATATATTGCAATCAAAAAGTATTTTTATTATTACTTTATTAAGTTGCAAGTTAAAATAATATTATAAAAACCTTGCGCGCGTTAAATTCATAATAGGTATTGAATTCATAACTGTGTCACAATGAGATAATAAAATTTTATTTCCGGAGTATCAATTTATTTTTAATTACTACTACCGCTCTGCCCCGGGTTCGTGATGATATCACTACATAGTATAAAACAAAGTCGCTTTTTCTTTCCCTATGAGTATGTATGTCCCTTTGTATGATTGAATAGATAGTGATTGAAGAGGAAGGTTTTTATATATGTTTTATACCCGTGCAAAGCCGGGGCGGGTCGCTAGTACATATATAATATATATATCTTTACATATACACGTCTCGTAATTCGTTACGTGCTCCTTTACTGAGTGTACCGATGAAATATGTGAAAAAATAAAGTCCTGGACTTGAAAAGATGTGGTTAAAGGTCGGATCGAGATGGCACTTACTGACCTACATTAGCACTTTAAAACACATTTTTAAAACTCTTTCATACAAACACGGAAATCTTACATTTCAGTGGTTTGTACTGCTTTAAAATGTATTTATCTTTAAATTAAAACAATATACGATCGATTATGACGACCGATTGGGGCAATTGGTAGTGATCCTGCCTTCTGCATCGAAAGGTCCTGGGTTCGAATCCCGGTAGGTGCATTAATTTGTGTGATAAGCACGAATGTTTGTTTCTGAGTCTTGGTTGTTTATAAACTTATATATGTATTTATTGTGGTACCCTCGTTGTTTCTGATTACCATAACACAAGTGCCTCAGCTACTTAATTTGGGATCAGAGCAATATATGTGAGGTGTCCCAATTGTTATTATTATTATTACAAGAGTACAGTAAAGCTGGTCATTCAATGATTTCCATAGGTTTTTTTAATATCATAAAGCTGTTAATACTCTAGTAGCCAGGTGAAATACTTTACCAGACTTATGGTAGAGCTGCAGATGATGAATGCACGTCTTCGAAGTCGCGTCCGACACAATTCATAGAGCAAGTATGTCGAATTAAATGCAAAACAACTGCTCGAAATTCAGTAAAACCGTTGTAAGCAAACTGATAAAACATGTGGAGAAAAGTGAAATGCATTATTTGTAATTTCTTCACGCATTATCCGAGCCACGCAAACCTAGTGCATACAATATTTTGCTAATGCAAAAGTTTGTGAGGATGTTTCTAACTCAATCACGCCTAAACGGCGGAACGGATTTTAATGATCTCCGTTTTAGGTGACACGTTGTTATTCGGAACTCTGAAGCGATACAATGTTCGCGGGGTTTACTAGTATCTAGATATACCTATAAAATATGTATAGCGTAAAGAAATTTACATTTATTTTAAAACTAGCTTACTATGCCTTGTTTTGTTTGTTTTGCGTCCTTTACAGTCTGTAGTAAAAGCCGGAAGTCATTGTAAGTGCAGCGCAAATATACCATTAAACTCTCAGATACACTACAATTATCGTTAAAAAGATTTTTTTTATTCGTGAAGCACAGCTAGTAATATATAATTTAATAAAAAATTTATCATCTGTGATAATAAGGTCAATAGGTGTTACGTACTAAACGTATATTAAAAAGCGGTATCAGACTGCGCGCCGCCGAAACCCAGTATTCGATTACATAAAATCGTAAAGGGAAAGTGCGGCATTCCGAGCCGCGGGAATTTCTTCAATTTATTAATTCTTGCGGAAATAATTTATGAGTCATGATAATAAACTAAACAGTTCGTCAACCAAGAGTTTAGTATCGAAATTTTCCGTATTTTAATATTGGAAAGCTGTCAATCCCATAGTAAATAGTTATCGAGCGACAGAAAAGATTGACAGACTATGCTGGAGGAAGCTAAAAACCCACCCGATGAATAGGAGCTGTACTGCCAATGATAGGAATCTCTGAAAGCCATGCTTTGTAAAGACAAAAATACCTAGTGAAATAAATCGGCCTTCTTGCACACCTCACAAGCCTTCACCCAAATAAATGTAACTACTGTTATTAAATAGAATAATATTTTATTTACAAAAAGGAAAAGGAAGTACCTACCATTAGTTACCGTCAAACGATTTTATTATCATATGAGGATAATTAGTAGTAAGTATTTTTTATTAAAACCGAAACAATTGTTTATAACTCAATTATAACATTCATCAAAATACTTTAGGGTTTAGGAGACAGAAATTTTGTATATAATTTATTATCAGAACGTAGGAACATAATATATTTAGAACAATACTCCTCTACCACAATATTGGTGAAGTATTTTTTGATAGCGTCTGCGTTAAATTTTTGGATGAGAAATGTTACAGCGTCCCAAGCAGCTCTGTTAATATGGGGTTCACATCTTTCCGATGGTGAAAAGGTTTTCGAAATTTTCGGTATTGTACACTATAGTCAATGTAACATATATTTGTGAAATATTTCAGGATATCGAGAGGAAACAGCGCTAGCGCAGCTGCGGTCGCTCATCAGCTCGGAGACGTGATGGCCGCCAGCAGAGACCACGACTGCTCTAGGTTTCAATGTGAAGGACAATAATTCATCAACAGTTAGACATAACATGACCATTTCCACTAACCCGATCTTAGCTAAGGAGTCCTGTCATGAATGAACATGTGAAATTGAAAATTTAAAACCACCGTCATGTTGAAACACAAATGAGAACACCTATCAAAAAACACAGCCAACATCGGTCCATTCGAGGCAATAGATAGACACGCGGACACTTTAAACTCGTTTTTACGTCGGGGATTAAAATGATAGCAGTAAAGAATTTAAGAATCTCTTAAGCTAAGTTTGGCTTATTGCACATGGCAATACTAATCCATAAATGTCAAAACATGTCAAAAAGGACAAAATTTTATGTGATTTGAAATAAGTGCCACAAAATTATCTGGATTAGTGTTTGAATTTCCGTTACCGTAGTGTTGCCGTAATGATTAAGTCAATGTTACTCATCAGATAAGCTAGTGGTGCTATATTTCTGTTCAATGAAAAACCGGTTATTTTATCGGATTACTCTCTCTCTCTCTCTCTCTCTCTCTTTACCGAAAGTTTATTCGTTTCGAGAGCGGGCGAAACCGCAGAGCACAGCAGGTCAGCAGCTCATGTGCTTTAAAAATAAGTTCGATTCGAACGGACGCTGGTTTATCATAGATACATTATTACTAGAAAGATTACGTTATTTATTACTAGGAATTTAAAATAAGATGTAATTATATCGTTACATTTTGAGTGATTTTAATTTATTTAGTAATAAGATATATAGAGTAACAACAGTATTGCCATGCCTATTTAGGGAATATTTCAAAAATTTTATGCGGTTATAATAAATTATAGTAGCGTCGATGGTTTTTGACCAATCTGTCTGTACGTCAACCAAGAGTTTAGTATCGAAATTTTCAATAAGTTTTTTACTATTGGAAACCTATCAATCCCATAGTGGACATAGAGGCGCTATAAGATTTTCCTCTTAATAATTTACTTGTATCACGAGCAATTGATTTAGTATAGAAGAAACAATTTTTACGAACGAAAATGGATAATTATTATAAATGGATAATTATTATAACTGCATAATGCCTATGTTTAGAGAGGTCATAAAACTATGGCCGTACTGTTAACCGACTACTTCAATAATAATAATAAATAATATAATTAGTTATAATATTATGTACGAGTGACATTTACAGAAACAGGAAGCTCCTTTCCCAAATGAAAATTCAAAGGACAATAATTTCTAGTGTTTTTTTAAACCTATTTATCCAGAGTACTTGTGTAGCAATTTAGATATTTATTTAAATTATTTTAGACGTGCGAGTAAGATGTAAATATGCTTCAAATGTAAGTTATCTATTTATTTCTGCAATAAAACATGAAATGTATCTGAAAATCTTTTCTTTGTACAACTGTGTAATTCAATTTATTTAAGATTCATGAGTCTTCTATCCGTTGAGATGAATATTCACCACAGTTTCTCGTTGGGGTTCTGTAAAATTGTTTTCAATTTGTAATCTTGTCTATATTAATATTACCTATTAAAGAAAAAAGGTTCAAACTACTGAATCGATTTTAGGAATTAATTCACTGAAATCAAGTATAATTATTATTTAATTAATTATTAATTAATATTAATAATATATTTACAAATCAATGTAAAGATATGAAGCAGTAGAAGTTGCAATTATTTGAAAACATTTGAATTCGATAGGATAGCGTTGCGATTAGAATTCTCTATTATTAAGGAATTAAATCAACTAATCTAGTAACATAAACGTTATTAACAAAACAAGTTACACATATTTGTGTTACTAACTATCAACAGCAGTAGGTATGCTTGAAGTTTATTTAAAAAAAATTAACGTATCTTCAATTTTGAACTGAAATTAATAAAAGATAAAAAGCTCTTTATCACTAAAACATTTGCGTTGATTGGAGTAACGCGAAGCATTAAGAAAATGTTGTTTTGAGTATATCTAATATGATAAACATAAATTTCATTTTCTCGCTCATGCAATCCCTTCCAAAGGCTTATCAAGCGATTTTTTATTTGTTAGTCTTTTTTAAGATGTCGTTTTGCTCTAAGATCAACACAAAATGAGCAAACACGATAAATTAATTACCGAAATTTCAGTAATAAACAGAAAATACGTACAACATTACTGTTTCCTTTTCATCAATAATTTCAAAGAATAATTTCAAAGGTATTTTCTATAGATATAAGTAATACACACTTGTGGAAGAGTACCATTTTTGGCGATCAATGGTAGAAGTGATTTGTACAAAAGTGTAAGTATAATAGTGTTTCAAATACGTTGGTCTCCAGCGGCCAAGTCGAGCGGAGGCACCTCACATTTCTCTGGGATTATCTGATTGCATTCCACACAAGGCTGCATTTCTTCCTCCATCATGTAAAGCTATACATATTAATAAACATTTTCATTAACAAGTACCAACGGTTTAAGCGTTTTAAAGAGATGTAAGAGATAATTAATTAATTATAAAGTAAAGATTTATCTGTTTTACGATTAAAAACAACATGTCACTTGTCAGCTAATAGAACTATGAAGTTTGCATCGAAAAAAAATGTTTGCGCCTGATGCTTAGTGATTAGCAAACACGTTTCTACTGTCATTGGCTTTTAAGTACTTAGCTTCTATGAAGGCCATACATTTTATATCACATCAAGACGTGTTAACTATAACTGGAAGATTTATTATTTGATTTTTTCAATACTCGGCTGTAAGATTATTTAATAAGGATAAATTACACATAAATCGATCCATAGGGGATTAATCTAATAAATCTAATAATGGAATATTTCAACCAACAAATTATTGCAAAATCAGTATTCAAGCTATGTCATTGACTATGAATACAACTTAGCTGAGTGGTTCACACATCTGATATTAAATACGTATTATGCTAGTTGTCCTGGAATCGAATCACAAAAAATGCATCAAAATCAGTCCCGTCGTTTCGAAATATTCCACAGACAAACACATAAACAAGTGAAACTTATAACACGAAACCTATGGTTACTTGATATTTTGACGTCACTAACCCGTCCATCAGTCCCGTAGCCAGTATACCGCTTGGTCGGAGCTGCGTCTATGGGCAGAGAGGTGGCCTGCTCGTGCCGTGTATTCTCTGTTACCAGAGTGTGGGATCCACCACACCAGCGTCGGCACACGTGTCTGTAATATTTCTAAGTAATATGACCTGAAACCCTAATTTGGGGTTTCAAAGATAAATAGAATCGCTGGACGCTATCACAATCACTCACATTGGATAAATTTTGTTTAAAATGTGTAAACCGACTTTAAGATTAGGTACCTTATAATAATTCTAAATAGAAAATATTTAGAAGTAGATGTCTCAGAATTAAAGCTTCCACGATTTTCGGTTGCAGGAATTCGGCACCGAGTTACAAATAATATTTGCTTTACAACTGCTTTACAAATGTAGAATGACAATTTCTGTTTTATTTATTAACCTCACTGCACTTGTCGCTTTATAGTTTAAAAAAAAACAATTTTATATCTCGCTTTTGAGTAAAACATTCCCGAGATCAATATTAAAAATGAACAGAAATTGAAATTATCTCGACTTCTAGGAATACAAATTTTTGTTTTTATTGTGTTTATATGTGACAAACTTAAATTGATATGAAACCTCTAGATCTTTATGATTGAATTATCGAAAAAGAATCGTCGACCTAATCTTGCAAAAGAGTGAAAATATTTTTCTACAAGTCATGTTTAAAGAGAAGTCACTAACAGGAACAAAGACCATAACAGTTAATCAGATTGGCAAGCACCTATCATCAGGCAACGCTGGCGGCATCCAGTCCTTGAAGCAGGGAGTCTTGGGATTCGGGAGGCCAGCGGGCAGCGGGCGGAGCGCAGGCAAGCGGGGCGGAGCGCCTCGGGACGCGTCGCGAGGGGACATGAGAGCCGGCACTCCGCACGCCGCACACGCCGCGCCCACTGCCAACTGCCGCTTCACTGCCGCTGCCTAACAATCAAGTATTCAGTATGCAAAACTAATTTCAGCTGCTCTAACGTAAGCTAGCTTTATGTTCTTTTACTTGATGTTTGTGCAGTGGAAGTGTTTCGCTTTGTGTAGTTTTTGAAAAATGTTCACTTGTCATTTCTTGAGTCTGTGTACATCGTTTTGGAATTCGATAGTTTTTTTAAACAGATAATAATAACTTTATAATATCAGTATTATCAGTATAGATACGATATTAATAATAATAGTTTTAAAAAACTAAAAAACACACTTTTTATAGAAATCGATTGTGATTGACTGATCCTCCACAGCACGGTCGTATTTATAGGCGAGTTATTCCGCCCGCGCGCCGACATATAAATTAACAAAAATCATATTTTGCAAATTGAAAAATGGAATAATTTTATCAAATTAGTGTATTGTCATCGGTCCTCGATAAATCTACAAAGTTTGAACGAAATCTGGCCGTTTAAAGTGGGTCAAAATCGCGCCCAAGGAAGTCGGTTACAAACATACATACAGGTGAAGCTAATATAAAGCGTGTACCTTCGGTTCGCCTAGCACAGCGGCCAGCACCTGCAGACGCTCATGCAATAGCTGCAATTGCTTCTGCACTTCATCACGACACGATAGCAGGTCGATGATCTCGGACTTACCCTCCATGATCCTGTTCAGGTCCTTTATTGCTGTCTGAAATTATTTTTTATTGTTACTATAAGGATAGCCAATAAACAAAGCATGCAAGTCATCTTAACAAAAATGAAATTGAAAAATACTTTAAAACCCCCAGACATGATGATTACAAAGTAGAATATCTCATAAAAGACTGGACCGATTTTCATGAATTGTACGTAAGATCCATCTCGATCATGTCACTTTTCAAACAAGAAACCGCATCGAGACGGCTCTATACATTAAGGAGCTACGGTGCCAAAGACAGCCACGTCAAATGGTATACCATCCAGACATTATCCTGCCTCTGGAACTTGTCGTGGCAGACAGCCAGCCTGCGCTCTAAGTCAGCGCGAGCCATCGCGAACTCTGATTCGGTTAGGAGGCCGGCGAGGCGAGATGTGTCAGCCTGGAATTACAATAACATCATATGAGCTATTTACCTCACAGTAGCATACAACTTGAAGTTGTGATATGTATGAAAAATAGTTTAAAACGTATGTAAAAATACAGTTGATGACCATTAAACCTGTGTATATTTCACACTTCTGCCCCTACAAGTAATATATCTTCACCTACATAAGTGGTAGGTATTTAAAGAGTGATCTCTTCAGGTACGGCCTCGATCAACGTCCAGGTGTGTGCTTTACAAGCCACTAATCGTTACAGATTTGTATTTGAAATATTCAACTCAACAGTCCGCATCCTCTCAGTGTGATAAATCGAACAGTGACGTACCTTATCCCTCAGACCATCAGCGACTTCATCTCTGTCAGCCTTCTGCTCTCGCAATAACTCCACACACTCCACAAGACTCTGCAAAACATAAGTATACCTACTTACTCATTTATACTTACTTACCCTTTCTCATAGACGTTGCTAAACAAAACTGTTTGTCTCATTTTCGCAATAATAATTACACGTAAATGATAAAGTAAAAAATAATTTAAGACAAAAAAATAAATAGCATGAAATTGAATTATTGCGTCTAAATGTCAAACGATGGCGCTGATTTAATTTAAAGCACGCTTTAATGTGTAATAATCGTTTATGACCGCAACGTAGTTTGTACGTAGAAAAAATTAATTAATTATGATAGCAACCCTCAGTTCTTGAGTGAGCGTCGCCTGCAGCTTGGTGAGCGCGCGGTGCGAGTGCAACGTTGCCTCCAGCTCGGTCGCCAGCTCCTGGTAACGTGCCGTCAGCTCCACAACCGCTGAACACGGTTAAATCTCGATTTTGATACTTTTTTTATTATAAACTTTAACTAAGACCTACATGACTTCTCGTAAAATAGAAACAACTTATTCTTAAGACTGTCCTTGAGTTATATCATTTTCAGTAGGCTAGCAATATCGTATATACCTACGTGATGGATGGTCTCGTGGCAGTCGCGCTCTGGGTAAGTTTGTGAGCTCATTTATAAGTAATAAATAATATTATTTTAATTATTTTAATTAACATTGTGTTACGCACGTCTCACTTCTCTTTCGTTACCTACTCGAAGGATACACACGTGTATTATGCATAGTATATTGAAATATACCATATTATATAACAATCTTTTATTTGGTGCCAGTAAACGGGGTTACCACAGCTTTAAATTACACAACCTGCATAATTAGGTACATACCTGCAGTCTCTGCGTTATTATTGACGGCCTCCAATAACGTCAGCCCTCCTTGCAGGTCACTTCGCATTTGGACCATTTGCTCGCGGAAGCTTTGCATCTGAAAAGGCCAACTTATTTTTGAGACATCAGATAGATAATTCTCGAATTTAAAGTCAGAATGATGTAAGTATCAAGTATAGTAGATGCAGTAATTAATACAAACGAAAATGCACAAATGAAATGATTAAACACCGATACTGTTATTAGCTATAATTTATGAATAATATCATCTGTTGTATTAAATTTCACTAGTTCTCTAGATTTTGCGTGGTCTGTTCGTGACGACGGATTTACTGAATTTCAATATAGGGGTCATCCATAAATTATGTCACACGTTAAGGGGAGGGAGGGGGTCGACGAAGTGTGACATTGTGTGACAAGGGGGTGGGAGGGGTCCTAAATTTCGCGACATCACATTAGCTGATCTACGTGTTAAAACATGAACTTTACACTATTAACGAAATACTAAAAAACATTAATCAAAAACGTAAAATTGCAAAATATGTGACGTCACACTAGGGAGAATGGGGGGAATCTCACAAATGTGACCAGCTGTGACAAGGACGGGGGAGGGGTCAAAAAATCATGAAATTCGTGGGACGTAATCTATGGATTCACCTCATTAAAAAAAAGTATACAAAGGGTCACCTGAGTGGAGAGCCCAGCATCGAAGCCATTGAGCTGGTCGGCGTAGTCTAGAGCCAGCGAATGTAGCGTCGAAATGCGCATATCCAGGGTCTTTGCCACCCCCATCTTCTCCGCTGGAACAGACTTTTATAGCTCTACACTTATTTTCCTTTTCTTCACAAAAAAGCATATTTTTACTCGTAAAAAAGATTCTGTGGAGCCCTGTAGAGAGCCTACTGTATTCTATCTTTTGAGTAATGTTTTAAAATCATTAAACAATCTTATAATACCGTCTCAACAACTTAAAAGTTTTACATTTCAGATACTTCGGCAACAAGAAAAAAAAAAGTTTTAAAAAATAGTTTTTTTTTAAATTAAACCTTTTTAAGATGACTTCAGACATTGGGCTCTGTAAAGATAGCGGTTGGCGTCCGAGACCGCGACGCGAGACGGTCGCTGCCCGGTCAACTAGTGTCTCGGGTTGCGCTCGAAAAGCACATGTATTTAGTGTTTATGGAACAAGAAATGCAAATATTTAAATCTCTTATTTGGCATTATAAGATTATTAAGGGTATATCAATAAGGTATATAATATATTATTATTTATATAATAATATTATATAAATAATAATAATAATAATTATTATTATTATATAATTAGCTCTAAAAAGTCGCGGTCTCCGGTCGCGGTCTCGGCCTACAGTGGGTACATGCCGAAAAGACCGAGACACTTGTCGCGGTCTCGCGTCTTTGTCGCGGCGCCAACCGCTGCCTTAAGAGTATATTTACCAATAGATTTAGCAGTATGCAAAGCATTATCGGCAGTTGCGCCGGAGCGGGCCGTCATCGTGTTCATAGATTTTATTAGTTCTTCGCGCAAACGATGTAATGCATCACTGAAAATTGAAAATTAATTACTTATATTATTGCAATTGGCATATACATATATCTTTTATACGATCTAAAAATTTATTTTAAATTATTTGTTTATTTATTTTATTTTATTCTGGCACAAACAATTTTACACCAAGTAGACCAGTAGCGCCGAAATGAAAATATAAAACATGAAATTATAGAAAATATAAATTGTAGATATAAGATATTGTGTGAAAGGATGCAGTTTAAGTACCTACATCCAGTCAGCCTTTGACAGATACATTTAAAGAAATAAAAATTAATAATAGCACATAATATGTAAGCAGGTAAGTGATCTTTGAAGGAACTCTGGTTCGAGAAATAACTTTTAATTTAATCTCATAAATCTTTCGAACTGAGCTTGCATTTCGAAACGTTTGAAAGCTGCAAACTTACTCCATTTCATCTCGACTGACTCCCTGAGCCATGGTAGCGGTGGACGTTCTGGAGGAGGGCTGCTTCATGATGGAGACCGAGGGCCGCGGCGTGGGAGCTGCACTTGGGCGCGGGGCCATCGGAGGCCGACCGCTGGCCTCGGAGACCTTTGCCGTTGGAGCTATTATCACTGACTTACGGCCGAGCGACGGTTGCGCTCTCAGTTCCTAAAATAAGACACCTTACAAACTATTGTCGTAAAACTGGTACAATTTGTCTTGCATGCAAACATAACATGGTAGGTATCAAGACGCACTAACGAGAACAGCGAGCTATACAAACAACTCCATAGCGGCAGCGTTCTGCTAAAACTAAACGATGACTTTAATCCGCGAATACATGGTGAAGACGCGAATGAAGGAGGCGCGAATGAGGAGCTTTTACTGCACATATATTTTAAAAATCCCAATAATATTCACATCAAAATTCTTTAAACAAAAATAAGTATACATTTTGGGTACAAAAGAGATGAAATACTAGCTGAGATCAACATTACACCTGAGCCTGTACTTCAGCGGCAGCGCGCTCTGCCTGAATTTCCTCCATCTGTTGTTCCAACTCCCCAGGGAGTTCTCCGGCTGCAGCCAGTTGCGTTAGCAGACCAGTCATACGACCAATTGCATTCTCCGCTGCCTTGACACGCGCGTCGATCTAAGACAGTTTCATTTCTACTTTGAACACTCCTGATGAAATACTAGCTGTGCCTCACGGTTTCACTCGCACTTATTTCACCGTAGTGTTCCTCGGATAAGTGGACTATCCCACCCAAAAATAATTTTTCATTTCGAACTTGAGATGAGCACGTTCACCGAACAAACAAATTCGATACGATTAATATTTAATATAGATTTGTAATATACGTAAATATATACAGTAACATAAAATTATTCTTAATGTTTAAGTCAAATAATGATGAAGAGGTAAAATTGTGTTTTACATTTAGAAGGATTATCGAGAGATCCAATCAGACTGCTTACTCTCGAAAACAATTCCAATATCAATCCAACACGAAACTTAATATTAAGACTCTTTGGTTATAGAAGTGCCATTTCGACATAATAATTAATAATTACTGAATTGAAATAATAATGATTCATTAGCTACAACACCAATGATAAGATAATTTCGAGTGATATATAGATATTTTCCTATGTTAGGCAGGCAAAAAGCTAGTAGAAGCAGAAGAAATAAGAGCAAAAAAACGTTATTTACTACAAAATATTATTGTAAGGATATTTATAATGAGGATAACCTGCATGGCCTGCATAGTGTCGGGTAAAGTGGCCTGACCCTTCGCCAGGTCACTCCTGAGCTTCGCATTATCAGGCATGGCCAAGGGTTGCGGCACCGCCATGTCACGCAATTCCCTAACAGCCGCCTCCAAGAGGGCGAACTGGGACTGAGTTACCACTTCAATACTACCGCGCGCTTGAGCATCTGAACCAATAACAATATTTGAAAAGAAATTGAACATAATTTATGTGACAAATAAGAATATTCCATGAATTAATGAACAAATTATAGCTAAGATCCACAAAGTACATTTAATATATAAGCGCCATCCATTTAAATCACGCGCTCAAACAAAAAAACCGCAACGAAATCGGTCTGTTCGAGCTGCGATGCAGACAGAAATAGTCAAGCATCACTATTCCCGAATTTAAGATAATAAATAGAAATTACGTCTGCCTCAAGTAATTAACATAATATTGTATTAACTCCAGTGAATTTTATATTGGGCGCAAAAATTATGATACAAAACCTACAAAATCCCGAAAACAATATTTGAAAGCAAAAAATGTAAGAGGAGCGAAATCTTATTCAGAAAATGTGTTTTACATGTATGTAATGCAGATATGTAAATGAATAAACGTAATTCTATTTCATGAGTTGCGCTAACTTATTTTCTCATAGAGGTTTAAAGAGTACGAGGCACTTTGAATTCAAAAAACACTCGCCTTAAATTAGAGGTTTGCTTCCTTTGGAAAAACAATAGACTTATTTTCATACCGAAAATTTATTTTAAAATGAAACTATGATAAAATCTTTACACTCACCGGACCACGTCGTTGGACCTTTCTCGACTGGAATAAGGTTTTCAAAATAATTATCTTTCAATTAAAAGATTTTTAAAACAAAATTAAATGATACTTCCATTTCATCTTACCAACTAGAACCTCGTCTTTCCCTCGTTTTACTTCTAAAAAATAAAAATAATAAAATGAACATATTATTAACACAATTAAATGATTACAAAAAAAAAATCAAATCGACCTTTTACGGAGATACCAGTGGCGGAAGACTTCCTTTCCTGTAAATTAAAATTAATTTGTATTAAGAATTCTATTTTAAGAATGTGACGAAAACAAAAGAAGTACCTACCTGTTTCGATGACTTAATTCTTTCTTTTTCTGCTCTTTCTTTATCCTTCTGAGCTGCTTTTTCGGCTTTTTCCTGTTCCTTTTGTGATAATTTATCAGCTTTTTGCGCTTGTTTCTCCGCTTTATCTTGTTCTTTCTGAGCCTGTCTTTCTGCTTTTGACTGTTCTTTATCTGCTTTTTCCTTCTCTTTCAATGCGGCTTTTTCCTCCGCTTCTCTTTCTTTCGAAATGGCTCTTTCTTCCTTTTCTCTAGCTTTGGAAGCAGTTTTTTCCGCCTTCAATTGGGCTTTTTCTTCCTTTTCTTTTTCCTTCGAAGCGGCTCTTTCCTCCTTTTCTCGTTCCTTTGAGGCGGTTCTTTCTTCTTTCTCCCTTTCCTTAGAGGCAGCTTTTTCAGCCTTCGATTGCGCTTTTTCTTCCTTTTCTTTTTCCTTCGAAGCGGCTCTTTCCTCCTTTTCTCGTTCCTTTGAGGCGGTTCTTTCTTCTTTCTCCCTTTCCTTAGAGGCAGCTTTTTCAGCCTTCGATTGCGCTTTTTCTCTCTCCTTCGAAGCAGCTCTTTCTTCCTTCTCTTTTTCCTTCGAAGCGGCTCTTTCTTCCTTCTCTTTTTCCTTCGAAGCGGCTCTTTCTTCCTTCTCTTTTTCCTTCGAAGCGGCTCTTTCTTCCTTCTCTCTTTCCTTCGAAGCGGCTCTCTCAGCTTTGGATTGTGCTTTTTCTGCCCTTTCTCTTTCCTTCGAAGTGGCCTTTTCTTCCTTCTCTCTTTCCTTCGAAGCGGCTCTTTCTTCCTTCTCTCTTTCCTTCGAAGCGGCTCTCTCAGCTTTGGATTTTGCTTTTTCTTCCCTTTCTCTTTCCTTCGAAGCGTCTCTTTCTTCCTTCTCTCTTTCCTTCGAAGCGGCTCTCTCAGCTTTGGATTTTGCTTTTTCTTCCCTTTCTCTTTCCTTCGAAGCGTCTTTTTCTTCCTTCTCTCTTTCCTTCGAAGCGGCTCTCTCAGCTTTGGATTGTGCTTTTTCTGCCCTTTCTCTTTCCTTCGAAGTGGCCTTTTCTTCTTTCTCTCTTTCCTTCGAAGCGGCTCTTTCTTCCTTCTCTCTTTCCTTCGAAGCGGCTCTCTCAGCTTTGGATTGTGCTCTTTCCTCCCTTTCTCTCTCCTTCGAAGCGGCTCTTTCCTCCCTTTCTCTTTCTTTAGAAGCAGCCCTTTCTGCCTTTGACTGCGCTTTTTCTGATTTTTCCACCTCCTTTAAAGCGGCCTTTTCTTCTTTTTCTCTTTCTCTAGAGGCTGCCCTTTCTGCCTTTGATTGAGCTTTTTCCGCTTTTTCCCTCTCCTTAGAGGCGGACTTTTCCGCCCGTTCTCTTTCTTTTGAAGCAGCTCTTTCAGCTTTTTCTCTTTCTTTCAAGGCAGCTTTTTGAGCTTTACCCTCTTCTCTAGAAGCAGCTCGTTGTTCCTTCTCTCGGGCTTTCCGAGCCAATTTTTCAGCTCGTTCCTTTTCTCTTTGAGCGCGATTTCGCCCTCTTGACTCACGTTCTTCCTTTATATCAGCCATCCGGCCCCTAGGACTAGGGGAGGTAGAGCTTTCAGAAGACTCGTCCATCATTTGACTCTGTTTCTTCAGCTTATGTCGCGGCGGTGATATTTCAGCTATTTTAATCTCTACTCTTTGTTCTAATATACGTTGTTGTCGGGCTAATATGTGCAATACGGCTTGCATAACTTTGAAATTAACCGCGTTCCCCTGAAATGTTACAATATGAGTTTAATTAAGATGCGGAAAACAAAGGTTCTCCAAAACAATAACGAATAGAAACTATTACTAACATCGGGCGGCCCCATGGCCTGATTGATAAGATCTTCGACGGTCACCAGCAACCCGGTGTCGCTCATATTAGGTTCGTCTACGACACGTTTTCTCGACATTATAAAGCAATTTCAAACTTGTACCTTGTAAATCCTCTAGAAATTTATATTTTATTTCTGTCAGCTTAACGACTGTCATAAAAAAAAATATATAATCGCAGCATAGAGATATAGTTTAGACATCTAATCAACATTTTACACAATTGAGTACCTAAATGGCGCTGTGATTGACGCCGCTCTCGACAAAGGGACGCGTCGGTTGCATTAAATAACGTAATACATATACGTAATCGGTTAACGGTATAACCAACTCAGTCGATCACTTGCCGAAAAGACAATGGAGATCTGTGGTTGCCTCTGCAATATCATAATATATTAATTTGCTCTTCTACTTTCTTTAATAAGATTATTTCAATTCAGAAGAAATCTATTTTTTCAATTTAAAAAGCACAATTTCTTATCGTTTCAGAACCTTATATTATCTAACAAATCCACTTTCGAAATTATATTCAATAACCAGAATGTTGAATTGCGAAAGGGTTATAAATTTTGAAATAAAAGATCATTGTAAATAATTAATATTTTTATTAATTAGAACTTGTCTCCTATCAACACATAACATCAAACAGTAAGATAAAATTATATAATATAGATGTTTGCTCGATAATACTGAATGCACGGTCAAAGCGAACAATAAAAACGTGGAATGCACGAATCGATCAAAAAATCACACAAAAACCAGGCAAAATAAATATATTGTTTTATATTATACAATAACAATCGCGCGGGAGGCGTCGAGATGGCCTCAAAAAGAGGGTACATTTTATTTACAGAGCGCGAAAAGAGGGTATCTCTAAAACTTTAAACATCAACGAGTATGGAATCGGGGACTTTTAATATTATTGCTAGGGAGGAGAATATCGACTCTCGACTAATCGATATTGAATAAAGATGAAATCTAGTCCTCGAGGTTTCGGAATGCGGCAGACATGTCTTCCAGCAGCTGGTCAAAGTCAGCCTTGATCTTCGCTTCGCCGTCTTTCACTGGGTCCTTTAATACACAATATTATCAATTCAAGTGAAATTTAAAAAAACTATTACATTTAATAATTTTTAACGTAAATTTTTGTTTAATAATTTAAGAAAAATTATGACTTAAAATTAAGAATACATCATAAATCAAAGTAAGCTTTAACAAACAAACACTTCAGCGAAATCAGTCCAGTGAAGCTACGATGCCACAGAGAGACATACAGAAAAACATCCCCACGGACCAACTTAACACGGAAGTATCTTTATTTCTTATATTATGTTGCCTTGGGTTTTGAGACTTATTATTGTGTGACGGAGCGTCTCCTAAAATAAATAATATTTGAAGCATTGGGCGACGTTAAGAGTAAAAGTGTCACCTTGAACTTCATGGAGGAGAGCTGGTAGAGGACGTTGCCCATGGCGTCCTTGATCACGTTCCACGTCACCTTGTTGTCCGACTGCGCCGTCGACTCGACCGCGTGCCGCGACATGTCGTAGAACGAGATTATGTTCTTGAGCATGCCCACCGTCTTGTAGAACGGGCAGAAGCGGTCGTATGCCGAGTAGCTGCGGTCACAATCTTACTTTAAAATACTCTTTATAATATACTGATATTAAAGGTATATGGTAATGACCTGTTCTGCTGCAAGAAATCATCCTTGAGGAGCTTAGCGACCTCCAGGGTGATCTTGTCGGTCTCGGCCAGCGACGCCTTTCCTACCAATTGCACGATTTCTGACAAGTCTTCTTCCTCCTGCATGATTTCCTTCACCTGAAATCCAAAAAGGGGTGTTAACCATGTTACAAATTTAAAGTTTATCTTCCATCGTAGCTCTTAAACAATTCAACTAATTATGAAGCGGTTTTTTTTTGAGAAATTCTGTCTTTCTTTTTATTCAAAGTGTATGTGAAGATTTTATGTTTAGACCTGTTGTACATCAGAATTGGCACCAATTGGTCTCATATCTTACCTTAGTCCTGAGAGGCACGAATTCGGGGTAGTTCTTTTCATAGAAGTCATCGAGAGCGCGCATGTACTTACTGTGGATTTAATATTAAGTATTAATATTACTCAATTCATATTATTTATTTCACGTAAAATCATCTACATGATCGTTCATTACGTCACTTAAAAACCTAAGTTTATAGGCATGCGCTCTGCGTTGAGAAAAAAGAAATATATAGTTTTTGTATTACCTGTATGAGATAAGCCAGTTGATGGAGGGGAAGTGTTTCCTTTGGGCCAGCTTCTTGTCCAACCCCCAGAAGACCTGCACGATACTCAGGGTGGCGGCCGTTACGGGGTCGGAGAAGTCTCCTCCGGGTGGTGATACCGCACCCACGATTGACACAGAACCTGAATTAGTATTAATAAAGACAAAAGAAAGTTAAAGAATATTAAAATGTACAACCTTTATTACTGTAGATAATTTTATTCATTGATATCATTTCAACTGAGTGGTCATTGACGTTACTGTTTGAAGGTTGACCGCACTAAATAAGTGATTATTGAATGTCGTAACTCACCCTCCCTGTCGGGGTTTCCGAGACACTTGACCCTGCCGGCCCTCTCGTAGAAAGAGGCGAGCCGGGCCCCCAAGTAGGCCGGGTAACCCGAATCGGCAGGCATCTCGGCCAGACGACCCGAGATCTCACGCAGCGCCTCGGCCCAACGGGAGGTCGAGTCGGCCATCATGGACACGTTGTAGCCCATGTCACGGAAGTATTCCGAGAGGGTGATTCCTGCAACATTAATTGTTCATTGAGGTTACGACGCCAGAAATAGATGAACATCGGTGCTTTGGTGCTTATATTTTACACATTTGTTGCAACTATTGTTGATAGAAACACATAATGTTAAGCATTACGGAGACATTGCACGAGATGTCATGCACTATTAAACGTAAAGAAAGTGAAGAAAAAAGTAAGTGGTTTTGCGTGTGATGTGAAACTGACCTGTGTAGATGGAGGCCTCTCGGGCGGCGACAGGCATGTTGGAGGTGTTGGCGACGAGGGCCGTTCTCTTCATGATGGATTCCGTCACGCCGTCAATCTCCACCGACAGCTCGGGGAAGTCCCGCAACACCTCAGACATCTCGTTACCTGCAATGTGAAATAAAATGTTACATTAATATTTCCTTAAACAACTATTTGCTCTCATAGTTAACCACGCCCTCATGCAATATTTAACTGTATTAATATGTATTAAAATAACTGTGTGTGTGCCATTACAGAGCGCTGTTTTTAGAAATCTCTAAATGGTTCATTAATGTTAGTTAGAGCCACCGATGCTTGAATGAGTTTCCTTTATCTATTTATAATTTGCGAAAATGTTCCAATGCCTTCTACTGACCTCGCTCTCCGCACCCGACGTAGATGATGACGTCAGAGTTGGAGTACTTGGAGAGGGCCTGTGAGATGACAGTCTTTCCGCATCCGAAGGCCCCGGGAATGGCGGTCGTACCGCCTTGCACACAACTGTAATTTTTTGCATCACAAACAATTACATATTTCTAAATTAAAATAAATTCAATTCATATTCATTCAATAAATTCATTAAAATAAATAAATTATTTCTAAATAAATTCACTAAAACTTAAAGGACCTTATTACAAAACATGGACTAAAGATATAAGAGTATTAGTTGCTACAAGACTAAACCAAAACAGGACATGTTTGTATGAACGTTAGACTTGTATCGTAGCAACCAATACTGGAACATCTTAGTACATGTTATGTTATGGCAAGCATTAAATAATACTGACATTAGATACTATTATACTAAAATACTCAATATAATCACTATGACGTCTGTTAAAGTTAACTGGTCTTTTCACATAATACAAGTACAACAGGGGCTGCCGTGTGAACAATCTAAATAAAATAAATAAGTAATGTACTATATTATGCAAGATACATATTATTACCAACAACCAACCAACAAGTTTGGAGTTTGTATTTATTAAAAAAATAGGTTCCCTTTATAACACGTAGCTACTCGTCGGTAAACTTGGCACGAAGTTTATTTAACAGAGTAGAGCCGAGCTAACGATTCAATTGCATCGCTTGATGTTGTTGAAGATTACTAGTTTTATTAATAATAGCGAGTCTCACGGGAATAGCGAGTCGAGCACCCGTTGTCCGGTAAGCAGGGGGTGGTTGGCGGGGAGCTTCTCTGTGACAGGCCTGGGCTGCCTCACGGGCCAAACCTGCAACATCGAGTACTGCGCCTTCTCGCCGTCGAATTCCGTCTCCAGCACCACGTCCTAACAAAGAAACCAATATAAATACTTTTTTTAGCACATCTTCAATATCTTAAAATATGCGGGCGTAAAAGGTGTGTGAAAATTCATTGCTGTGCTGCTTTGATATTGGCAACTTGCTTTTGAATAAGAAATACTTTAATATGAAATAAATTTAATTTTCGCACGTAAATTTCAGAAACAACGCTTTTCTTGAAGTTTTCATCACTTTTTCTTTTCATTTGCATCTTTCGGCATATGAATACATTTGTATTAATTTTTGTAAAAAGCAACAATACGGTAATAAATTGATTCCGTACATTTGAATTGTGTTTCTGTGCGTCTTTGCAACTTGAATAAATAAACATTATTATATACGTACAGTGACTTTGTAGTTGCCAGCTGGGGCGATGTAGGTGACGGTGCCCTTGGCCCGGGGCGGAACCAACATCTTGTGCTTCACCAAAGTGTTCTCGTGCACGATTCCGTACAAGTCTCCGCCGGTTATATGTGACCCCACCTGTTTATTTACATTAGGTCAATTTCAGTAACCCCAAGTGTGGCACAGGGTTTCTTTCTTTATAGGCCTCTGTGCCTTGCAAACTGAAGGTGGGTAGGTACTATGGTAGCTTTCTATTCAATTTTTTTTATTTTGAGAGTATTTTAATAGCTATTGTTTCTAGGATCCAAAGATAGACTATGATCTACTACAAAATCGAAATTCATTTTGAAAGAAAATATTAAAATTAGTTCACCTATTTGTAAAATATACTTTCCAACCTTTCATGGAATATAAGATTATCTATATCTTTAGTTTTTGTATTAAACTCACCTTGACATGGAGCGGATTGAATTCCCAGTCGACTTCACGGGCTAAAGCAGGCACATTAACACCCTTGGGGATGTAGATGGATTGTGTCAATTCGTTAATGTCTTTAAGAGGACGCTGGATACCATCAAAAATGGATCCCAAGATACCTGGACCCAGCTCCACTGACAGGGGTTTGCCTGTTCTCAGTACTGGGTCGCCCACTGTCACACCTGAAGTTTCTTCATATACCTGGTTTTTTAAGTTTCAGTTATGAGTTTTTTTAGGTACATAAAGATAGCCATAATCAGCATAATAGATAATTCTATTTTAATCCATGTTTATTAAAATTTGTTACCAACCCCAGCTATGAACTTTAAAACGTATATATAAAAAATATAAGCAATGAATTTTACAAATTTTCTAAACTGATAACAAAACTTATATGGTTCAAATAATTGTAGTAGAGAAAATCTTTCTAAAGTTGTATTTACCTGAATAGTGGCCATGTCTCCCTCCAACCTAATAATTTCACCAACCAACTCATTGTAACCCACACGGACCAACTCGTACATAGCTGATCCAGACATCTTTTCCGCCGTTACGACTGTAATCAGAACACAATTAATTAATTTCAAAAGCTTCCATTTCACAACATTCTAAGAACTGCCTTCTCATTTAATTCTAATATAAAAAAATTAACCGTAATCCTTGTTTGGGGATGGGGCTCATCATCCCCCTATAAAGGAAAGTTGGTGACAAGCTGTCAGCACCTATACAACTGAAAGATTTATTGGTTTCCCCCAAGTTTAAAAATCTCCAAGCACAACTCACAGTTGTATAAACCACTAAATCTAGGAACTAATTCTAAACAGGGATTGTTATAAACTTACCAGGTCCAGATACAGCAAAGACATATCCAAACCTGTCCTCATTCTCCTCATTGGCAATCGTTTTCAAATTGCCCTTTGACATTTTGGATATTTTTGTGTTTTATATCTAGAAGAGAAAAATCATTACATTACTATTTTAATTTATAGAAAGGAATGGTTATGCCCTGAGTAAGTATAGACTGAAACAAAACTATGAAAATGTCAGAACATAGAATATTTATTTGAAATTCTTGTATAGTTTCTGTTAAAAATTTAAATTTGGTGGTCCTCCAATCTCTAGAAAACAAAGAATTCATGATTTATGGCAATTATAGGACTAAGAAATGCCTGAATGAGCAAATGAACAGCATTAGCTCATACAATTCGTATTAGAAAATAATGTAATAATTAATTAATTACACACATGAATATTGTTTTGAGTCACTGTAGTTTTATAGTGAATAATGATTGAGTGACATATCAGCTGATCAAAAAAATTTATCGAAGAATCCATCAATGTCGAATTTGTAATGACTTAGTAGAATTTTCCAGATTTATTTTATAGAAAATTGATACTATTACATAATTTCATTATTTTCTAACAGACAAAACATAAAATGAACAAAATTATGTATGTAACATCTAGAGGTTTCTGAAGTCACCTCTTTGTGAAAATCTGAATTCTTAGCTTGTAATCTGAATACAGTAAAATAAATTTATCAAATTAGTACCTTAAGTTTCTGTATAATAAATATAATATATAAATAATTATAATATATAATAATAAATTTATTTTGTAAATATATATTTTTCTTTGTATTATTATTCTTTATTACTATTAATACCGCGCGCTTAATGTTTTAAACCTGAATAAAGTCAAATGAGAAAAAGTTATATGAAATCGATTGCTTACTAAAGTGAATCACATGATTTTTCGGTTAACTAAAATTTATAGTATTGGACGTAATATTGTTTAGAAATTATGTACTTATGGATAAATTAAAACCGGATTGTGAATTCCTAATGATAGAAATATAATAAAATACATAACATTAACAAAACAGGCAATAAGGTCTTGCCTAAATTAAAGTGGATGAAAAACAAAGCTAAATCTTACCAAATTAAAATAAATAATCACAAACGACTTACAGAACTAAATTTGCAAGAAAATAATTTAATTACAAGCTAAAAAAATACTAAAATCAACTCACAAGACAAGTAAGATGGAAAAGACGACCCGAGAATGGCGGAGGATCACAACTTATCACAAGACCAATGATAAAACTTGTGTCAGCTGACCAGAGTCTATGACTTTTTGTCTGTGAATTAGACAAAGATATTGATTTTTATTTTTATTACACGCTCCAAAACAAGGATAAAAATAATTTTAAAATATTACTGTTTAAATGATAAACAGTAAAATTTAAAAAATATTTTTATGCAATAAGGTACATGCGAAGCAAATTGTTGGATTGATTATTTTGTATTTGAATTTTTTTTCTTACTAGCAATGTTTTCCTGAGTGTCAAATATAAGAATATCAAATATAAAAATGACACATTGCCCTCTTGTGGCATTGACAATAGATGTTATAGTCCCGTCTCCCTCTGCAAAAGAAATCTTAAAAAATTATTAATACCTACTTGCCTACATTGCCAAAAAACAACACGTGACAAAGATTTGAATTTTGGATCCGTATAATCATATTATTTTGACGCGTTTGGCGCATTTTTTAGTTAGGTCCATGGACTAGACAAAATATGGTGTAGTCATAGATATGGCATGTGCGTACACTTGGCGTACGCCTTAAATACAAATAATACCATGGACTTAATAATAATGAAAAAGGGTATTTTCCTGTAGTTTCGAAATGCAGATCTATTAATTAATTAAAGTATAAATAAATCAAAGTTTTTGTCCACTGCGCTTTAGCATAGAAAAAATCCGAGCCAAGAGAGTATAGAATTATACAGGTAGTGTGTCCCTTCCTATTACCTGCTGTTGTGGTGTGGAATAGCGGTGAAAGAATTAATATTTTAAAAATATAATAATATAAAACTTGTTTCATTTTGAAGACCGATTGGTGCAATAATTGGTAGTGGTTGTTGTGCATCAAAAGGCCCCGGGTTCGAATCCCGGTAGGTGCATTGATTTGTGTGATGAGAACGAATGTTTGTTTCCGAGTCTTGGTTGTATATAAACTTATTATATAATGTATAATATTTATTGTGGTACACTCGTTGTTTCTGATTACCATAACACAAGTGCTTCAGCTACTTAATTTTGGATCAGAGCAATGTATGTGAGTTGTCCCAATTATTATTATTATTTATCTATTTTAATATTAACATTATACATAATCAGAACATTAAAAATATTCTTCTTTAATATTATTTCTTTTTTGATGATTGTCACATAGAAACTTGTCACGCTAAGTTTTAAAATGCGGCGATTGTGATGTGCCGGATATAATATATTACATTCACAACACTTGCCATACGTCGTTGCGTAGCGTTATATTCTCTTAGGCTATATGTGATTGTGATACGAAAAATTTACATAAAATTTGTTTTTACACTTGCATTATTGCCAATTATAATAATTTATATGTGTAACTATTTTATAATTGGCAATACTGCATGAGCATAATTATATTTCTACTTAGTACAGTACCTACTACTACCTACCCGTATGTTAATAATATTAATTAATATTATACCCTAGTATAATCCTTTAAGACGACGAAATACGGGCAGTTATCGACTATTCTATAAATAGTAACCTACATACTACATAGTGATTAGAACAAAAAAAAAATGGAGAATGTTCACAAATTTTGATTTTTAGCCCACCGTATTCTCTATTGAAAATGGAAAAATCGTGTGACAAAAACTATTTGATACCTACGTCAATTTGTTCCCAAGATACAACATTTTAAAAATAGGACGACGTGACGTCTTTTTACAACACAGTCTATCGCGTCGCTGCTCGAGAAAAGAGAGAGAGAGAGAGAGAGCGGAATATTATACTGTGACGTCACGCTGCTGACACGAGCTGACGAACTCGGAATGCATGTAAAATCAAAACTACTTGCTCTTTTTGAATAAAACAAAAACTAGTGTATTTGTTTGTATACATGAAAGCTCTACTGTGACAGTTATAAGCGATTTTGCGTACCTAGTAACATTAGGCATTAGTACAGACTACAGAGTACTATATGTACCTACGAATTGTGCTAAGTCACACTTCAGTCCTTTAGGATAATATATGTTCTGTGCACTTCAGTCTTCACTCTTCACACTCACAGCACGTTTACAGTTTACACTTTACAGCTATGGCAAATGGCAATTCTAGCTTGCCTTGTTTTGACTTTTTGATCATATCATAAATCTTTATTGTACAGAATAGTAGCTTATATTTGGATTTTTTATTCTACTTTTCAAGTGTAAGAAATCTAATTTACGGAACTACTTTATTTTATTTAGTAAAGTTAAAAAATCTTTATGTAGGTATTATATTCTGTTAATATGGTTCGTAAGTTCGTACAAATGGCTCATATAGAAGAAAAATGAGTCTATTTTTAATATTACTAATATTATATTTTTACCATTATTAATATATTGCAGGAATAACTTTAGCAAAGATAGACAATTGAGCAAAGCGTTATCTTGGATTCTCCGGCACGGTGCAATAAATGAGGGACTTAAAATAAGGTTGGTAAACAAACTATCTACATAATATGGCGTTTTTATAAAATACAAAGGTACAAGCCAAGTGTTCTGTGATATAGATCTTATGCAAAAAGTATTTAATACCTACAAAATTAATTCAATTTTATTAAACCTAATATCAATATTTCGTGTAGGTATGTGTAATATTTCGTAATATTAATACCTAACAATACTATGTGTATCTTATTATTAACTGTCTTAAAATGATACTTAACACTTTTTTTAAATATTGCTGCTTTTGTTTCACTAATCATGTTCTTTATATCTGTAAAGAATTATTATTTTATCTCTGGGAATCAAACCTAAGACCTTTTGGGTAATGAACCTTGAAAAGAACACTTGACTGTAACCATAATGGCTAATATTTCGTTACAATGGCTATTAAACATTATTATAGTGAAGAAGGCTATATAAGAGTAACCTCAGTTTTGGATCACAAATCTTTTAAAAAATATAATTTGGCCGATATAGAAAGAGTCGTCAATAATAATGAGAAACAGAGGTTTAAACTAAGGCTCAATCCTAGTACAAAGCTTCTGGAAGTCAAAGCTAATCAAGGCCATTCTATTAAAATTGTTAGTAATGTAGAGTTGACTCCAATACTAGAAGTAAGTCATACAAATTTCAAAAATCACAATTTACAAGTACCTTTGGTAGGCAAATACTGTATTCTAACATTCCTTCTGTAGTAATTTATTTATGTTCATATATATTCTAAATATATTTTAGATCACAAAAATATAATTTTTGTTTCTAATACTACTTGATCAATATTAAATTTACTTTTTTCTTCACTTCATAAAACTATACAGTAATATATTTTTGTAATTAGGTACGAACCTTGAAATCTTTGTTTCTTAAGAATTAAAAAAAAATTGAATTTATTTTATAAGCCTGATAATTTTTTAGCCAAAGTATCCCATAATAGTTCATGGTACATATTTATTGAATTGGGAGAAAATCAAGATCCAAGGCCTTAGTCATATGAAACGAAAACATATTCATTTTGCACAAGGTAATTTTGGAGACCCAAATGTCAAAAGTGGATTGCGAAAAGATGTACAAGTGTTGATTTATATTGACTTTAAGAAGGCTCTAAAGGATCTTAAATTTTTTGAGTCGGAGAATGGTGTTATTTTGACGGAGGGAGATGTCAATGGATTCCTGAAACCTGAATATTTTTTAAAAGTTGTCAAAGTTCATTTTTGTAACATAGGTGAGTAGCTTATAGTCTTTTCTTATCAATTTCATTAAAAAAATTACAAAAACAGAAATCGACAATGTTTGAAAAACACATTAAAAGCCCTATTGCAAAATTGCGTTGACAGTTAATACATAGGAACAACTGCCCTATTGCAGAACTGACACGCACCATTTTTTATGTCATAATTTTACTTGTAATTTCGATTATTAAACAATATTTAGATATAAATTTTACGTAAAAATAAACAGAACTAATCGGTTAAATATGAGCGTTTTTTGTAATTTTGTGGTTGATTGGGATTTTATTTCAAAAAAAATTTCATAAGTTGGTATTTCAAAATTTGGGGGCCGCTATGGACTTTAGCACTATTAAATGGACATTATAATATATATTTGATTTTGTTAACTTACTCCACTAATTCAATCCACGATCTCAAAAAACAGTGATCGCGCATTTTATGAAAACCATACTGCTGAATTTCGGATATTTTTAAATAAATTGAAATAAGTATACATATTGCAAAAAACGAGGCCGCTATGGAGTATAATAATAACTATTTTATACTATGCTATAAGTCCAAGGACTTTTAGTTTCAGAGAATGAGAGCATCACAATTGACCGTTTTGTATGTAATAAGGTTAAAATATAATAGGCCTGTTAATTATTATTGTATTTTTAATGTTAGACACCCAGACCACAGATCATTAATTAATAGTTATTTAATTTAAAAGCCATTAAGTGATATAAAGAAATGACCATAATAATGTCAGGCACAGTTGAAGAAGGAGGTAGGTAGGTGATTTTGTAACTAGAATAGTGGTCATATTTCAATTAGGTAATTACTTATGTTAATAACAATTGCATTAATGTGGACAATTTACTGAAAGTAAATTTATAGGTATTGTTTTAAAATTACCTTATAAGCGTTCATAACCCATAAGTAATAGAATGGGTGTTATAGGTTCGACGTATCAACAAAATGTATTGATATCAAACGAGTCATCGCTAAAGCCCAATTTACATTGGGCAAGCGTTTAGCGAAATAGACAAGTAGAGTGGTTTGAGCCGTTATTTTATAAAATAAAAATTTACTTGTGGTACGATAAAACTCGTACTTCAACGACTCACGAGTAAGATTAATTTTGTGTAGAAGCCACAATTTTATTATTTAATTTACAATATAAAATTGCACAATGTTTGTCACAGCCGATGTCTGATTGCGATTGTGTCATCGGTTGTTTCGATCTATCTTGCATGGTCCGCTTTCTGCTTTCCGCATTTGTTCGCATTTCTCCTCTCTTAATCCCGTGGACGTGCCTGTGTGTCTGTCTTTGGCATCATAGCGACTTAACAAATGGACCGACCGGTGTGTTTTATTAAAGCTGCAGTGATCGAGATGGATCTTAGCAACAATGTTATTTTAATTAATATGTTGCGGTTTTTAAATCGGCTTCGATTGGACTTGTTAATGTCTTAGCTCTATATAATTTGATAAATGAAATTTGTAAAATATAATGTAATGGGAATAGGTTCGCAACTGTACCCATGAACAATGTCGGTGCCGGAGAGTCAGCTGTCATCTCCAGCGAGACAGGCACCCGCAAGACAAGAGCAGCGGGCAAATAATACCCCTTCTGGTGATTATAGAGTTCATGTTAGTGGTAAGTATTCCAATGATTTACTTTTGAACCCGCCTCTTTTTGAACGCAGAGAGGCATTTTATAAGTTTAACGTGTCCGCGGCAATCGTAGAGCTCCTAAACCGACTGCAGTATTTCTATGCCGGCTTTTGTTTGAAAACTGACATGAACGAGGTGGGTGTTAGCTACATTTAATAAAAATTTGTTTATCCATTTATGAGGTAAGGTAATTATCATGTTTGCAGTTTTTTAAATTGTTCAATTTTACTTGTTACTATACAGTAAGAATTTTAAATTTGAACCAGTCGTTCCTTAGGTTAGCCCCTTTAATCAAACAAACAAACAAACTCTACTGCATCCAAACTATTTATCGTTTACAGGTTTTCCTCCATATACAAGAGTTGACGACTTGAGATTTGTATTTGCTTCATACGGACGGATCAAGATCAAAATGGTGAAGAGATACGCCTTGATCACCTTCGCTGATAGTGATAGCATGGAGAATGCAATCGCGCACTCGAAGAAGGTGTGTGTCTATGGCTCCTTCCTGAAAATAAGACGTCATTTATTGGAACCTCCCGTCAAATTGAGAGACAGATTCGTTAGGAGCAAGGAGAAAGGTAATTTATTTTCATTTTAATGAGGTATCACAAAGACGCTTACAAATACACAGAATTTCAACTAAACAATGTTTATAAGCCGATTATTTTTCTGTTTGACTAACAGGCAACCCCATATTATAATAATTATAGACATATTTTTATATATTATAACTCCTATGGGGCATGGGGCACACACATTTCTATATTTGTTTCAAACATAATAATAAACGTATTTAGTGGACATAATATTTTTTAATGCCATAAAAATATTAAAATTTCGTATATAGATATTGGCTACATATTTTTAATTTTGGAAAAAGTCTTGAAAATAAGGCTAGAATATAGATAGGATAGTAGACTATATAAATATAGTCTTAGTTTAATATTCTAAATTATTTTCTTGGCCTTTAGTAATACTAAATATTATAGTCTACTATCTTTTGTTTAATAGGTTTTAATGTAATTAAATTACCAACTTATATGTTTATTATAATATGTTTAAAAAAATTTTTTGTAATATAGTTATTATTTAAAGATTTATAAAGGAGTATACGGCGGCATTTAAAGTAGATACTGCTTGTCTTAGCAATTAAATAAACCTGTGGTGTTTTTTTTATATTACATATAATAACCACAATATAATATGATAGTTGATTTTATTACCAGTCTTCTACCAATTTCATAGTAATCATACACCTTTCAGATATAATAATAGAGCCACAGAAACTGAATCTGTCGGGGGACTTCCACCAGCAATTGTATCAGCTCCTGGAAGCGGTGAGACTGACTCAGGAGGAGGTGGTGAACATCTCCTCCCTCTATACAGACCTCGAGAGCGCACTGCGTACCCAGTGGCCCGGTGAGACATTTTTATCATTCAAGTATTACTTGTTAGCGTTTAAGTGTTAGAGGTAGTAACTAGTGATGCAACGAATACGAATACGAATATTCGTATTCGCCGAATAGAAGACATTTACCGAATATTCGTATTCGGCGAATACTAATACGAATATTTAAAAACTAATATTTTTGTACGCAACTCTATTTACTGCAGATTTGAAAAACGCGCGTAAAAATATGACGTGTGCAGAGGCCCTTAACCGCAACGACGACGCGACGGGGGACTCCCCGGCCATAGATAGGTTTATACAGTTTCCGCGGCTCCGGGAGAAACTCCCTATTCAGTGGACTTTCGAATAGATTTGCGTTTATGGAATGTGATGAAACTTATCTATTAGCAACGATCCTTGACCCCCGATTCAAAACAAGGATTTTCAGCTCACCAGTGGTCGTTGAAACCGCTCGATCAGTTCTTAACGCTGCTCTTGATAACAGAGAGGCCGTAAGACCGACAAGACCTCCAGAAGAACCTCAACCGTCGACAAGTAGAGGAATTTGGCAAGTATGCCAAGAAATAATTGAAGAGGCTGAAATGGAAGAGCCAATTTCAATATTTTCTGGGGATTCGCAAACTAAAACCGAGATAGATGCTTATCTAAAGCTCCCAAATTTATCGCCGACTGCTGATTCACTGGCTTTTTGGCGAGAAGATGTCCATTTTCCAAGTCTGAAAAAGCTCGCCCAAAAATATTTTTCACTGAAGCCATGTACAGTCGCCTCGGAAAGACTTTTTTCAACGGCTACATCCAGACTGAAAAAAGAAATCGCCTAAAACCAGAAAATCTACAAATTTTATGTTTTTTAAATAAAAATTTGCCTGTTGTAAATTTTAATTATTAGAAGAGTAAACATTATTCAAATAAATAAGTCTTTGATTACCATGGCGAGATATTCGTATTCGTAAAAGTAGTATTCGTTGCATCACTAGTAGTAACTTTTTAAAACCCGACGCAAAAAGAGGGTAAAATATTATGTTTGACGTGTCTGTGTGTCTGTATGTGGATCGTAGCTCTTAAAAGAACAGAACAATGTCGATGCGATTTTTTATATGAAAGATGGAACGATCGAGTTGAATCCGAGTTACAAATTATGAACATATATATATTCATCCACTTTAGACATTCTTTTTTGAAATATTTTTTTATCTTCAGTTACACTTGATCATTTATAACATGGCAAATTATCGTTAATTAAAATTGACCTTTTGTGTGAGTGGGGCTGGCGAATGGAGTGACGTTTGTTTGAGAGTATTGTATGCGAAAGAATAGATTTTTGTTTTTAACTTATTGTGTCCCTAAATAAATTACTAAATATAAGTAATCCTCCGTATTAGGGGTAGGTATTTAAGATTGGAAAATTCCTTTACAGAACAAAACAATCTAATAATAGATACATTTACAACAGAAGTGGTAATGCTGTATGACAGACATTTTTAACTTCATGAGAATCGTATGATTATAAAGTGATTTTGATCGTTCAGATTGCTGCGCCGTGCCCTACGGATCCATCACAACGGGGCTTGGCATCAAGAGCAGCGACGCCGACTGCTTCGTGCTTCTGCCGGAGCACCTGAGGAGGGACGACGGCAACCTCGTCTCCCGCACCAAGAAGATCCTTCAGCAGTTCCCAGACTTGTTCACCGAGGTGTACGCCATCCCCAACGCGCACACGCCCATCGTCAAGTTCTTCCATCTCCCTACGAAGACTACCTGTGACGTCTCCTTCAAGACACCCCTCGGCTCCAGGAACAGCCGTCTGGTGGCATTCCTTCTGCACGCGGACCCTCGCCTGCTGCCGCTCGCCGTCGCCCTCAAGTACTGGGCCAAGGTGCACGACCTCTCCGGCACCGGCAAGATGACCAACTACGCCCTCACCATGCTCCTCATATTCTACCTGCAGCACCGGATAATCCTACCCGCCGTCGAGTGGCTCCAGCGAGACATCGAAGAGGACCTCGTGGACGGCTGGAACACTGCCTTCCATGCACGGCCTGGCGTCTTTCCGCCGCTCACAATGGAGGCCGGGGTCGCCGAACTTCTTGGGGGATTCTTCGAATTCTATGCCGATTTTGACTTTGCCCTTCTCGCCGTTTGCCCCTTTTTGGGTCACGCTATTAAAAAAGCCGCTTTCGCTGAGCCGGACACGTTGCCCGACGTCCTAGAACGCTACAAACGGAACGTTAAAAGCAAGTTAGTCAGCCCGATTAAGTTTTCGACGGCGTTCTGCATACAAGACCCCTTCCAGTTGTGCCACAACGTGGGCAGCTGTATCAACAAGAAACTCGCCGTCGACTTGACTCGCTATTTCAAGTTTGCTGCGGCGGCCTATCAGGAATCGAAGCTTGCCAAATGCGCAGATTTCCTCAAGACTATCCTCTTAAACAAACCAGCGAAGATCGACGGCTTCGGGAATAAGATTAGGACTGCGATACGTTTCAGGGAGTTTGATAAAATCGCAGGCGACGAGTGGAAGGAGATAATCAAAAACGTGATACGAATATTATTCGAGGATATCTGCCGCGCGACGCTCGAGAGATTGGAAGACGATGAAGAAGAGAAGCCGAATGGAAATAAAGAGATTGAGCGATATGTGTTTACCTTGACAAAGGCCATTTGGAAAAGGAAGAGATTTGCCAGTCCTTACGACCACATGAATTTCACCTTCCTGGAGAAACAAATAAAAATATCGAAAGAGATAATGAAAACGGATAAGGAAACGCTCGATTTAAAGATGCAACTCGCGATTAGTTTCACTCACAGTTCTAGAACCACGGTGGTGCAAATCGAGTACGTCGGGGGTAACAGGTGCCACTTCCAGGAGTTTGGCAAAATGTTCCATATCATGTTAAAGGGTTGGCTCTTTGAGGTGATAAAGCCCTTTCTCCCTTCCGAAAATCAGACTAAACGTAGTGAACAGAAACGAAGTGGAAATATTAATAATGGTGATGACAGTGACTCCAGATTGAACGAATTATCTGATAGATTAAAGAATAATTGTACGACAAGTCATGCCTCTCACTAACAAATACACTCTTTAGCCTATTTGAAGTTTTTTTTATCTGAATTAAATATTTTACACATGTCACATCATTTAGGGATTTTTTAATTGAACTTTAGTTATACTATATGTACTTATCATAGGACGGGCTTTCGGTGGCCCGATTACGAGTTCCGAGATTATAAATTATTGTAGTTTCTATAAATATATTTACAGCACGCCACACGCGTAACTGTTTAGAGACCCAGCAGACTTACAATTTCAAGTTTTTTAACTAAATCGCTGAGTTTATTAATAGTCATAGTGAATAATGATAGCACGCAAATCTTATCTAATTAATTCGTCTAATAAAATAATAGGACAACGATCGTATCAAAATCGAGATTCCCATCCGATTACACACAATTAAAAAGTTGTCCAGTAAATTGTGAAAGTATGCAATTTAGTTGTTCAGTAGTCGGCCAACTTGAAATTGTAAGTCTGCGGGATCTCTTAACGACAGTTTTAACATGAAACTCACGATATCAGCCGATGCAATTAACTTTTAACAATATAATATACTATTGGTCATTTTTAATTGTATGTATACTTAGTTATTTGTTAATAATCTGTCTTACCTACTTCATAATTTTTTCATATAAAAGACACATTTTATCATTCTGGAATATTCTAGATCATTATAGGCCACACTCGTCACACTCTGGCAACAAAGCTTAGCTTTGCGAAACGTTTCTTTACATGCACAGATATTTCAAACAAAACAGTGAAGGTCGTAAACATTTTGATAAAAAATTTCAAAAATTCTAGAAGTAGGTACCTAATTCAAAATAAGATAGCTTATAACTTGTAGTATCTGGATTAAAGTACCATAACATTTTACGATTCATAAAGACACGGTAAAGCATGTTTGGTAAGATAGATTTATTGGGTAGATGTTGGAAAAGAAAGAAAAGGGGCCTCGCTTACCGCGTCGGGGGCTCGACTTCGCCCACGCGTATAATAGGCCACGCTACGCCACTGCTTATAAACATGTACGTCTGCGACGTGCAGTTTTAGCTGCAAAGTGAAAAGTAGGGAAATTAAACGCTATTTTAAAAATCAGTAAAGCTGTTTCGGAGGAGTAAGGTAACTAACATTATGACACGAGAATTTTATATATAATTTTATACTTTAACGATGCAGCTGACAATTATAGCATAGACAAAAATTACTGTGTACTGTGTAGTATCATTGCAGAATACAATCGACACAATTATCTATGTTTAGATGCTTTTACTATGGAAGGGTGTTAACCTTAAACAAAAATGTTATGTTGCTTGTTGCACGCTATTTATATTTTAGGAGAATTTGGGCAAGTATTTTTAAAATTTTGCCCAACATCTTCGTAAGGAATGGTTCGTTAAAAAAATTCTAGTACGTTACAAAATGAACATACGTAGTAAAAGTTATATATATGTTATATAGTTCATTCGCGTTAAGAAAATAGTGACTCATCAGTGCAACTGCAGGGTAAGGGTGTATTCATAATGGAGAAAAAAATTAAACATTTTTTTTTCAAAACATTAAATAAGTTTAATAGAAAAATAATAAAGTATCAATGATTTTAAACATGTTAAAATATTCCTATTAAGGTAATTTTTAATGTCAACTTAAACGCTATATTAGTAGAGTAACACATATTTGGATTAATGGTAATAAAATAAGTACTAAAATAAAAAAAATACAAAATTGTCTTAAAACTAAGTACTTAAATCGCTAATCAGTATCGCTAGATTCTCCCGTTACATTTATTACGAATGAATTTTGTTCTGCATGTTCCATGACGTCATCCAAACCCCACATGGTATTTTCTTCGCGTATCACGTGGTCGCAGCATTTCTTCCACCGATTGGCGTCTACTAACGCGATTGCGTCATAAAATAATTTTTTTACGTCACTCATTTTGAATGTAGTATTATTCGCAGCAATATAATTTTTTATTTGGGCCCACACCATTTCAATCGGATTTAATTTACAATGGTAAGGCGGCAGACGAAGAATTGTAATGCCATTGTTTTTAGCAGTCTCATCTACTAAATATTTATTATATTGTGGGGCGATTTCGGCGACTTTCAATAATAATTCTTTTTTCAAATAACTCATATCCATAGATATGCCTTTGTTTTGCAACCACTCTAGTATTTGCTGCTTATTCCAACTGGCCGTGGGTATTTTTTCAACTTTTACCGAATGGTAGGGAGCGTTATCCATGACAACCACACTTCCTGGTTCAAGCTTCGGTATTATACCATTGAACCAATTAAGGAATCTTTCACCATCCATTTCTTCATGATAATCTTTTGTAGATTTAGATTCAAAGACTAGTAAACCATCTTCCAGGAATCCTTTTTCGCTGCCAATGTGCAATATAATTAACCTTTTCCCTTTCCCTGTCGGAGCTTTTGGGCCGGTTGATAAGCCATCTTGGAAAGCTTGTCTTTTATTCTTGACTGTTGTATCCAACCACACTTTTGTTTTTACGTGTCCGGCGTTTACCCACGTTTCGTCGAGATAGTAAATGGTTTTATTAGCGTTTCTATATTCTTTTATTTGTCTTAAGTATTTTCGTCTCCATAAAACAATATCTTCTCTTTCCACTAACAATGTTCTACTATCTTGTTTATTGAAATCAAAACCAAGCTCGTGCAGTATTTTGTGAAGTGTTGTACGTTTGAAAACAGGAATATCTTCATCAGCTTCGCAAAGTGTTATTATTTTGTCCAATGTTGGATACTCGTTATTTAAATATATAGAGTGTACTTTTCTCCTTATTGCACATTTGTCTAGTTCATCTAATTTATCGACCGTGGATAGTCGAGCTCTTTTTTTCACAGGTGATTTCAATGTATTCGTTTCTTTTTGTTCTTTTATAATTTTATAAACAGTGTTTTCGGACACACCGCATGCACTTGCAGTTTTAATTACTATGCTCTCCACAGTCTCATTTAAATCAATCTGTTTGAAATACTTATAAACATTGTAAATTACGCGTCTCTCTCCACTATGTATAATTGATCCACTTTTATTTTTTTTAATAGGTGAGATATCCATTTTCCAAATTTAATTTTAAACAAGTAGTACGCAAAATACACAACCGATCAGTTCGAAGGTCTGACTTCAACTGAGCACTGTGAACTCGCCTTACTAATTTCTAGCGTTTTAATTGGCTAGGGGGCGTGGCTTGGCCGGCAGTCGGTGATGAGTCACTATTTTCTTAACGCGAATGAACTATAGTTCTTTATTGTTGACGAAGAATCGTAATCGATACTGGTACAAATAAGATAATATTTTAAAGATTAGATTCGATACCTAATTTTAATTAAATAGAGGTACTCGTACTGACTGATTGTGAAAATATTGCACAATTTTAATAGTATTTCGTGTTTGTGCAAGACGCAAGTGGCAAATTGAAGGAAAATTACTAGCAAGTCGAATCAAATTGTTTCAAGTTTCAACGTTCAAGTCTCAAGAGTCAAGACTTATTTTATTATTTACTAATTGTTACCTATTATTGCTACTAACTACGTAGTACCTACTTAATACGTTCGTAAATTATTGTAATGCACAAAATAAAATGTAGTGATTAGATTTTTGTTCGGACTTAAAAATGAGTTTACAAAAAAACAGCATTATGGGTACGTATTAATTAAACTAAGTAACATAATAATTTTGGTACTTATACAATTTTTCTTGGTTAAGCTTTCCAATATTTACAATGGATTTAAGGGGTGTCAGGGGTACGGAGGGTTGGGGGAGGGGTGTAGAAGCTCACCCCTAAAAAAAAGAAAAGAAAAGGGGGAACGTCGGAAACCCACTGCGTCTGCCCCATGCCCCAATAAGGGTTACAGGAATTCACTTGCTTGCACTACTTGATATTTCAGATAAATAATAGTTCTAAGATGTTGCAGATAATTTAATATAAGAAGTCAATAATACATGACTATATAAAAGATAGAAGGAAATAATGATTATGACTCGATGAATGACATAGAAGAAAGAAGTGATGATAGATATAATAAGATATTATTGTGTAATTTTGTGATGTCACAGCTGGCTTCCAATCTTGATTTGAATTCGAATATTATTAGTCATCATTTTAGCGCGTGCCAAAGAGTTCCTTAATAAAGGAGGCTATACGCAATTCGCCACACCTCTATTATAAAAAGTGCTATCAAAAAATAAAAATAATTTTTCCATAAACCTTGGCCACCTTTATTTCACTTAGGGGTATGATAAATTGTTTTCGACCTATTCTCAGACCTACCGAATATCCACAAAAATTTCATAAAATTCGGTGAAGATGTTTCAGAGGAGTTTAGTAACAAACACTTTGATACGAGATTCTTTTTCATAAAATTTATAATAATATAATAATTTATAAAAATATAATTAAAGTTAAAGAAAATACTTATATTTAGAAATTTATAAACTTAGCAGTCCAATAAAATTTCACAAAATTGACATAATTATGTCAAATGTGAATTTCAGCCCAAGTAAGCACACTTGCATTCTAACATGCTTTTTATGACAGGACAAGTGGAAATTTTATGTTACAGAGCATCTAAATCCATCTCATCTCAACTTCACTGGTGATTTTGATACACAGCTTAATAAAATATTGGATTATATAGAAATAACAAATGAGGAATACAAAAAGCGGAGAATGCTCTTCATGGACTTGCATGCTATACTTGGAAGCATGTGGGAAGGTAATCAATTATAACAGTGTAAACAGGAAATACTTTGTTTTTAGGATAAAGATTTGCAGGCATTGGTACAGTGAGTTGTACATTTTTAACGACGAAAAAAGAGATTGAAGGTTGAGGTGTGTTATTGAAATTTAACTTCATTAAACGTGTTAAAATATAAGAAACGACTGTTCACTTTATTTTGGACCTAGGCAGGGCTACGCCGTGAGTTTAAGGGGCCCTGGGCTAATACTACTTAGGAGCTCACCTAATTACTCAAAGTTTGGAAAAAAAATGAGACAGTAAATTTTATTTCGCATTATCGGCTGTTTTTGACTTAAACCTTTTGACTTTGACTTGACTTAGCTGGTGGCCCTGGGTTGAAGCCCAAAAAGCCATAGGGTAGATCCGGCCCTGAACCTTGGTATCTACTGTTTACAAAAATACGTTTTGTCTCACACAATAATTGACAGTTAAATGACAGTTTTATGCTCTTGTTGAATTTTACATGAATTTGATTTATCAACTATTCATGTCTTTTTATTTATACTAGTACTTAGGTTCATTAATAACACAAAGTTTATTTTCCACTTTAGTGCGTTTTGAGGTCGGTTTTACTTTTTTTATTTAAAATTAATTTATTTTGTAAAACATATTTTTAGGCAAAGCGATTTGCTACAAATATATCTTTACAAATTTTTTGACGCATAGTCCCCGAGATATGGCGAACAAGGTGTTTGCACCCCTTTTTCCAAGTTGGCGGCCGGGGGACATAAGCTTCTATGACCCTATCTATCTAATAAAATTGCGTCCTCTAAAAAATGTAAAGCTCATATTGTAACATTTCAATGGATTAATATTACTTACTTAACATTGGAATTTAACTGATGACAGATTGTCAGTTGGAGGAGTTTGGATCGGGAGTTACCGGCCTAGCTATGAAGACCAGTGACGTAGACTGCTTTGCTATTCTGCCGCAGGGAGTTGTTCAGAATCCTACGGCAATCGTTAAACGTACGGAAGCTGCTCTACGACGAAATAAAAATTTCCTAAATGTATCTGCCTTAACAAAAACTAAGATACCTAAAGTGCACTTTGAACACAAACCTACTAATATATTTTGCGATCTGACTTTCTCTGGTCGTAACGCAGTGAAAAACTCACAGTTACTCCAATATTTGATATCGAGCGATGAGCGTATTCGTCCACTCATGTTTATAATTAAATATTGGTCTAAAATCAATAATTTTACTGGAACATGCCTTATGTCAAATTATTGTCTGGTATTACTTGTGGTATTCTATTTACAACAGGTTAATATTTTACCGCCCATTCAATTTCTGCAACAAAATGTTATGGAGGAAATAACTGACAATTGGAACACCGCGTTCGCACAAATTTTCAATTTAAATGAAAACGCAGACGTTGTTTTCACGTTGTTAAGAGGGTTTTTCCGCTACTATTCAAATTTGGATTTTCAAAGTAATATTATTTCATTGTATTCTGGAAAATTAATTAAAAGAAAAAGTTTCACCGATATACAGAACATTCCATGGGATTACGAGATTTATTATTATAATGTTACTAAAAATGTATGCAAAGCGTTAGTAATGGATGGTAGGCTTCATTTTTGTGTTCAAGATCCATTCCAGCACGATCGAAATGTAGGTATCACTGTACGAAAAGAAACAGCGACTTTAATTGTGAATAGATTTAAACACGCTGCCTCGATTGAATGTGAGACGGAAGAGTTTCTTCGGTATCTACTGTTATCAAATACGAACTGTAAGGATCACAAATATAATGAAAAGCCAAAAAGAAATTTCAAAAAGCCACATTATTTGCATAACTCGAGAAGAGCAAAAGACGGTTTGCGTCACCGCAACAAAAAAATAAGTTATATGTAAAATTTAGTTTTGTTTATTTTACTTCAATTATATTTAGTTTTCCTCTCATATCGACTTAACTGCTAGGTACATTAGTTTTGAACAATAGGTATTCATTCTCTCTTTTCCGTCTCATTTTAAAATATAAAGTAAAAATTATTATAAAGACCGTTTTACCAAACAATATTTGTTTTAAAATAATTTACTATGTACCTACATACTTAATATGTAACAAGTTTTTTTTTTTGACATTCTTAGAATTGTATTTTTGTAATTTGTGTTCGATTGGTCATTTAAGTGTTTCAATTATATTTTATTTTAACAATTGTTTAAGCTTTATTACAAAATATATTATAAATTGTGTTTAAAAAATATTTTATTTTAATTGTAATAATTGATATCATACTTATGTATAATGAATAAGTACAAATATGTGTATGTAGTCGCGTCAATAAAGCTTTTTGGTCGTAAGTCCTCTGAAACAGCTCCGATTTGGATCATTTTTTTATTTTTGTTTTTTATATTATTTAAAATCAGAATTATTTCAGAGGAGGGAAATAATTATTTGTATTGTTTAAACAATATGTAAATTATTTATATAGGGAAACAAGTTTCTAGCTTTCTAATGTTTTGTGAACTCGAAAAAGAAAATAATAAACGAGTAATTTTGTGATTTTTTAAATTATTTTCAAAAAGAACATTTAATTTAGATGATTCATTTGTGTATTAAAACCATCATCTTCAAGTGGTGGGTGATTATCAGTGGCGTAGCTAGGCGTGGGCCAAGTGGGCCTCCGCCTACGGCCTCGCACTTAAAGGGGCCTCGCAAGATCTTTTCATGTACGAAATCAAACTTAAATTCCCCATTTATTTTTTAATTAAATAAAAACCTCAAAAATATAGGTCACACTCGTCACAGTCTGGCAACACAGCTTAGCTTTGCCAAACGTTTCTTTACATGCATAGGTACTTCAAACAAAACAGTGATGGTGGTAAACATTTTGATAATAAATTAATTTTAAACAAAAAAATAAAACCGACCTCAAAACGCACTGAAAAGTAAAAAATAAATTTTGTATTATAAATGAACTTACTATAAATAAAAGACATAAATAGTGTTGATAAATATAATTCATGTAAAATTCTACAAGGGCATAAAACTGTCATGTTGCTCTTTGAAACGCGGCGCCAAGCCATTCAATTAATTTTTTTATTAAAGTCCAGGAATATTCATTAAGTCTTTATTTATATATTTGGCACCGCCTTTCAAAAATCAACATGAAAGTTTTATGCCCTTGTAGAATTTTACATGAATTATATTTATCAACACTATTTATGTCTTTTATTTATAGTAAGTTCATTTATAATACAAAATTTATTTTTTACTTTTCAGTGCGTTTTGAGGTCGGTTTTATTTTTTTGTTTAAAATTAATTTATTTTATACTTTTGAGTGGCTCTTCTAAACCGTATAGTTGGTTATCATACCATCAAAACGAAACTAACATGGACGCTCTGACTTTATGCTTACCTTATACACTAAAAACTAATTTAATTAATTTAATTTAATATTTTCAAATTAATGAAAATAAGAAAACGCAAAACTGAATCGTTTAATACTAAAAATTTAAGTAATATTCTATATATTCTATATAGTAGTTATATTCATATAAATTAAGTTTTCATGGTGTTTTATAGTAAGCAAGTGAACGCACATTGTGATTTCCCGTAGGAACTCGGTTACTATATTCTCTCTATCTCTAGAAGTATTTCTTCTACCTTATTGATTTTACTATTATATATGACCCTTTTAATGTTTTATAAAATGATATATAAGTCATCGATATAAACTGATATTACATCGAGCTATAGAGATCTAAACTGGACGCGTAAACAATAACGTATGACATGTTTTTCTCTGTTGACAAGTTTTGCTCCATAACATCAAATATATGGCTTAGATTTTCATAAAATTCCGTCAAAAGCTTGACAATATGAGTTTTAATTAAATCAATTTATTATAATTAGTATATATTTAATACAACATGGACATCTCTATTGCTAAAGCGAACTAATTGAAGATTTTTAAATTTTTTATTTTATAACCTCAATATCTCTAAAACTATAAATCAAATTATTTTGATTCTTATTCTATCTTGTTGAAAATTTAATACTAAATCGAATATCATCTAATTCATCGATAAGGGTTCATAAATCATAGAGTTATAAGCAAATAAGCACGACATGGCCGCGCGGCATTCAGCGATTTCTCGTCGATTGTGAAACTATTCTTTCAATATGCTGAAAACTATTGATCGTAAAAATTCTAAAAAAAAATGGGACCACTTCGACGAGTTACCCTATCGTTTGACACCTCACTCATCCAAATCGGTCTACAAATGGCGACGTACGAGCGGAACATCTGAAAAAAAAAAAATACACGTCGAATTGATAACCTCCTTTTTGGTTTTTTTGAAGGTCGGTTAAAAAGTAAGGATTTCAAAAATTCTAGTAGATACATTCCGAAGAGACCGAGATACTTGTCGCTGTCTCGCGTCTCTGTTGCGGCGCGTATCGTACCTTTAGGCTTAACCCTTTACCGCATGTCGTGGCAAATTTGGAACACTTTGAAATCTAGTTGAAATATCCAACTTGTGACATCTATATGCCGTGATAAGAAGTATAAGTTTTGCCTAGTGTGTACCCGAACGTTAAATGGCAGTAACAACCATTGATGTTGTCTATGTTTATATATTTCATTGGCCGATGTCCACCAACGGCTATTCCGTGCAGAGTGTTTACTTCTGTTTTTTCCATCACCAGTTTTTACGATTTTGTAGGCGAATATAAATATAATTTATGTTTATTAAGAAAGAAGAATGGATTCAAGAAGATTTTACGGCATAACGCGTGAGTAAAATTACCTGCTTCCTAGTAAAAATAACTAACAAACTTTGTTCCTAAATTGGAACACTATACAGTAATGGTAATATGGACCGCACAAATATGGAACATTATGATGTAAGAGTTATATTAACCGTTGGTCAAATATGGAACTATATGCACATGGTACCTCATAAGAACAATAAAATAAAACAATTATAATATTACTCTTCCAGTGTTTTTAGACTGATTTACGTTTGTGGCATGTGTGGGTAGGTTTATTTCATGACGCTTTTTTATTTTACAGGTAATAAAACAAACAACCGTGTTTTGGCATTTCCTGAAGACTCCGATACCACCACGCGTAGAAGAGGGAGGCCCGTTTTTGACCAAATCATAGAAAACGTTAAAAAACCAAAATGAAGGCGCTTGGAACTGCCACCTCGGGAAGTGGCTGAGGACGGGATTGGTCATTGGCCTTGTTGGGAAAATGATCGGCAGCGTTGCAAAAACTGTGGCCAAAAGTCACATGTATGCTGCACTAAATGTGCGTGCTACTTTTGTTTCAACAAAGACCGCAACTGTTTCAATAGTTTTCATGCTACCACAAATTAATAAATGGTTTATTGTTTAATTAAGTTGTGATTATTCATAATTATACTTGCGCAGGTTAATAAAAAATCGATATTTTAAAAATACTTATGCTGTTTGCTTTACATCTATCGATAGACCGGCATTACACGACATATCACACATAAACTCCGGGTTATTCTATATATGTATATATATTACAATTTTATATATTACCTACCTCAATTACCTTATCGCATACTGTTCCAAATACGGACACAAATATGATGTAACCATGATAGCATGATGTTCCAAATATGGCACAAGGAGTTTTTCTCGATTTTTCTCGAATTTCCATGTGTTATAATTTTTTAAATATTTATTTTACATATGCTAAGTAGTAATACATATCCTAAATTAATTTAAAGGAATTCTAAAAATCCATGCGGTAAAGGGTTAAGTCCTTAGGTACCAAACGAATTGCTTTGGGTGCTTAACTTAATAAGTCTGTGGTTGCCTTGCGTCAGATGAAATTAAAGTCGTGACACCAAACCTTGAACGGTGAAAGTTAAATTTACAAAAATTTGATTGTATTGAGAATAGAGGTTATATTCTATTAAGTACTTTGTTTCGTAAAAAAAAGGAAAAGTTTGGTTACAAACTTTCTTCGCCCTCAATATCTATATTATTCTACTTAGAAATCTGACAAGTATTAATTACAATTATTAGACTTCGGGGAAGTTACTTTGTTAGTAAAAGTAAATAATACTCAAATTATTTAGTGTAAAAAATATAAATATAAGATTAACCTATTTATGTTTAATTAATATTATTATTTATTATTAATTTTCTTCAATAAATTAATATCATTTTATTGTTTAAGTTCATTTGTGGCCAAACTCAAGAATTGATAGTACTGAGTTCTATTAATCTGGTATCTTAACCTGGTATGGTCTATGTTAATACAAAAGATATGTATTATATTGTCTCATTTCAAATTACCTTTTAGAAGTGATTAAGCATATATTCAGGTATTGATACAAATTAATATCTAACATATTATAATAGAGTAACAATAAGCAGTAAATTTGATAAAATAAACATTAGTTTAACATTTTATGTGAATGCTATTTCAGTAATGCCGTTGTGTGAGCCAGGCTTGCTGCAGTTGGAAGGATTTATGAAGGTACGAGAATTACATGAAAAGTTACTTGTTAAGAGTAATTTAAATACCATTTGAATTAGAGCTTATATTATTTTACTTGTAGCATTTACAAGATTAAAAAAAGCACTACTATTGTGACTTTCTTTTATACACATTTGTGAGTCTTTGTAATGCTAAAAAATTTGAAAACTTGGCACTTGCAAAATATTGCAGTTGGATAAAAGTAAAAGAAGTGTTAGTTGACCTGGCTGGTATATTATGCTGAAAATCATAAATTTAAATTTTCCCTATTTTTAGTTTACTTATGTGGAATGATATTGGTGATAGTGATTGGTTCAGTTGGTTGATGTCGTGTCGGGTTGGGATGTGTCTTAAAACCTTTCGTTAACAAGTTTGAGTGCTAGCCAGTTTAGCCCAAAGCAATTCCAATCTGTATCAGGAACAAAGATGGGCTCACAGCTCATACTATATTAATAAATAGCAGGCTTGGTTGTCGGCAGTCATTATTCAACAGTTGCTCTTAGAAGAGAGTTCTACAGTTGTTCTGAGAAGTGCATTATTCTATAGTGGTTTTTAGAAGGGAAAACTCTGTCCAAATGAATAGTGGTTATGTATTTCGAGTAAATAGGAAAGTATGTGGTTTAGTGGAATTATGTTTAATGTGCTATCTATTAGGTATTTTTTTATGATAAATTGCTTAAAGTAGGCTAATTATTAATGTAAATTTATGTTTAACTTGACTGAGTGAAGTATATGGGATGTGTCATACATGTGGATTGTAGTGATTATATGCTCTAACTACTATCAACTGATTTGTAAAAAAAAATTGCAGGAAGCCGGTGGAGGAAGACGAGAGCCCAGTCCGTTGGTGCTGCATGAACAGCTGGTGGAGCATACACACGCCGTAAATGACGACTTGGTGTGTACATGCAAGTGTGCATGAGTGAGAGGCTAAAGGGATTGCGAAACTCCACATATTAATTCACTATCTTTACCGCAGGAAGGCAGGTCGGGCGTGTGGGGCGAGCATTCGTACGCCCGCGAGCGCGGCGCCGTACCCCACCGGCACGTGCGCGCCTTGCTGCAGCCGCGCACCTCGCCTGCTGCTCCACCCGCACCCGACTCTCTCGTCGACGTGCATACGCCGCCGTCCCCGCGCCCCGCGCCGCCTTCCGACCGCCTCACCGATTCTGAGTCGGACGACGCCGACGACGTCGACTGGGAGCGAACAGTGTCGGAGGCCGCCACCACCGTTACGCACCATCGCTTAGCTCGAGTCGCCGTCGAGATGCTCACTGAAATGCGTCTCCGCCGCCTCGCAATAGAACCGAGGTGGGTCCACGTCGCGACCCTGCCCCGCTCCTTCCCTCCGATAGTTCTGATCCTCGTGCTCCGACAGGAGTAGATGGCGGCGCGCGGAAGCAGCTCGAGGCGCAGCGGCGCGTTTGCGGCGCGCGTTAGCAACGGCGAGTGCAGGCGAGACGGCGTGGCTTCACGGCACACTGCTGACGTATTTGCCGCGCTCGGAGCGAACGCTGTACGAAATGGTGGTGAGCGAGCTTTGCCGTAGCGCGCCGCGGATGATGTCACGCCTTGTGCCTCGCCCGCCAGCGCCTCCGTCGGAGCCCTTGGATAACGCTCCGTCGGCGGTGGGCAGTGCGGCATCGGGCCCGTGGCTGGGGTGGGTCAGCGCCGGCTGCGAGCTTCAAGATTTACGTTGGCAGCGGCGGTTGGGCGCGCTGCTGCACGTGCGGCCTCTCGGCGGCGGTGCGGTCGAAGGACCGCCGGAGCGCTGGGGCGCGGTGCGAGCCCACGCCGTGCGCTCGGCGCTCTCACAACTTTTACATGAAGCAGGGTATGTGAAAATATTTATTAATTATTAGCGCCACATTCTCTTTTTCCTCTTCTCACCCATATGACACTGTTTCTAGTACTGAGAAAAACAAAGCAAAGAAAACAAACTCCATTCTTCCTTCCTCTAATACTACTATTGAGACAATTATTAATAAACATATGAACAATCACTTGAACACACACTACAATAATTGAACTTGTGATTCATGAGATTTTAAATGAAATTGCAATGTTTTTGATAGTGATTTTGCATTTCCTAGCAATTTTTCCATTTAAAATGCCATCTAGATCTTTAAAATTGCACCAGTGGAGAATCTAAATATTAATTATTAAAATATCGAACTGTTGTGATATTAACTTTATTAAGAGCTAAAAATTATGGAATAAATTATTATGATTTACAATAATATTTAATTTGTCAAATAAGATATAATAGATGTTGTATTGATACGTTAACTTGGAAGTTACAGTGACAATTAAAATGTTTTGTTTAATTGTGATACAAATTTTTTAACCTATATGAAAACTAAATGTAAATTAACGAATTATAATACAGAGAAGACTTCTATTAAAGAAATTTAACGTTAAGTTTATATTTATAACGATAACGTTATGAAGCTCTTATTAAAAGATGTTCAATTGACTATTGTGGTTAGAACTTGAGGGAAAGCATATACCTGAGCATTTGTAAAAGAATGAGTGTCTTAGTAACAGTGTTAAGTATATTTTATAAGTGCAGTGAAATATAATTGTTAAGTAGTTAAATTAAACAAACTCAATCTTTTCTTATAATCACGACCGTTAATAAAAATCATAATTGAGACGGTTTCCCAATAGTATACATTGTGTTTTTCTGACATTTCCTTAAACATTCGCTTTCTCTGTAACGCAATAAAAGCTGTAATGAATTCCTTAGTTTAAATAAGTACCAGTTGGATGCTATATATTGCAGGTCTCGCGCGGTGGTGTTGGGCGGGTGCGGGGCGGCAGCTACTTTGGCGGCGCGTCTGGTGAACGCCCGCGGGGTGCGTGCCGTGCTGCTACTTGCGCCGCCGCTCATCACCGCCGAGGGACCGGACGAGCCGCTGGGCGAGGCACGCGTTCCCGCACTCGTCGTGGCAGGCGGCGCGGCGGCGACGGCGTGGCGTGGCGCGGCGGCCGAGATGGCGGCCGGAGGAGGCGGCGCGCGCCGTCTGCTGCTCGTGGCGGGCGCTGACGACGCGTTGCGTCTTCCGCGTCGCCACCGCCAGCGCCTTTGCGTGCCGCAGCAGGCGCTCGATGCTGCCATCGCGGTACCACTCTTACTCCTTTATTACATCGATCGACGTTTTGAAAGAAAGAAAAGAATATTAAACAAAAAGAAAAAATAAAATTTATGAATAATAAAAAAATTAGTAAAAGTGGACAAATGAGTATATAATATAATAGACACACAAAAACCTAATAACCCAAGAGCCCACGACGGCCAGACCTTCCTTATTTTATAAAAGTTGAAAGTTTCTCTGTACATGTCTCCAATACAGGTAAGAACTGCAACTTGCTGTTCGTGTGTTTGGACGCTTAGACTTGTATCCTAGCAACCAATACTGAAACATCTTTAGTCCACGTTTTGTAATAAGACCCTCAATGTGTCTGGCAAGATGTAAAAACCATGAAAACTGTCCGTCTATTGAGGTAACATCTTTTTATAGGTCCCCAAATAACATATATAACATTTAGCTTTTATACTATAACAAAAGTAGTTATAATTTATTAAAGTTTAGGGGTGTCTGGCAGGAGGTAGCAACTGTCATTAGTGTCCGGCAGTGGATGATGAGATTTCTAGTTATCCCGAAGAAAATATAAAAAAATTGAGCTTAAACTATAACGAATTTAAGGTACTATTTTATACATCTTCACTACCTGTTACCTGCCCAGGTAACCAACAGGTAACAAACTCTATAGTCGCTGGTCGTTCTTACCTGTATAGGAGGCATGTACAGAGAAACTTTTATAAAATAAGGAAGGTCAGGCCGTCGTGGGCTCTTGGGTTATAACAGAAATATAAAAATAAACAAAATATTTTTTTGTGCAACAGTGCTTATTAATAGTGAACTCCTCAGCATTTGTATGGAAAAGTAAGCACATACTGGCGTTCCATACAAATGAAAATCTCCTGAGCTCTGAAATTGCCCGCACAGCCATCGATAAATAATAGGATGGTACAACTACGATAGATATACACAACTAGCTGACCCTGCGATCTTCTACCGCCAATAAAATATACAATGGGTATAGTCCACAGCGGACTTTTTATAGATCTAGCGGACCCGGCAAACGTTGTATTGCCATATTAATTTTTGGGGTGGGCTACCCTTATCACTTAGGGGTATGAAAAATAGATGGCAGCCGATTCTCAGACCTACTGAATATGCATATAAAATTTGGTAAAAATCAGTAAAGCCGTTTCGGAGAAGTAAGGTAACCAACATTGTGACACGAGAAATGTTTTCTTTACACAACCTGCCCGCGTCGCGACTGTTTGTGCGGAAGGGTTATGAAGGATCGCCCAAAGGTTAGCGATGCCTTGTCGGCGTTTCGTTTTTCTCGTTGGCCGCTGTTGGCCGTTCTCCCCTATATGTGCCAAGTGGTTTGTCGTAGGCATGCCTACGCCACGATTTTCTTAAGAGCCTCGCGGTAGTATTGAAGACCTAGTGTGTCGGCAGGAGGAGTGCGGGCGTTGGGCCATGGAGGTGTGCGCGGAAGAGCCGGAGTCCGAGGGGGCCGATAAAGGTACAACTAACAATTTCTGCTATATTTTTTTATTTATTCACATAAACGGGTTAAAATATAGAAAACAATCAATACGAGCTAAAGCTGTACAATTGCTCACTCAGACTTCTAAGTTCGATAATCGCTTCAAAGTGGAATTTATATTAAGACTGCTATTAGGAATGTAGAGGCCTCATGGCTAAGTGGTTTTATAAGCGTACCGCGAAGCCTGAGGTATTGGGTTCGATCCCCGGTCCCGAATGCAATTTATAATTTAATCGAGAAAACCACCGAAATACAAATTCATAGAGATAGAGATGTGGAGCGTCCGGTGAGAATTATATAAATGTGTATTGATGGCGTGGAACATCCCTATATTGTGTATACGTTGCCTTAGGCATGATTTGCTGCAGTTCAACATTTTTCACGTTCACAATATTTTGTTGTCTAGACGTTCATTAATAAATGAGAATCCGACCGAGTTTTTGGCTGTCCTCTTTGCTTTGGACGCGCTTTTCGACAACCTGTCAACTAGATTTCATTGACGTTCATGAACGAGCATGTGATTATATATGAATAAATATTTTTTTGCCTTCAACTTCTAATAAGTATATGTTTTGTTCCTGATGACCGCTGTGTTCTGTCCGCAGACGTACACTCTCCGGGCGCAGGTGCTTCGCCCCGCGAATCTCCGCCGTAAGTTTTACAACTTTATGTGGATTTTTACTGGATTATGGCTTCACATCGAAAAGCTTTTACTTTGTAGGTATAAAAATAATAATAGTGAAATTGTAGACAACATAACGCTGACATTTAAGTACAAAAAAGAGTATCTTACATCCATATATAAGGTACTCTTCTGTTCTGTTCTGTTCATATGGATGGATAAAATAAATGCATCGAAATACGATGCCAGCACAGACATTATAACACCAATTCTGATAAGCAATCGGAATGGCAGGACTAAAATTAATTTTGACATTATTGCAGTATGGTTTGGTACATCACAAATCTTGTCAGTTATTCCCATAAGATGTTATTATTTTTCTTTCAGAGGGAAGAGGAGTGTCGAAGTGGTCGGTGAGTGCGACCCATTAGCGGTAGACTAAAGGAGGGATGTAGAGAGAAGAGAGAGAGATCCTTTTGTATCTTCCCCCTTTCTTTTTTTCCATTTCATTCTGTTACTTTCTTTGTCCATTTTCCATTTTCATCTGAATTAACTTGGCTTAATCTCATTTTGTACATTATTTGTTCTCCAACGATGCTCTCCTCCATCTTATAAGTGTGTGAATGAGATGGAGAAATACCTTTACCCCTGTGTGGAGTATGGCACGGACACATTTCTGCATCTGTTTTACTAATCATTTCCTTTACAGGCAAGTATGTGATCAGGCCCACCCAACCGAAATAATCCATTTGTACATAACCTTATCTTGAGCACGAGTTGTAAATCGTCCTTTTCAATTCTTATCTCCATTCATCACCCCACTAAGAAACAAGATATTTCCCATGTGTTGGTAAGAGTAGAAGAGTAATTGGGTGGTAACTTGTGTTCGTGTGTCAGAAGGGCGCGTCGTGTCGCGGGTATCGGGGGGCACGCCCCTGGCGCTGCGTCCACCTACCTCGAGGCGCGCCGACCTGCACGCTGCCGACATCATGCGGCTGCCAATAGTGTTCGCCGACGACCTGTCAGGCGCCTCCGCCGCCGCCGCGCCCGACGCCGCCGAGGAGCGTTTGCGGGTGGTGGCAGGCGGGACGCGGATGACGCGCGTGATCGTCGCTAAACGCGCCACAAACCCCCAACGTCAGACCTAGTTCTAGTGTTTTATAAAAACGGTCGAATTAAAGTCATTCTCTGCTGACAGAGGCCTTTAGAAGAAGCGACATAAGTGTTAGACGAGTGACGCCTGAACCAAAGTAAATTTGTGTGGAAATAATGCTTGGATTGCTTCTCATCAGACCACACCATTGACGCTTGTCTAAAGCCAGCCCCTCTTGATTTATTTTGCTATTGGTACATTCTCATCTAAAAATATGTATATGTCGTGGCTCTTAAATGTCACTATCTTACGATATGGTCAACACAACCATGTCATAATATTTCCAAGCTTCAAAAATGAGTAATTATCGTTGCACGATATGATATGGCAAACTTTGAGAGATCATAATTGCGTTTGTATCATGTTATCAGCTTTGTTCATAAATTTGTCTACAAAAAAAATCACACGATATAGACATTCATAAATATCTCTAAAATCTTGAATTTGTATATTTTTCGCTGTGAATGTACGATTTAATTAAGAATGTAAAAAAAGTTATAAAAGAAGATAATTATGTCGTATCAATGCCGTTTTAATTAACAAACGTAGGATCCGCACATTTGTATTGAAAATATTAATCCACTATTTTAATTGTGTTATATGATAGAAGCCACCTTTTCGATTTACTTAGATTTGTATTATATCTGATTGAAACAATTAGATATAATAATATATTTTTATTTACGAACTATGGATATATTGTGTTAGTTCCATATTTGTTAGTAATTAAAAATAATAAAAATACAATGAGCTCCCTTACTTAGAAACGATGCTTTACTTGAAACAGTCTCAAATAAATAAAAATATGTATTTGGCAACCTGAAACTATACATAGGTATATAATTAATGTAATAAAATGAGCTGCGCCATGGGGCATGTTGGGGTGTGGCCCCAACACTGGTCTTCCGTGGCGCCACGTTCAGTAATTTGACCAAAATAAAACCCCTATTGGGAGATGGGATAAACACATTTCTATGTCTGTGTCAATGAAAAGTTAGAGCTAAAAATAAGTAATTTAAGCTCTGTCTGTTTCAACTGAACTACTGTCATAGTGGTATTATGAATGAGACCGTCTGCTCCGTTGTCTTTTCGCTACTTTTGTCGAAGATCGAGGACATGTGGAATGGCTCACTGGCCTACTTTATTCGAAGGATCGAACTGTCAAATGTTTAACATTAAAAAAACTTCTTTTCGCCGAACTGTAACCCATGTAGGTACCTATATAGTTTTTTTGCTTATAAGTGTTCGAATTGTCCGTAAATAGGACGCATTTATCTTATTTTTGCTTTTTTTCTTCTGGAGTGTTTAATGTAGCCCCTGTGGGCAGTCTAAAATATAAATAAATAAATTTATTTGTCAATATAAACTTTTAATCCTATATAAAGCAGACTATAGAGAGACCGTGTCGAAGATGACAGGTTTTCGATTGGTAGGTAAGGGCGCACCGCGTGACAGGTGGTGGCGGATTGCGGCGCATGCGGGCAGCTGGCAGAGGGCGCGACGCACGGCAGTGCGGCTCCACGGGCGGAGCGAGACGCGCGGTGGCACCCGCCGCCATCCGACCATCGTCTGGCAGCAGCTCTCTCGCGAAGCATGCCAAGCCGGCCGTGCCAGGACTCAAGAGCCGTCGCGACTCACTCGATCGATTCGAGCACGAACCGAGCGGAGCAGTGAAGTGCGCCACTCCGGCATTATGTGAGCAGCGGACGCTCGGCCTTCCTAATTGAGTTACGTAAGCGAGTCTGCTCGCGCTCTCCACTCGCGATCCTAAACAATACCGGCTTCCTCTGGCCTCGCTTCGAATGGAGTCCTTCGAGACTCACTGACGCCGTTCGAACTTTTGAGATCCCCGAACCAGTTACAGTTGAGGTAATTGATCTTCTGCGGCTTAAGACGAAAGTCAATATATCTGTTTTTTTTAACTAATCTGTACTAAAGAGAAAACATTTGTATTTTTGTTTGTAATGAATATGAAACTTAAAGATACCTACTCGACCGATTTTTTAAAAATTCACTGACGGGAGGCTATACCTACTTATTTACAAATAAAATTTAGTATTCAAATATGAGCAACATAAAGATTTTTTTACCTGTTCTTCTGTACCTACTTGTGATTTATTCTTCTAGGCCTAGACCGGAATGTTTACAGATTCAATAATTACCTAAGTGCAAGTTATAATACATATTACTAAGTACTTTCATAAACCTGGACTACAAGTTAAAACTCAAATGTCACGTCATGTGCTTAGACGAAAAATTACCTTCCTGCATAATATTTTTGTTTGAGTACCTATTTATATAAATGTAACATCTTTATGACTCCAAGTGTACGATCCTTGCTAGAACGTACACCTTTAAAAAAAGAGAATTATTGTTTTTAAGACTATATTGTTCAAAAGGTTAATGATTAGCTGGCTGATGGGCGAGTACGCGCACGATCGCACCCTTGCTCGCGATTCAGCTTGTGAACAATTTTACACAAAATTGATTGAATACTTTTTGGAAAAATTCAACAAAAACTCAAAATTTGTTTTCTATCTAAACAATACTATTTACATACGGAAACACGCAGACATGTACCTAAATATATTTTGTGTTATGTGCGAACACAATATTAGCCAATATATTTCAAACACAAGCTTATATAGGTAATAATTTATTGCTAAGACAACTTTATGTATTTTGTTACTTTTTACGATAACATTCTGTCGTTTTATAGTTTTTGTAAATATTTAAATAATTTCTATATTATAAGTGTGAAAGAAAAAGTGAATTCCTGTAGACACGTTTCTGTATCTGTTTCACTGATCATTTTCTTTACAGACAAGTAGGTGATCAGCCTTCTGTGCCTATCTAACCGAAACGTTCATTTGTTTCCCCGAGATTCGAACCCAAGACCTCCGGCACAACACATACACGCGTAAACCACTTGGCCACGGAGGCAGTTTATTACAATAATTATATTATTTATTATTACAACAGTATAGCCACGTTAAAGCTTACCTACTTTTTAAGTAAGTTATAGTATTGCTGTGACGATGAGTCGAAATAAATAAAATGATGTGACAGCAGCGAGTGATGGCGCAGTGAGCAGCGCCGGGGGCGCAGCGCAGCGGAGGGATGCCGGGGGGACGACGGGGGCTGGTAGCCCCGCAGAACACCTTCCTCGAGAACATCATTCGCCGATCCTCCTCACAGCGTCAGTACCCAACTAAAAAACTTTTATTCTCGAATCTTTATAGCTTCGCAAGCAAGGGGGTTGGCCGGTCAAAGCTTAGCTAATATGGTGGTGGTGGTGGATGGTGGTGGTTAGTTCCATTGTATTACGCGGCTATATTTTTGTTTATGAATCTTAAAACTTAAAACCATTTTAACTACTTTTTAACCGACCTTCAAAAAAACCAAAAAGGAGGTTATTCAATAATAATTAAAAAAATACAATTCGACGTGTATTTTTTTTCTCCGATGTTCCGCTCGTACGTCGCCCTTGTTGATTTTTACATTTATTTTATTTATCAAATTTTCACGTCTTATTAAGAGTAGGTTTATTATTAACAAAAAAATTATTTTTCACTTTTTAGTGCGTTTTGAGGTCGGTTTTATTTTTTTATTTAAAATTAATTTCAATTTGAAAACATTCTCAAAACTATGATTACTCGTGTTCTGATAGGCAATCTAACTTCATGATGTATTTGAAATGACGATTTAAAGATGAACTTAAAAAAAGCATCATTACCTATAGTAAAAGTAAATTATTTTTTGATTAAGACTAAAGAGAATTTCAATGTTTTGGAAACAATACTAGCGCCATTTTGACAGTTGCCAACCCCATTGAAATTAAAGGCGATTTATAACTCTGCCGACTTGATGATTACAAATAAAAATATCTCATAAATGAATGAACAGATCTTCATAAATGGCTAAGAACCAACTCGATAATGTCAGCTTCTTAACAAAAGAAACCTCATCCATTCGTTTGGAGCTACGATGCCACGGCCACAGCCATTTTATTCCAATAAATACATGACGAGAGCGGCTTGTGTGTTGCAGCAGACAGCAGTTTTCTGCTGGCCAACGCGCAAATCGTCGACTACCCCATCGTGTACTGCAACGAGACCTTCTGCAAGATGAGCGGCTACAACCGCGCCGAGGTGATGCAGAAGTCGTGTCGCTGCGGCTGGATGCATGGCGAGCTCACCGAGAAGGAGGCTCTCGAGCGGGTCGACCACGCGCTAGACCATCACCTCGCCGACCAGTTTGAGATCTTGCTCTACAAAAAGAACCGTGAGTGTTTTAATTAATTTAAAAAACGTCTGTTAATGTTATTAGTATTTAGTACTAAGAAATGCTCATAGATGGCGCTGCACGAATTTAAAACGCGCTATCGTTTTACAATAAGGAACGTATAGAAAGGCAGGGACTTAGCATAATAAAAGTTTTTTTTCAATAACAGTAGTGAGTGTTTTAATTAACTAACGTCATTCAGCTAGAAGACTGGTTTTTATAACCAATATAAACTACAAAATTCTAGATATATCTTAATGTTTTATAGGTATTAGGTATAATAATGTGTAGTTATGTCAGTTTTACTCATTGTTTAAGTTTGATTTGTCAGTTTCTTTTTTCATTTTGCTTGTTGTGTATGTTTGTGTGCGTTCATAAATATTATTTACCTTATCAATATTTATTACCGCCCCGCTCACCTGACTCCCCGGCTTTTCAGGGACACCGCTATGGCTATTGGTGCACGTGGCCCCCATCCGCAACGAGCGCGAGCTGGTGGTGCTGTTCTTGCTCACATTCCGCGACATCACAGCTCTCAAACAACCCATCGACGCGGATGACCCCAAAGGAGGTGAGAGAGGTGACGCTGAGGAACCTTCAACAAGACCTGTTTGATCTTAACTGACGTGCGTATCGTGTGCAGGTCTATCCAAGTTCGCGAAGCTAGCGCGGTCGGTGACGCGGTCGCGCTCGGTGCTGGTGTCAGCGTTGCCGGCGCTCAAGGAGCCGGCGCGGCAGAGCCACCTCGCGCATGTCAGTACACCCGCAGCGCATGTAATCACGCACTCTTACCGGTTAGACGCACACGCCGCACCTTACTCGGCGCCCGCGCTCCGCTGACTGCGACCCGTGCTATATCTATTTTAGTCTGCCTTTGCAACACCTTACTACCTACTTGCACTTACATTATTGTTACCATAGTAAAAAACAGTAAATCTTAATAATCACTACAAAAATTTGTGGTTTGCGTGTTTTATCACGGCGGATGTAATGCGGTGGGCTTTCGCAGGTGATGTCGCTTTCGGGCGAAGTGTTGCCGCAGTACCGGCAGGAGGCGCCGAAGACTCCACCGCACATCCTGTTGCACTACTGCGCCTTCAAGGCCATCTGGGATTGGATCATTTTGTGCCTCACCTTCTACACGGCCATCATGGTGCCCTACAACGTGGCCTTCAAGAACAAGACCAGCGAGGATGTGTCGCTGCTCGTGATCGACTCGATCGTGGACGTGGTATTCTTCATCGACATCGTACTCAACTTCCACACGACGTTCGTGGGGCCGGGCGGTGAAGTGGTCAGTGACCCTAAGGTCATTCGAAAGAACTACTTCAAATCGTGGTTCCTCATCGATCTGCTCTCCTGCCTGCCCTACGACGTGTTCAATGCGTTCGACCACGACGAGGACGTGAGTATGAGACCGCGATGACTTCACATCTATACGTCAGGCCGGCGGCTGTTAGTGACCGCGTCGACGTGTGTTGCAGGGCATCGGCAGCCTATTCAGCGCGTTGAAAGTGGTGCGGTTGCTGCGACTGGGCCGCGTTGTGCGCAAGTTGGACCGATACCTGGAGTACGGTGCAGCAATGCTCATCCTGTTGCTATGTTTCTACATGTTGGTGGCGCACTGGCTGGCCTGTGTATGGTACAGTATCGGACGCTCGGACGCCGACTCAGGCCTGCAGTACTCGTGGCTGTGGAAGTTGGCCAACGTCACGCAAAGCCCATACTCGTACGTTTGGTCGAACGAGTCGGACGGGCCCGAGTTGATTAACGGACCCTCGCGCAAGACCATGTACGTGACTGCACTCTACTTCACCATGACGTGCATGACCTCCGTGGGCTTCGGCAACGTCGCCGCCGAGACCGATAACGAGAAGATCTTCACCATCTGCATGATGATCGTGGCAGGTGCCGGAACTCTTCTCTTATTAGCCGGAGCACGCCCCCCCTACCATCCACCCGCGCGACCCCCGCGCAGCTTCCTGCGCCGGGGGCCGGGCGATCTAATAAACACCCCTATATGCTGGCTAGTCTTTTGTTTTGTAATATTTTTCGTTTTGTACTGAAAAATATTTTAAAATCGAAGTACTAAATTAGCTATTTTGTGAATATATTAACTCAACCACGAAGTGTCGTTCCGTGGTTTATTCATAATGAAATATAAAATAGTTCAATGTCAGCTTTAGTTACTAGTTACTTCGCCATAGTATATCACAATCGGGTGTTCCCCGTTTCCTCACCTCCCATTTCCCCGTGCAAGCCCACGAAGCGTCACACAGTCGAGCGCACCGAGTCCGCCCTCTGCGCAACCGTTTCTTGCTCGAACACAACACGCGCCACCCAAGGCTCGCGATTGTGTTCTTGCGAGAGTGAGAGCGAGCCACGCGGAGAGCGGAACGCGGTATGGGACGGGGGGGGGGGGGGAACTAACACTTAAGTTTTCCGTGTCGGCAGCGCTGCTGTACGCGACAATCTTCGGGCACGTGACGACCATCATCCAACAGATGACGTCGGCGACGGCCAAGTATCATGACATGCTAAACAATGTGCGCGAATTTATGAAGCTGCACGAAGTGCCCAAAGCGCTTAGTGAGCGAGTCATGGACTACGTTGTCTCCACCTGGGCTATGACCAAGGGGCTCGATACCGACAAGGTGCAGTAGCGCGGGCGGTGAACGAGGTAAGGTTCCTGTCGATGTGACGATAACGTTGAATCTCGTAGGTGCTGAACTACTGCCCAAAAGACATGAAAGCGGATATCTGCGTGCACCTCAACCGGAAGGTGTTCAACGAGCACCCGGCGTTCCGGTTGGCGTCGGATGGTTGCCTGCGGGCGCTTGCCATGCACTTCCACATGTCGCACTCGGCGCCCGGTGACCTCCTCTACCACACTGGCGAATCCATCGACTCGCTATGCTTCATCGTGACAGGCAGCCTCGAGGTGATCCAGGACGATGAGGTGGTGGCGATCCTGGGCAAGGGCGATGTTTTCGGCGATTCTTTCTGGAAGGACAGCGCCGTCGGCCAGTCAGCAGCCAACGTGCGAGCGCTCACCTACTGTGACCTGCACACCATCAAGCGCGACCGGCTGCTTGAGGTTCTCGACTTCTACCAGGCTTTCGCTAACAGCTTCGCGCGCAACCTCACGCTCACCTACAACTTGCGTCACCGGCTCATCTTTCGCAAAGTAGCTGACGTGCGCCGCGAGAGGGAGCTCATGGAGCGCCGCAAGCGCGAGCCACACCTCGAGCAGGCACAGGACCATCTCGTACGCAAGATATTTTCACGTTTTCGCCGTGAGCGCAGCGTGGCCGCTGCTCCGGTGCGCCCTGCCAACGCCTCCGCCGCTGCGCCGGCCGACAGTGACTCTGAACCCGCGACTGCCCCGTGAGTATCGCAGTAGTTTATTAGGTAGTCAATGCATATACTATATGAATTATAATCGCGTGGGGACAAAGCAGATTTTTATTTTGAAATTAAGTGTAATTGATTCCAGCAGTGGGGTAACCGCGACGTCGTCGGGCGAAGGCAGCGGAGGGACGGGAGTTGGTGCGGGGCCAGGTATAGCCGGCGGCGCGGCGGCGGCGCGCGGCAAGTGGGGGCGGTTGATGGCGGGCGGCGCGCAGTCCTTGGAGGGGAGTGACCCTCCGCGCGCAGCTTTCACGAGGTCACTGAGTGCGCGCGATCCCGCCGCCTCTGCTACATCCCTGTCCACCGTCACACTCAAAGTAGGTATTTCGCTTTTTCATACTTTTGCTTAAACGATAAGCAATAAGGACGAAATCCTGTTTCTAGATTGATCATTAGTAGTTGCCGGCTGGCATTGTTATAGTTGTTCTACGAATCTGCGACCGCACATTTTCCTACGTCGACATTTTACGCGAGTACGACGCATTATTACCGACCTTTAAGGTGGGACGTGTTCACAAGCTGAATCGCGAGCAAGGGTGCGATCGTGCGCGTACTCGCCCATCAGCCAGCTAATCATTAACCTTTTGAACAATATAGTCTTAAAAACAATAATTCTCTTTTTTTAAAGGTGTACGTTCTAGCAAGGATCGTACAGGGACCATTCAATAATCTGTCTGATTGGGTAGTTGTGTATTTTGAGTAAACATTAACATCTGTTTCACTGATCGATTTTTTCTTTAGGGGCAAGTAGATGATCAGCCTTCTATGCCCTGCCAGACCGCGTTCCTTTTTATCTCCACCGGGAATCAAACCCAGGACCTCCCTGTTGTAACGCTTACGCACTTACCACTAGACCAAGGAAGCGGATGTGTAGTGTGGTTTCTATTATTATTTTTTAATGGTAAATTGATAAATTTCTAACAATATAATATTAACTAGTTAAAAGATATAAATCTGTGGTCGCTGCCTACCCCTTTAGAAAATAGGCGTGATGATATAAATATATGAAAAAAAAAAATCTTGAAACTTTAACTCAAAATAAAAGCAGAACTTTCCTATATTTTCTAGTCTTGTTTACGATTGGTCTGATATGTATTTGTTTTTTCTGTTTCTTTAATTTTCTTACTTGTAGGTAAGTTGTATGTTGTGCATACTTCTTCTGTTAAACTAAAATGCATGTTGCAGTGAAATAATGAAAGATGAGTTAGAATTGTTGAGATGGTTGGATCGATGAAATAACTAATTAAGCTTTAGTTTTAGTTTTATTTTATTAAACTAACATATTATTACTTACATAGCTATTTTTGAACAGAGAGAAGGAGGACGAACAAAACCAAAAATTATAGATTGCGTGTGTTTTTCACAACACCGCAATAGATGTCGCTACTTATATAAATTAACATAATGAGATTTTAAATTTACTTAGTTACAAGTTAAAACAAGAATAATAGGGTTCATTACTTAGGTCCTGTCGGATTGATACTAATAGACTTACGTAAAGTGGGGTTTTATGTTTGTGGAGCCGGACATTAAAATATCATGCTCGCACGTATTTAGTAAGTTTAAATAAATAATCTTACGGACTATTTGTCATGTAATTATATGAAGCCACAGTGTAGCTACTTCAAAATAAATAAATGCTCGTGTATTTCAGAGCGCATTCGGGCGAGGACGGGTAAGCAGCGTGTTGACCGGCACTGGTCGTCGAGACCCTATCGACGAGGAGACACCTCCCCCAGCTGCCGCCGCAACCATCAGCGCCACCGCGTCCACTGCAGCAGCGACGAATGCGACGGCAGCGAGTACGGCGACTTCAGCAACAGCAACGACAACGTCGGCAAACGCATCGAGTCACGAAGCCGCGTTGGCGGAGCTGCGGCGCGACGTTCGCAATGAAGTGCAGCGGCTGCAGCACAAGGTATAATATTAAGCTACTTATACAATGAATATTTACAACAGTCTTATTGTCATTTGTTTTGAACAGCTCGCGCGCGTCGAGGAGTTACTGACGCTCCTCGCGGCCCGGCTCGGCGCCGACAAGCCTGAGGCCCCATCCGTTCCTGCCGGGGCTCCGTCCGCGGGTAGTGAGGGCCCCGATCGCCCGGACTCAGCCACTGTCGCCCGGAAACGACGATCCAAGGTCACGAACATTACAACTATCATCCCTAGTATTCACTAGATACAGCTATTTTCATAACGTGATGTCGTACCGCATTGCTGTACTATGAGGCAGGTTACGCTGCAGACATTGTCTATACTTGTCTAATTTCTATTCTGTCCTACGGAGTCCGTGAACTTAGCAAAGCACTTTCCAGATCAGCATTAAGAAATTTCAAATTAGTGCCGGAAACAAGCACAAAACTACAGTTCTGGAGGTCCTGGTTTCGAACCCTGGAGAAATCAATAAATTCCAAAAAATTCAATTTTCACTAGTTTTAGCGGGCTTCGTGACATAAATTATATTTTCTTTAATTTACCTGTTGAAGAGTGATCTCCTTCGTGAAATAATCGCAATTTAGGTAACATATGTATTTTTTAAACATGGTTAAAAAATATGAACCCTACAAAGTTTCCACTCAGATAGGTACGGTCGTGTTGAAAGTGACGTTCATAGGCGATCGTGTATGTGATTTTGTTGGAGGAAAGCGGTGGTGATTGAACGATTGGTGTGTTGCAGGCACGAAGCAAAGGAGCGGCACCGCAGGTTCCGACGCCGCCGTCGGAGGCGCCTCCCGGCGAAGGCGAGGCAGCTGCGACCCTCCGGCGGCGTGAGTTCGTGTAGCGCGACGCGGCGGGTGGCGGCGCCCGCTAGCCGCCCGCGTACCTCTCTATTACCTGCGTATTGTTAAGTGGGCTATGGACTTGGCGCCAGAGAGCTTATTTAACAAACTCTGTATATATAATATATTAACATTTAACATCATTATAATCCTAATAGTTAATTCTGGCAATAAATTGTGCGTTGAAAGCGTGTCAAAGCATTATTATGGCTGCAGTCACCTCTGCCGTGGGCGCCATGCCTTCCGTGTGGTTGAGCCCTAAATTACACAAACCTACCTATGTATCGCGCCATGTTATCTGTAAAATAATGAATAGGTAAGAAAATGTAAAAATAACATTAAAGCTGTTTATCTTTGTAAGGCATTTTAAATGTAGTTTTGAGAAGCAATATAATTATATAAATATCGGTAAATACTCTGTACATTAGAAACAAGCGACCAAGTATTTTCTTATCGGCGATCGTTATTTTGAAGTTTCTCTTTGTAAATATACGGTAGGAGCTGTTTGTTAATCGATTTAATATTTTTTACTGCACTCGCCAATCGCTGAAGACGAATTTTTTGATATTGTATTGTGAATCTCGCGCTCACCTGTGATCTAATGCGTGCTCCTGTTTTACGCTCTATATTGTATATACCTACTTATATTTACACACCGTTATTAGACATTTTTCTTTATTGTTGTTTGTATGTTGGCATTTTCATAATAAAACATATCCTAAATGAGAAGTATAGGTGTTGTAAATAAATCTCGATTAGTCGAGGACCGGCCGGGCCTGGTTTGCCTTCTCCGATTAGGTATACTTTGTCAATTAAGATACGACTTCTCTATTAGGTATATTGGCTATATAAAAGAACAGAACTGCCAACCAATAGGTGCTGGTCTATTATACCTAATCTTAGCCTTTTTAATTCTTGCCTTCTCTGCTTTAATAGTTAATAAAAAGAAGTTAGGTATCTTGACGCTTCCACAACCTATCTCCACTCAACTGAAGTTACTTTCAAAACTATATACCAACTTACTTATCAACTCCAAATCGTCCAGCAATCTCGAATCGCTGCTGCAATTAACTTTAATATTTTCGGAGTTTGCTTTGAAAGCTGACGCGATTGATATGAACTTCACTTAAGAAAATCTCTTCATTAATTTAATGGGTATTTTTATTTGTAATCGTCATGTCGGAAGGTTTTTTAAATTTTTTCATAATAATTGTTGCAATTATTATGCATATTTAGTTTCCTCGACTTAGGTTGAGTGGAGTCGAGAAACGTCTTACAACGGCTCTAATTGTATTATTCAAAGACGAATACATATAGGGTTTTAACGTATTATTTAATATCAATAAATTTACCTAATTTAAAAAAAAAATGTATTCCTACTCAATGATTCTGCCCATGTTATGATTTAAAGTTTAGACTAAAAATATCTTAATAAATCCCTCCGAAACACTTCGTTTTTGACGCCAAATGCAACGATTCAATAGTGCACCATAGATAAGTCGTTTATCTCCATTAGTATTAAATTTTATTGTGTAGACCTATTAGGTACCTATATTACACCCACGTTGAACTCATTCGTACTTCTAGTTAACTTCGTCCATTTTCAACTAATTTATAATTAAAGCGTATATAAAAGACCCTTTGCACTCGACCCGCACAATAATTTAATGACTACAACACGATCATTACACCGTCTACCAAATTACTTATAAGCATTGTTTAACTTTGATCAATGCCCCATAAGCTGTCACTTTCTCGCTGACGTGCAATTGTTGTTGCAAGAACGAGACAAAACATAGCATAGATCTTAGTAAAGCAATGTTATATTAGTTAAGGGATAATTCTCAATAAATAAATCATATTATTATTTCTAATAATCCGTTAGTCTTCCTTACTTATAAACGTTGCTTATACATTATACAATGTCTTGCAAAACCAAACACTAAACAAAGATCTTAACTTTGAGTAATGTTTAAAAGTAAGGGATTATGCCACCATAATATTATCTCTGACATCTTTATCCAGTAATCTCGATATGGGTTCGAGTATGGAATTGCCCTTTTGCCCAGCTGCAGAACCATCTAGGTTTAAAAAAAGAAATTAAGTTTATTTTAATTAACATTAATTTTAAATTAAGTTGAACGTTGGATTGTTTGAATTTCAAATTTATGAAGATCTGTTCTTCCATTCATGAGATACATATTTGTAATCATCGTATGTTACGTCGAGGGGTTATTTATTTGTTTTCAATTTCATTTATTATATTAGGGATTTGATAGAAATGGGTCAAAACTGTGAGTAGGTACGCTAATATCAAACCATATCGCTAATTCGTAGTTTCTTTCTTTAAATAAATTCATGTTACCTTACAAAAATGCTCGAATTGTTCAGTACAAAAGGCAAATTCATACTTTAACCCCTAATTTGTTAATCTGACACGACAAAAATTGTATTTACAAAAACCGATCTCGTGCGCGCATTCCAATCCCGCATATTTATGCTTAGTGTTCAACAATCGATTATAATTTGTATATGTACACATTAAGAAGAAATGCTAAACACGAGGTTAGTTTCTGATGGTGAAACCTTGCTACTAAATGTAAACGGAGCCTCGTCGGCTTCACGGCTTCGTAGCGAGGACGGCGTCTTGCCAGGCCCCGCCGGCCTCCGGGTACGAGCGACCCACACGCGCGCGTCTTCAGATTATATTAAAAATTATATTACAAACAAAACGTCGTTTCATTTGTCATGCTCAGGAGTCTGATCAAAAGGAGGATAAAAAGAAAGGCGGCGATCGCTTTAAGCCTAAGTTTATTATTTAAATATAAGTAGGTATATATACAATAAGATAAGAAGCGGGGCGGGTTAAGGGCGGGCGGGCTGCGGCGGCGAGCGGCGGGAGAGCGCGGAGTGCTGGCTGAGCGCGGAGTGAGCTGACGAGCAGAGATCTTGGTAAGAGAACTGCGGGAACTCAAGGGGGCGCGCCGCCTCGCCTTCCGGCGGCGTCAGCTCGACCGACTCGCCCGTGAACTCCGAGTCGAAGTAGCGCGTGTCCGTGTCTGAGTCGACCTGCGGCTTGAAGGGTGGCGGCAGTTTTTTGGCAAGCAGGTCAGCCCAGTTAATGGCCGCGAAGAAGGGATGCTGCATAATGTCGAGTGCGTCACCGGGGCCGGCGCCCAGCCGTCGCGAAGGCTCCTTGGTGAGCAGCGCGGCGAGCAGGGCGCGGCACGCAGGCGAAAGCACGCGCGGGAATCGCACCTCCTCTTGCAAGATCAGCGAGAAGAGCTTCTCGTGGTCGCGGTTGTAAAAGGGCAGCCGGCCGCACGCCATCTCGTACAGCACCACACCGGTGCCCCACCAGTCGACGGCGGGGCCGTAGTCGGTGTCCTCGAGCACCTCAGGCGCGAGGTACTCTGGCGTGCCGCAGAAGGTCTTGGTGGTGCGGCCGTGCGTTATGTTCACCTTGCAGAGGCCGAAGTCAGCGATCTTGATGTGGCCGTCCTTGTCGAGCAGCAGGTTCTCAAGTTTCAGGTCGCGGTATATGATACCCTCCGAATGGAGGTAACCGAGCGCGGAGACGATCTCGGCGCCGTAAAAGCGCGTACGCTCCTCGCTGAAGAAACGCTCGTGCGAGAGGTGGAAGAAGAGCTCGCCGCCATTGGCGTACTCCATGACGAAGCAGACGCGGTCCGCCGTCTGGAAGGAGTAACGCAGCGCCGTCAGGAACGGGTGCTTCGTCTTCTTTAGGACGTGGTTCTCGGTGATCGTGTGCGCCAGCTGCGAACACACCAACGGGTCAGTGGGAAGAGCTACGATGACTAGACTCTACATAGAACTGACCCAGACTCACCTCGTCCTTCTGCAAGATCAGGTTCTTTTTGAGTATCTTCATGGCGTACAGCTTTCCAGTGCCCTTCTCGCGGCTCAGCACCACTTTGCCATAAGTTCCCTTGCCCAGCACCTTGACGAACTCGAACTTCTCGAGAGTCTGAAACGAAGACCGTTACGTGAGCTCTACTTGCGTGGAGGTGAGGCGGTGAAGCGAAGAGGCGATGAGAGACACTTACTATGCGTCGCGGGTCGCGGAAGCTGGTACCAAGCTGCGCTATGTCGCCGTCGTCTGAGTCAGCTGCCCCAGGCTGGAGCTCGCCCCCGACGGCTTCTCCACTGAGCCGGGACGATACGTAGCGGATCGCAGCCACCCATTCCTCACTGCACAAAAACAAAGTATAGACTATAGAGTAAAAGCATAAAAAAATATTAACATGTCATCCATATACTATATATAACTAATGGTAATCCAAACACTGGGCTCATATTTTGATCTATGAATCTCAAATAAAACAAATTTAAATAGATCAAATGCTTAAACACTTGAGATCCAACATGACCCAACATCATGCTAAAGCCAATAGAAATAAAGCATCAAGGAAAAATTATTTATTTTGAGTGAACGAAGTACGACTTTTCCTTAAATAAACATCGGTAAATACAAAGAGTATGATATAATATTAAATCCAGTCTGTTTGCTGTGGGTTTCATGTTTTTCTGAAATAAACAAGTAAAAAAATACACAAAAACAATTAAACTAACTCATATTGTTGATAATATATATAGAAACAGATAACAATGTCAATATAATTATAAGATTTCATCTGCAGCGATTATGTGGATTCTTTGAAACTTACACACTCAACATAAAATTCAATAGATTTAATGAATTTTGAAAAACCATATGTATTAAAATATTTTTTCAACCTGGAATAACCTGGTAGTTCCCCTAAAAATAAAAATTAACAACAGCAGTATGAAAAAACTAATTTTCATTGCCTTTCAATACATACATTGTTAAATATAGTCAAAATTGTTTAAAATATTTGCAGGCATCACATACTTTCACTTATGTAGTTACAATCTATTTATGGATTTCTATCCATGATCAATTAAAGAAATTATAATAATAGAGGATGAAAGTATACAGTGTGTTCAGGACTACACCAACATTGGGCAGCTAGTGTCTTTTGATAATTCATCAATCTGGAATTTCTCTAGCACAGAAAAAATACTAAAACAGGTAATGAAAAATAAAGACATTAAATTAAAGAGAAAAGCTTATATACTCCCATGCCTTACCAACAGATGCAAGACCTGGGGTCTAAGAAAGGAAGATAAAGAAAAACTAGCTGCAAGTCTGAATAAGTAATTTTATTGTGAATTTAAATTGGTGAACTATTTAAATATGAAAATTTCAGCACTAGGTTTTTTTTTTTAAGTATTGATGATACATGATAAGAAAATTAGCAAATACATGAATAGAGGGTTAACCTGTAACCCTTGGTTGCGGTCAACGCAGGCTTTAAAAGCCCTAGAGTAGTTTTACACTAACACTACAAAAATTGGTATAAATACAGAATTAATAACCAAAATTTTCTCAAATCTCACCATTATAACAAATTGGCTTTAAAGTGCTAGTGCTTTTGCTAACTTGATCACAAGTAACAAATTAAAGTTTGTTTGTATATTTGTTTATAAATGTGTTTTGTGTTATTCAAATAATAATATTTATGTTAACAAGAAAGTGAGAAAATTCCTTCAAGTTAATAGATGTTATTTCAGAATTCTTAAATGATGTCAGTTAGATAATTTTACTTTGTGACATTATAAAAAAACTATCACAAGCATGTTATTATTTACTTGAAACTTCTTTACATTATTACTTATTAAGTATAGATAAGTTTTTTATAATTACTCAGATTCAAAATGATCAAATATGATTTCAATGAATAAAGATATTTTGACTTTGACTTTGATATTAATGTAGTACAAAATTACATCTCAAAGGCAAATTAAGTTAATGACCTAATGTTGTTTCATCTGGTATTGATTTCAATTGGATCACAATACCTACCTGTATATGTAATACCTTATTATATATACAAAACCTTTTCCTAACATTTTGCGCATAAGGTTTGGTGGTCATGAGTTGTGCTGTAATGAAATTATTTCTAAATAATTCTCTCAAAAAAAAAAAAAAATTTAGTAAATACCATCAAATTTAGTAAATATATATGGAAATAGCAAACACTAATATCATAGATAAAATGTTTTTTTTATGAATCTATATAAAATAAATATTGTTTATGTCTCAATACTGTATTCTTTAATAACAGCTACCTATTATTATTATAATATACAAAGCTTTAAAAGCAACCACCATGACAGAACTGAGCTGAGTCAGCAGTCTTGTAAATAAACAAATGTTGGACTTTGGACTGTGAGTGACTCACCGCTCCTTTTCGGAGTCGACGGCAAAGTTCCGCTCGATGACGGTGGTCCACTGTAGGCCACGCACGGTGAACACATTGGGGCGCGGTTTGTCCACGGCCATGATCTGGCAGTCGCGTACCGTAAACTTATTCAGCGGATCACGGTAGTTATTGCGTTCGGGCTGCGCCTTGAAGCCCATCAGGTCGCCGTTGTCGAACAGGATGAAGTAACGATCGCGCCAGTTACGGATGTGCTCACCACGCTTCAGCAGCCAGCCTTCCTTCACGATACTCCCGGGAGCCGCCTCCGCCATCGCTCAACAATTAAAACGATTCTCACCACCACGTTTATTTTCTTTTGCACTGCCCACGTGTTTCACCTGTGCTGGATGATAATACAGATGCGCATACGAAACATTTTAGATATAAAACACTATTAGACTGATTATATTTTTTATTATTTGATTCAACAATCTACTGTCACGATTAAAAGCATTAGATTTGGGTATTACTTAAATAAAAATAATTTAGCGATTAAAAAATAAACTATTTACTGTGTGCAAATCAGAAACGTAATATTTTAAAGGAATATCTCTGCAAAAAAGAGACAAAACATTAGGTAGGTAATCGAAAATTCAGTCATAACAAAATACACTTCGGTACGATTCACAGATAAATATTGTAACATAGATAAATAATTAATTGTATGTTCATAGTGTGACAGAACAGTTCTGTTACGGATCATCCTAGTCTGTAATAAGGAGTTGGCTAATTACATTATTTTTAATATTAATGATTAATATAGGTATAGATGGATGATTGTTTTTAAGACTGTAGGGCCTATTCTATAATTCGGCTAAAACATAGCTTATATTAAGGTCCGATTTCAGGATTTAATTAAACAAAATAATATTTTAAGAAAAGTTTTATACTGACATCACATAAAAGCAAATGACACAATGACATAACTCATAATTACAAAACTCTATGATGTATTTAAAACTCTTCGGACAGTGTCTTCAACAGCTTAAACTATAAATCAGCGAAGCATTGATTCTATTCTTAAACCACTAGTATTGTTTTCATACTGTGGACGTGGAGCTTTGTGAATTATTAAATAAAATATGAGATCTAAGGCCCGATTTTCGATTTATGTGATATTCGAGTGATATGATGTTTTTATTAACTGTCACATATCGCATACGATTAACATCTTAACTATTGAAAATATTAAGCGTTAGAAAAATATTGCATTTTTGACACAATAGATACCTATATTTTTGCTCAAACAACACAAGCTTACACAAGTTACATAGTTGCAGTCACTTTTAAAACCGCACAAAATACGTTTCGTTATTACAGATTTAATTTAATTATCGGTAAATATATTATAAAATGGAGAATGTTCACACATTTTGATTTTTAGCCCACCGTATACTCTATTAAAAGTGGAAAATCGTGTGAAAAAAACTATTTGATACATCAATTTGTAGTTAAAGAATTTTAAAAATAGGATGACGTGACGTCATTTTATTACAGAATACAGATTGCGCAGTCCGTCCGTTGCGATGTCAGACGTACCAACTTGTTGGTAAACATACAAGATTTTAGTGTCATGTACCAAGACTACTCGGTCCTTGTATGGAAAAATACCAAGATTGGCCATTAACCGACAAAAATACACCAATAATACAAAATAACCGACAATTTTTTTTTTGAGGTTGTAAACAGCATTTTGAAGCTAAGACGACTAGACGATCGGAGTTTCAGTGTGTAAACAAAATAATAGATTTATTCAGCGTTTTTCCAATAATATTTTAATAATTTCTTAAGATACGATTTGATAAGAAATAAAACTACCATTGTTGAACCCTCGTTTCCTATAAAAATCTTCGTTATGAATTATTTATTCCGCTTTTTTCATTAACATTTTGAAAATTTGTTATGAGATTCGATAAAAAATAAAAATACCATTGTTGAACCCTCGTTTCCGATAAAAATCTTCGTTATGAACTATTTTTCTCAATATATTTAACATTTTATATCCGAAATGCAAAAAAAAGCTTTAAAGTGGTATTTCTTCGGTGCACGGTACACGAAATTAAAATATCAAAAAATTTCACTTTCAAATATATTATAGCACATAGCAGTATTAGCAGCGCCGCAGCGGAGGAGAGGTGTACTAGTTTTTCGTTTTCTATACCAGCTTTCAACCAGTTTGGCACGAGGATTTCTGAGTGGCTGTCTAACATCCCTGGTCGCGTCACTACTCGAGAAGAGAGAGAGAGAGCGGAGTGTTGTACTGTGACGTTACGTTGCTGACACGAGCTGACGAACTTTAAATGAATGAAAAATCAAAAGTACTTGCTTTTTTTGAATAAAACAAAAACTAGTGTATTTGTATACATAAAAACTCTACTTTGATAAAATTTCAAACGATTTTGCGTACCTAGTGATGTTCTCTAAAGTCGTCACTTCAAAGCCAGTTCAAGAACAATCAACATAATATTTTTCTAGTCTGTGCAATAAATTCAAAACTTTTAAATTTCAAAACCTTCGTAAACTTGTAAGTTTGTGAGAATTTGGTGGAATGTGTTAAAACTTGAATTTAGTAGTTGTTGTTGTACTGCTCAGTCTGATGGTAAGTTACAATTACTATTTATTTCACGTGAAATAAACATAACGAATTTATGAGTAATAGGTGATCCAATATTTCAGGTATTCAAGAACCAGAAAGTAATAATATGGAAATAAATGACGAAAATGTTATTGATATGGGTAAGATGATTGACAAGAATCGAAAAAAATTACTGACTCGGCCTTGATTTCGTTAGCGACATTAAAGGAAAATAATAGTATTAAAGAAATTTTGTTTTACAGATTTTATTCAAAATTTTAAAAAAGTTGAAGAATCCTTATATAAGCAGGCAGATTTAATGACCCAGCAAGCAGATTCCACAAGCCAGCAGGAAGCTACATTAATAAAACTGGCTGAAACATTAACAAAACATGCAGAGATCCTTAAATTTACATGTTCTAAAAATCTCAATAATTGAGAATATGTACAGAGGCAATGATCATACTAAACATATGTCGTTTGATGAACCAGTGATTATTTAGAGATTTTTATTTTATAACGACTTATTTGTTTTTAATAAGTAAAAGCATCCAAAAACTTAAAAGAATACAAAAAGTAAAATTCAAAGATATCAGGTATAGAACAACAGTAAAAGATGCTCTCAGCCATGCTCTAAGATTGAAGTGACACTGGGTTGGTCATGTGGCTTGCTTGACAGACAAACGATGGATACTGCACACCATAAAATGGAGAGGTCCTACTGGAAAATGGTGCAAAGGTAGGCCAAGAATACGCTGTAATTACAAAGTCAACAGTATAACTCTAATAATAGAATGTTGAAACAATAAATTAATTTTAAACAAAAAAATAAAACCGACCCCAAAATGCAATGAAAAGTAAAAAATTAATTTTGTGTTATAAATGAACTTACTAAAAAATATAAAAGACATAAATAGTATTGATAAATAAAATTCATGTAAAATTTAACAAAGGCATAAAAGCCAAGCCGCCAAGCAATTTAATTATTTTTTTTATTAAAGTCCTGGAATATTCATTCAACATTTTGATTTTATATTTGGCACCGCCTTTCAAAAAGCAACATGACAGTTTTATGCCCTTGTTGAATTTGACATGAATTTTATTTATTTATTTTTTACTTTTCAGTGCGTTTTGAGATCGGTTTTATTATTTTGTTTAAAATTAATTTATTTTATACTTGAGTGGCTCTTCTAAACCGTATAGTTGATTATCATACAATCATATACTCGTAAAATGAAACTGACATGGACGCTGTGACTTTACGCCCACCTTATATCCTAAAAACTATTCAACGTATCATAGATACTTTTAACGAAGATAAGAAGACGCAAAACTAAATCGTTTAATACTAAAAATTTAAGCAACATCGTCCATATAAATTATGTCATATAAGTATAAGTATTGACGGGCTTGTTTTCCGCAACTCGAGGTCTACGATGCGCCTATTTTGCGTGTTGGGCCGGGCGGTTAGTTCTGCCATCCCAGCTCCTCCAAAAAGTTTATCAAACCTCTGGTGTCACCAATAACCTCGGGGAGGGTCCGTGGTGACCCCAAGTGTTTGGCCCGGTAGTTGGTCACGCCCGTGCACTCCATAAATTATGTCGTCATGGTGCTTTATACATAAGCAAGTGAACGCAAGTTGTGATTTATCGCACGAATTCAGTTATTATTCTGTATATCTCCAGAACTCTCTCCTACGTTATTGATTTTACTATCATATATTACTCTACTAATGTTTTATAAACTGATATATATGTCATCAATATAGATCTCGCACATTGTGATTTCCCGTAGGAACTCAGTTACTATATTCTCTCTATCTCTAGAAGTATTTCTTCTACCTTATTGATTTTACTATAATATATGATCCTTTTAATGTTTTATAAAATGTTATATAAGTCATCGATATGAACTGATATTACATCGAGCTATAGAGATCTAAACTGGACGCGTAAACAATAACGTATGACATGTTTTTCTCTGTTGACAAGTTTTGCTCCATAACATCAAATATATGGCTGAGATTTTCATAAAATTCCGTCAAAAGCTTGACAATATGAGTTTTAATTAAATGAATTTATTATAATTAGTATATATTTAATATAACATGGACATCTCTATTGCTAAAGTGAACTAATTGAAGATTTTTAATTTTTTTATTTTATAACCTCAATATCTCTAAAACTATAAATCAAATTATTTTGATTCTTATTATCTCTTGTTGTAAATTTAATACTGAATGGAATAACATCTAATTCATTGATAAGGATTCATAAATCATAGTTATAAGCAAATAAGCACGACATGGTCGCGCGGAATTCAGCGATTTCTCGTCCGATTGTGAAACTATTCTTTCAATATGCTGAAAACTATTGATCGTAAAAATTCTAAAAAAAAAAATGGGACCACTTCGACGAGTTACCCTATCGTTTGACACCTCACTCATCCAAATCGGTCTATAAATGGCGACGTACGAGCGGAACATCGGAAAAAAAAAATACACGTCGAATTGATAACCTCCTTTTTGTTTTTTTTTAAGGTCGGTTAAAAATAGGTTGAATGGCTTGGTGCCGCCTTTCAAGAGCAACGTAACAGCTCTTGTTGAATTTTACATGAATTTAATTTAACAACTATTCACGTCTTTTTATTTATAGTAGGTTCATTAATAACACAAAATTTATTTTTCACTTTTCAGAGCGTTATGAGGTCGGTTTTATTTTTTGACTTAAAATTAATTTTTAAATGTCACTTTGTTCTTAGTGACGGTCGGTTGGTGCAATAGGTAGTGCTTTCTGAGTCATAAGATCCTGGGTGCGAATCCCGGTAGGTGCAATTTTTTGTGTGATGAGCACGAATGTTTATTTGAGTCTTGGTTGTTAATAAACTTAGGTATATTATGTATTTATTGTGGTACCCTCTTTGTTTCTGATTACCATAACACAGTGCTTCAGCTACTTACTTTGGGATCAGAGAAATGTTATATGTGAGCTGTCCAATCATTATTATTATCATTATTGCAAACTATTATTTTGCATTATTTCGTTAAAATCCATCAAGTAGGCACCTAGTTAAATATCAAAATACAGAAAGAAAATCTAAACCTATTATTGGTATCTATATCAGGTTTAGAAGGCGTCATTATAGTTTTGAAAAAATATTCTAAAATAATGTACCTATTTCAGATATAGATCGAATGATGGGGAGTTACGTAAGCGGGGCGCGAGACATGCGCGAGGCGTGCGCGGGTGGCAGCGCGGGTGGCAGCGCGGGTGCGCGGGTCGATATCGACTGGACAGGCGCAGCACGAGCTCAGTCCCGATCCAGCCGCTTCGGGCGCCGTACTAGCCCTCGACCGCTACCGTGTCTGTTTGTTGCGATGAAGGTACAGAGGCCTTTTGTACGTAGCGCGCCCGCAATAGCCCTCTAGGTTCGAGTAGCCTTCGGGCGAGAGCCTCGCGGGCCCGGTACGTGTCGTTGCTCGTACCCGTTCAGCCAGGCGACCCTTCGGCCTTCGCTCTCATTTCGCTACTTCCATCTTAACATATTATTCGCTTTTTTCTCCTTGTCGCCCATAACTTTTGTTCTTCAAAAGTAGATAATATCACTCCGTTACATCACAATCTTCATCATATTAGTCGGTTTTTTTTTGTTTCTTGATGTTTTAGAATGACATGTTGAACAATGATTTTATTTTTATTTGATTAATCATATTTATTATTAATAAGTGTGTATCGAATATAGTTGTCAGTAATCCATGCTTACCAAACGACACGACACAAAAGATCAATCTTGTCATGTTCTGCTATTGGAACAGGAGGATGCGCAAACGAATCTTTGTCACACCATTAACACTGACAACGATATTGACTCTTTTGATCTTATACAGAATATGCCTTGTTAATTTTGATCTAATTTCTCTTAAGTTTGACTAAGAATTTTTTCTTTTTTTTTTCAGCAACAAAGGAGGTGCTCCATAATAATAACATATAATGCTAAAGCTACCCAAGGGCCTTAAAAAGAAGAAAAAAGGAAAAAAATCTAAGCGCAAAGGTGAAGAAGAACTTTTTACAGAAGAAGAATTAGAAAAGTATAGAAAAAAACATCAGCAAAAATCTGAAGACGGAGGGAACTCTACAAAAGAAAATGAAGAATGGTCTAAGTTTAAAGATTTGACTACTGGTATAGACACTGTATTGAAAAAAACTCAAGGTGATCTTGATCGAATAAAGTCGACTTCTTTCTTTCAACGAGTGACTATTAAGAATGAAATAAAACCAGTTGAAAAGGAAAAGCCAGTCAGACCAGTAGTCGAGGTAACTGAAGCAGATTTTCCCCACTTAGCGCAGGCTGGGACTACAGAAACTGACGGAGATAAAAGTGATTACGGAGTCACCGATGACGAATCTGAAGAGGAAAATGAGGATTATGATATCTTTGACACATCTTATATAGACGCTGTTCAGCGTGGAGAAGTGAAACTTGCCTATGTGCCGGATTCTCCAGAAGAAAATAAGGACGACGATATATTTGACACATCTTACGTGAATGCTCTAATAAAGGGTCAGGAAGTTAAATCAACTAAGGGCAAAAAAGAATTAGATATTGGAGTTGCCGTAGAAGTACTTACAGGGCGTATTGATAATGTTAAAGTTACAACGAAGAAGACTAAGAGAGTTATCCCAGGTGATTTGTTATTAGAAAGTGGTGATAACGGTGTTACACCTTTGTTAAACAAAACTGTCGACGAGCCTGTTGAAAAAAGTATTTTAGATCTTGACGCTGATATCCCTATTACGGCACCAATAGATTTAAGTACTTCTTTAATTGAACATATCAAGAAAGAAACACCTCAAGATATTCAGGACTCACTTTCCGGACACGACGATAGCACTATCATAAAAAGTTGTGAAGATGATGAAGTTGATGAATTTACATTGTTAGCCGCTGAATCTCTTGAATCGAAGGTAGACGTGACTATTATAGACAAAAAAGAAATTAATATAGAACCAGTGATACAAGAAGCTTGGTCCGCTTTTGAAGCAAACACTAATGAAGCCGTTTTCGCGGAAGGAATAGTCGAAGATCAACTTGATGTTTTAGATCCCTACGTTGATCAAGACGATCCTTTTGATACCAGCTTTGCTGACGCTATAGTCCCCCAGACACATTTAAATAATATAAACAAGCAAACGGTGATTTTGGAGGATGATGACGATTTTGACCCTCGTGCCGAAGAAGTGCAAGTGAAACTAAATAATAGGAGAAAATCTTCCGTACGTATACATTTGACGGATCCTTCTGGAGTTAGAGAATCTATAACTTCTGATGATATTCATGAGAATAATTTAACTGAATCAGCGCGAGACTTGCTAGGTGGCAGCACTACAGATCTAACACAGCTAGGTGATTCCCCTCTGAATCCAATAGAAGCCAATGAAATCGATCCGTTTGACACCACGATAGTCGATAAGATTGTCGCACCTGGAAAGGTGGAGTTAAAGTTACTTGAAAAAGAACTAATAGATTCAACTCCAGTTACTATTTATAAAGTTCCAAGTGACCCTGACTTTGATCCACGCGCTGACGAAATAGAAGATATTAAAACAAGTAGACGGTCTTCTCGTCCGGAAAATTTAACAGTTAGCAAAAGTGTTGTTTTTTACATCGATGGCACAGAAGAAATTTCATTCTTAGACAAGCACGCTAAACTTAATAAACCATTGACACCATACTACTCTCGCGAAGTCTCTATAACAGAAGATTTATGTGAAGATTTCGAAGCGAAAAACAAAGTCACAAATAATTTACATCGGACGCGTTCGGATGAAGATTTACCATCTCATAATTTGCTATTAAATACAAAAAGACGCCATTCTGAGTTTCCTCAAACTGGTAATTTAAACGATATCCCGTCTAGAAAATCTCATCTAGATCTACTTCAAAGTGAGGGATTTTACATTGCAGCAAAAGTTTTAACCCCCTCTGGTATTCCATCGGTACAGGGTAACAATTCAAGTAACGAACCTCAAGACCCTTTTGATACTTCATTTGCCAGTGATATTAAACCAAGCAAAACTGAATTACGACTCTTAGCCAAGGAGTTTTCTTGTGAAGATTCTTCTGATTTAGAGGAACATGCCAATAAAACATTATTAGAAACAGAAGACGATCTATTTCAAATAAAAGCTCTTACACCTGAAACTTTAGATACACAAGAAACAGCTTGTGAGGATTTTGATCCATTTGATACATCTTTCGCTAGTAATCTTGCCCCAGGTAAAACTGAAGTCAAACTTCTGGAATCCGAATTTTTGAACTAGATATTTTTAATTAATAATCAAAATGGCTTACAACCCTTTTTTGAGCCTAAATGAACCAGCAGCACCTGTTACCACAGATGTTTTAAACCCCTTCGTAATAACAGCTGATACTGAAAATGAAGTCGTTAGTGGTAATGATAACCCCTTCGCTGCAAGTAATCCTTTTTCTGATTTTGACAATAGCTATGAGCCACCCGCTGGTGATACCGTTCCTATAGATATATTCGGCAACTCGGAACCCATGGGCGCTAAACAATTTGATGATAATAACTCTACAAACATTTTCCATCAAAGAATTGAAGATACATTTGTAAAACCTACAGAATTAGATTTAATTGCCACTAAAGTTGATGACAATTTTACGACTAATAATAGAATCGACAATGAAGACCTCATGCGGCCTGTTCCTAAAGAAACTCAAAATTTAATTCTGAGCGTTACTGGCCAAATGGAGTTCACAAGTTCGCATTTGCTTAATCGTATACCACCAACAAGAACTCCGAGCCCAGTCTCCGTACGTGATATCCATTCACCAAGTCCTACACCTGATTTCGATATGATGGAAGAATCATTAGCGCCAAGTTCAAACATTGATCTGACTAAAAGCCCATCCAGGCCAGCGAGACCACCACCCGTTCGCCCTCCACGCCCGGCTCCCCCACCCAGACCACAGCTCCCACAGCCATCTCAAGTTTCTGCGCCATTAGATGACATAAATCTCTTTGATGCCCCTGTACCAGTAGCTGTAAAACCAACAAAAGAAGCCATACTCAGTTTATATTCAGTACCTAAAAAAGAAGAAGCTCCTATTGATTTTCTAAGTGATGATATACCATCAGAGATACCGTCAAGTTTGGAACAGCCAACAAGTATAGCTTCAATTACAACTGAAACTGATACTTCAACTTTAATATTTACTGATTCAGGGTGGAAGGATTCTATTCAAGAAAACCAGCGGATAAATGAAACTGAGATGACAGAAGAATTTGGTGATCACAATGATAATGCTGATATGGATACTATGGAACCTGAGAATAAAAGTTTTACTTCTGAAAATATTTCTCAACCCTTTGCTACAGAAGTGAATCAGTATCACTCAGAAATAGATTATAACCCTTTCGACATAACTGAAGAATCTGTTACACCAAATGTGGCTACCGATATTTTCGGCTTAAAAACAACGGATACATCGGTTTCTCCAACCAGTGATACCTATCAAAATGTTAATGAAGTTAGCTTTATTCAAGAGACTTGTGGTAGAGAGGACATGGAAATAGTGAGTGGAGCTTTTGATACTACGACGAATGTATGTGCAGCTACGGAATCGACCATCATAGAACATGTCGACAAAGCAAATTATTTTGAATGGGAACAGACGGAGGCGATGGTTCAAGATACATTTCCTGAATCCCAAGATGCTTTTGATGAATTTTCTGCGAAGTTTGATTCGGCTACAGGAGTCCACAAGGCCACAGGTGAGTTGAACTTTACCTTTATACATCGATATAGAATACCCAAGATACACGTTCGCCTACAAATTCGTGTTGAAAAAGTGTCCCATGCTTACTTGTAAGTGTGTGTGTGTGTGTGTCTGTGCAAATAATACAAAATATACCCAATGCCACTTTAGAATTTAGAAATGCAATCTTATTATGCATACTTAAAGTTTTTTCCAATGCGAGATTGAGGTGGATATGACATTACGTCATGAGGTCGTCAGCGCGCCACTGTGAGGGCAACTGTGCTAAATATGAATTCTAGCACAGTTTGGTAGTGCCATATTTTGAGCGTTGATGGTGTATCTTGGGTATTCTATATCGATGCCTCTACAGTTCTACAGATATTATTAGAAGGGCATTATTTAATAGTGGTTTTTAGAAGGGGAAACTCTGTCCAATTGAATAGTGGTTATGTATTTCGAGTAAATAGGAAAGTCATTGGGCGAAGTGTATTATTTGTAGTGTGGTTTCTATTATTTTTTTAATGGTAATTTGATGAATTGATTAAAATAACAATATTGGCATTTAGATGCTTGGGGTGACGATGGAAGCTCAGATGTGGCACCGGGCGGATTCGAGTCAGAAGCGTTCGATCCGTTCCTCCATATGCAGGCCCCGCTGGTCCCAGCCGCCACACCACGCCTCGACCGACAAGGTTCCGCCGATTCTGCTGATGACACCTTCTCTGTGTTCATACGGTGCGTACTTTTATTTATGCCGCTAATATTTGCATAGACATAGACTAATTTACTATTAACTGTTGTTGTCTACAGCCCTAAAGACAGCGAAGGAACCACTGAAGGCGGCTCGGTGCCAGCGTTGGCGCCTCCTCCGAGACCCCAGATCGCGCCAGAGTCGCCGCGAGCCAACCCCTTCGATAAAAGTGCAGTTGACATGATACAGCAGCAGTTCCAAGCGGACCAGCGTATGTATTTCATGGAATTTATCAGCCGCCCAAGTGGCGTGCAATTTGTCCAATCAGTGGTGATAACTTTCAGCCGAGCTGGGGCGGCAACGGTCGGGCAGCGGCGGCGAGACGCCTCCCACGCCGCTCTTCGACGAAGACGTATCGGCTCCTCTCGAGGACTTCCCCCGCACCACCTACTCCGGGCCCGGCTGGGAGATGCACCTGCGACAGCCCAACAAGAAGAAAATAACTGGACAAAGGTTTTATACTTTCTCAAGGTATCTGTAATATGTAGTCGGGCCGATATGAGAAGCATACGTACTGTCTATCACTGTGTCATTTTGTTCATGATCTGTTCAAAATCTATTACATTTTAACATGGTTTTCACCAATGAACAGATAATTAACACCTGGATTCATTTAAATATTTTTGGAAATTCGAGTATACGTAACGATAGTTGTTGTAGGTGTTGGAAAACAATTGATCCAACTTGGAGCTTTCATTGCAATCACTCTGTAATTATTTTGATATATTAATATGTAGGTAGGTATAGCCAATAATGTATGATGTTTCCATTTAAGTGCAGATGGAATACCGATGCCTATTTCCTAAGCTTAGGTATTGCACATTATACCTTAGCTAATTATACTTTATGTGTTACTGGTACTTCCAATAAAATTCACATATTGAAGTAATTGGAAAGCTTATTAAATTGGCATAATAATAATCTTTATTACATTATCATAATATTTATACGTGAAGCAGAACTTTGTACCCCTTTTTAGGAAGAATGTGCGAACAGGCGAATTAAAATAAACACGCTTGGAGAACACACACATATATACCTGGCTTACTCTTGAATTATGGTCAAATTTCGACCAATGGGCGACCACTAGTATTATTAAAATTACAAATAAACAACAATTTAAATGTATCTACCAACAAATCGATTTGCTGCCGCACATTTTCCTACGTCGGCATTTTACGTGCAAACTAAAATCACAAATGCGAGCAGGGTGCGATCGTGCGCTTATCCGCCCTTTATCACAGATCAAAACAAAATCAATAGTAATTTTCATTTAAAAGGTGTATGGTCAAGCAAGGATCGTAAGTACAACCTAAATTTAATCGCTCTCACATGAATGTGTATTGTATAATTTTTTTATCTAATTTATCCAGTTTATCCAACGCAAAGACCAGTTCTTAGTAAGACCCATGCAAAGAAAGTAGGATAGGTGTACTTATCAAAAGAATTAGATGTTTTTCGTTAGTTTAGTTACCCAAAGAGACAAAAACAGGGAAGTAAAGGATTACTAATTATTATCAGTTTGATAAATAATAAAAGTTCCGGTTGCAGGTTCTGGAAGAAGGTGTGGGTGCGTGTGGTAGGTACGGGCGCAGGCGAGAGTCCAGCCCTGCAGGTGCTGGCGGCAGCTGGAGACCGCGAGCCACTGCACGAGCTGCCTTTGCAGGCTTGCTACTCGGTCTCTGACATCGCCGCGCAGCAGTTCGACCAGTTCGGAAAGATCTTCACTGTCAAACTGCAATATGTCTTCTACAAAGAGAGGCCGGGGGTTCGGTAAGTAGGGTTTGGGAGTCGGTTTTGTTGGGATCCCTCAGCATTCTGTCCAAGAAGATAGTTAGTTTGAAATGAAAAAACGACATCGAAATCGGTCTATTCATTTAGGAGCTACGATGCCGCAGACAAACACACAAATACAGATATATAACCACGTCAAACATCCTTCTTTTACGTCGTAAAAATGAACAAAATAAAATATTACTTTCATACAAAATGACCGGAAGTACCTACCGCACAGGCCAGGCCAAGTAACGAAGGCAGAGCGCATCACCAATAAGCTGTCCCAGTTCGCGGCGTACGCCATCCAGGGCGACTACCAGGGCGTCAAGGAGTTCGGCAGCGACCTGCGCAAGCTGGGCCTGCCCGTCGAGCACGCGCCACAGGTATGGCCCGCTCAGGTGTTTCTTCATACCTGACGCCGGCATCCCGAATGATTATACGGTGTGTATCGCAGGTGTCGCAGCTCTTCAAGCTTGGCTCACTGAACTATGAGCACGTCAAGGAGTTCTCGTGCATTGTGGAAGAGGCACTGTTCCGCATACCCGCGCACCGCGACCGCGCACTCACCTACAAAATGGAAGAGGTAATAATATTATAGTTCAGTATGTTAGATTAATAAATTAATTTTTAAATAAAAAATGAAACCGACCTCAAAACGCACTAAAAAGTGGAAAAAATAATTTTGTGAACTAAATGAAATTAAAAATCGTAAATAGTGTTGATAAATAAAATTCATGTAAATTTAACAAGGATATAAAATTGTCCTGTTTCTCATTCAATGTCACATGTCACTCATCCAAATCGGTCTACGGTACGTACGGTCTACGTCGCCATGACGTACGAGCGGAACATCGGAAAAAATATATACGTCGAATCGATAACCTCCTTTTTGGTTTTTTTGAACTCTCATGCATTTTGCGTGTTGTGCTGGAGGTTCTGGGTTCGAATCCCGAGGTAATAAATGAATATTACGGTTGGCTAGGCACAGGAGGCTGATCACCTACTTGCCTGTAAAGAAAATGACCAGTGAAACAGATACAGAATGCCCCACTGGGAGTTACGGAAATTCACTTTTTTTCTTCGACTATTTCCATACAGGTTCAAGTGACGGCGGTGGACGAGCTGTACGTGGAGCAGGAGGCGGACGGCGCGGTCGTGAAGCAGATTGCTCGTGTCCGACTCTTCTTTCTGGGCTTTCTCAGTGGTAATGACTAACGCGATCCCCTCTTCTCAGTGCCCGCGTTCTTAACGCTTCTCGCTTAACGCATCCGTCTGCTCACAGGAATGCCGGACATAGAACTGGGAGTGAATGACTTGCGGCGACAAGGCAAAGAGGTGGTGGGAAGACACGACATTATCCCTGTCGCCACCGAAGAGTGGATCCGCGTTGAGAACCCCGAGTTCCACACCTGCGTCCAGCCCGATGAGTTTGACAAGTGTCAGATCATCAAGTGAGGGGTTTATTATTTAATACATATTACTATTATGCCTAAATTTGAATTAAATAATCTTACTAAGAAACTACTAATGTTAAAATAGGCGCATAGTAGACATCGAGTTGCGGAAAACAAACCCGTCAATACTTATACTAACTACTAATGTTTGATGTATGATGTACCTACAGGTTTAAGCCTCCCGATGCATGCTACATAGAGCTGATGCGTTTTCGAGTGCGTCCTCCAAAAAACCGTGAACTGCCGTTGCAACTAAAGGCCGTATGGTGCGTCACGGGCAATAAGGTGAGTGAATCGGGAGATGACGAGGCCTCAGAGAGATAACACTTGTAGACTATCATCGAATTGCGCAGGTGGAGTTGCGGGCGGACGTGTTGGTGCCAGGATTCGCGTCGCGCAAACTGGGTCAGGTACCCTGCGAGGACGTGGCCGTGCGTTTCCCAATTCCCGAGTGCTGGATCTACCTCTTCCGTGTCGAGAAACACTTCCGCTACGGTTCTGTTAAGTCCGCTCACAGGTATATGCTCAATTGTCCTTAGCCGCTGTCGCTTGCTCGTTCCATAGCTGCTAACAAGTCACAAATTGCTATTCAGACGCACGGGCAAGATTAAAGGCATTGAGCGATTCCTGGGCGCCGTAGAAACGCTGCAGGAGTCCCTGATCGAGGTGACGTCTGGCCAGGCCAAATACGAACACCAGCACCGCGCCATCGTGTGGCGAATGCCGCGCCTGCCCAAAGAAGGACAGGGTATTCGCTTTCAAATACATTTAATGAGTGACTTTCAATTCATTTATCGCGTATTATCTCTTCAAAGTATTCTGTAATTATAATTTCTATTGCAATCATCTTTACATCGATATTCAAAGCTGTCAAAATCAGTGGATTCAGGCGACAAATGGTATATTATATACTGTTGAATTTAAACCTTTAGGCGTTTAACTTCAACAAGACATCCTTTTTCTTTTAAATTTAATATACATCATTTTATATTTGAATGGATATTAAAAGTTTAATCAAGCTTATTTTTAATGATATGTACCCACCTTTTATCTGTGCGCTTAGTTGATCTAAATAAATAAAGCACTATGGTGGTGTCGAACGGCAGGTGCGTATACAAGCCACAACCTGGTGTGTCGCATGGCGCTGACATCCTACGACCAGATCCCGGAGCAGCTGGCGCAATGGGCTTTCGTGGAGTTCACGATGCCGGCCACGCAGGTCTCGCACATGACGGTGCGCTCCATCTCGCTGCAGAACCACGACAACGACCCACCCGAGAAGTACGTGCGGTATCTCGCGCGCCACGAGTACCGGTCAGTATGATAAGACCGCTTGGACTTGGCAAAAGTTCTTCGTCCAAAGGCACCTTACGTCGCTGCAACCAAGCGAGATACACAATTGTCTCTAAACTTAAATGTAATAAACACGCGCAGATAGTGATGCGTGGCTTGTTTCAGCGTGGGCATCGAGCGCACGAGCGGGGCGCCGGCGGCGGCCTACTCCATCGCGGCGGCGGTGCCGGAGCCCGAGCGGGAGCCCGAGCCTGCTCCCGCCCCTGCGCCGCTCTCCTCCGACTCCGACTCGGACTAAGCGGAGTTAAAAAAGAACAATAACTATTTAGGTAATTCTAGGTACATATATTGAATAAATTTTATATTATTCAATAATAAAATCATGTTTGTAACTTTTTTAGGAGTGTTTACGTATGTAGGTATAAGTTGTTTATAGGTATCTTGTAAAGAAAGCATATTTAAAATAAATGTGCAATTGTTATAATAAATAGATCGAACTGGACGTTCCCACCGCGCTTTAGGACCCAGAAATGTGTGAAGATTATATTGTAACTACTCACATCGTGCGTACGAAACTTGCTCCAAGTATACCAATATGTATGTACTGAATGTACTTACACATAAACATCTGCTAATAACATTAGGTATTGTGTATTCATCGGAGAAGGTGGTTAAAATTAACTCTAAGCACAATAACGAGAGGAACTCCGAACTACATTACATTATCACAACTAAGAAGTAGGAATGCGTCATAAACTCAAAAGGTTTGAAGCGTTTCTATTTAGCTATATTAAAAGTTTAAATGGTCCAACTGTTTTTCTTACAAAGTATTTAAAATCTGTTAAATTGAAAAATAAAATAATAAGAGTATTGTTTAAAGCGGTTATCTATTTTCTGTAATAACATAAGCGTGTAAATACTAGACACAAGTGAGGTTAAATTATTTACTTAATTTAAAATAAAATAAATTTTAATAAAGCAATGATCAAGTTCATAAATAATATATTTATAATCTGTATAAGTGGCAGGAAGCCGGGAGAGCTCTTAGATTTAATTGCTATATCGGCAACGGCTGAAGACAATTGGCAATGTACCTATTATCAGCTTAACTTCAGAATAAGTGAGTAACAATTAACTTACGTAGAAAGAGTGAAAACAATTTTAATTATAAGTTACAAAATACTATATAATATGTTGTATAGAGGTTGAAATTTAGGAAAATTAGTATCTTCAAGAATCTTCCTCCGTCAGGCACAAGGCCATCGCCAGAGAGGAGGGGAAGTAGAGAGAGGGTGGAATGCCCCAGAAGAAGCAGCTGCTCTAGCCAGCTAGAGATTAAAAAATATTTAATCAAATGCAAAACACCCACATAGTTTTTGAAATAAAAGTATGTATATGGTCTTTATAGTTAGGCATTCTCTCCAGAACCTGACCTGGATACACCTATGTTCCTCAAATCAATTTGTCTTGTACACAGTCGGCTAGCGACGCCCTTGGTCACGAACCTTTCACATTACTGTGCTGTGTATCTTCCTGTAAAGCACTTACTCATAAATTTACAAAAAGGATTTATGTACATAGTATTTTCTTCTACAACATTATTTTAAACAGCAAAGTAGAAAGTTCAGCCTTTCAAGCAGTGCTGATTAGCCACGTAGCCGATTGTGACTCAATCATTTTAGCAAATCATTATAAAAATATATTGTAACGTATAAACTGTGTGAATACATGTCGATTGAATATGTTTATAGGTAATGGAGCACAAAACTTTCCAGTGCGTGTACCTTCAGGCGATGCTAACTATAATTATGTTATAAAATTATCGAGTTAAGACAGTAATATTCATTATAAAATATATTATGAATTTGTAATTAGAATGCTTATTGATATAATCACTAGATGACGCTGTTATAACTCTTTCATAATTAAATATGTCTAACCTTGATGAAAATGTTTCAATGTTACTCACACGTACTACGTAGGAGCTTCTTAGACTGGCAGCGGATCCGAGCTGCGAAAACCGGGTCGGTGGTTCAGATAATGGCATCGAGACACACCGACATTCAGGTTATTATAACATACATTTGATATGCCCGTATTGTATCTAAAGCAATTATGTGTAACGAAGTTTTGTTAGTTATTTTATAGAGTAATAGATATCTGTTATTAATATTAAATTGTTATTTGGATAGATTTGGTATTCTAACTTCGAATACCGAACTTCTTTCCAGTAGTAGTCCATGTCGTAGAATATTAGTCACATAACGTTCGCTCGTGCCTGGATTGTCATCAAGATTCAAGAGAGCAGAGGTATTCCCGATGATCTAAAACAAACCGAGTGGGGAAGGACGAGTTTACGATGTCAACTCTTCCACTCTCAAATTTTATTTCATTCATTGAGTCCTGAAATAAAATTTGTAATTAAGCAATGTTTCTAATAATAAAAATTTAACTCAACTGAACATTAAATACTTACTCAGATTCGTCAATTTTACTTTTAGGATTAAGTACACGATGTAGGCAATGATAGGCATAATTAACTTTTTCCTTTACTGCTAGATATAATACTTATTGTTGATTATTAGTTTAGTTTGTATTTTGTTCTTTTGTTTAGTTTATATAATTTCTGTCAAAAAAGTATGTTGCATTTGCCATGCGCTTTGCGCATTCTATATTTTAATTATTATTATTTTTTAATTTTATCAGTGGTCCTTTTTGGCGAATCTGAAGAAAGGCTATAAATAAATTATTAATCATCAATCAAAGGTGTTAATATGAATAACCCTATCTAATAAATACCTAACAGATAATATTATAATCCCATTATATTCGATAATGACATTGCAATATAGATGACAGCTCGGAAACGAATTTGTAAATAAACGATTGTTTTAAGAACAATTACCTATATAGAAAAATAACTATAAACTCTATCATATAATAATAATACATAGTACTTATATCAGACCACGGTTAACGTTTTGTTGTCAATAAAACAATTATAACAATATTTTTCTGTTTGCTTTATATTAAACTAGCGACACGCCCCGGCTTCGCACCGGTATATATACCTACATATAAACCTTCCTCTTCAATCACTCTATCTATTTAAAAAACCGCATCAAAATCCGTTGCGTAGTTTTAAAGATTTAAGCATACAAACACACACACAGACAGAGAAAGCGACTTTGTTTTTAACCAACCTTCAAAAAAACCAAAAAGGAGGTTATCAATAACATATTATGAAAGACGTAAATACTATTCCAGTACTAATTAAAAATAAATTGAATGGCTTGGCGCCGCCTTTCAATGAGCATCATGACAGTTTTATACCCTTGTTGAATTTTACATTAATTTTATTTATCAACACTATTTACGTCTTGTATTAATAGTAAGTTCATTTATAATACAAAATTTATTTTTTACTTTTCAGTGCGTTTTGAGGTCGGTTTTATTTTTTTGTTTAAAATTAATATACCTACCATGTAGTGATGTCATTTAGGCATCCATCTCTTAATATTATAGAATATACTTCTGTCTAAGGTTTAGGCATCTACCAGAGACCTGGGTTCGAAAGCTTGAAAACCAATTTTACGGTTGCTTAAGAAATTTTAGTGAAGTGTTTGAACTGCTGAAATAAAATAAAATTAAGGTAATAAATAATTTCAATAGATAGTAGGTATACTTCCTATATACATATATCTACCACCTATCGAATCCAATTTTTTTTTGTCGTGTTAAGACACGTTACTTATAAATAAAAAAATTAAATATAAATAAAACGTAAAAAGATTGATACCCTTATAAGAATCGATATTGGTAAAGTCCCCATGTTATTAACTGAAAGGAAATTAAATGTAAATTAATTTTTGGGGTGGGCTACCCTTATCACTTAGGGGTATGTCAGTAAAGCCGTTTCGGACGAGTAAGGTTAACATTGTGACAAGAATTTTATATATAAGATGTTGAGCTGAAATAAAAATCATCGGGATACATCAGAGTAAGTAGGTATATTTATTATTGGGTATCAGAGTAGTACGTGATACGTGGCGCAGCAAGGTGCTCTTTGAATTGAATTTTGTGCAATGGCAAGACAGGTGAGACGGGGCGCGTGCGCGGTGCGGCGGACAGAGGCACCCTCAACGAGGGTAGAGTGCGGGCGAGCGGGCCCCTCGCTCACCTCGCGAATCGTGGACAGCACTCGCCCTCTCTCCACAGTGCTGCGCATCTCTCCTCCGTGCGTGGCAGTGCCGGGCATCCCGAAGTTTATGCGGAGCGCGCGCCGCCGCCGCAGCTGACAGGTCAGTCTGGGTGCCCCCGAGATGGCTTCACCACTCGCACACCCCTCGTGTCAATGAACCCCCTGACTCTAACCTATTAACCTACTCCGTTGAACTATTAACGTATAATCCTGTTGCACAGTTGCACTCGTAGGTACCGATTAACTCAAATCCCATGATTATTCCTCTAAATGTCAATCGTTTTTTCGAAATTTATCGCAATCATTTTGCATATGACACTGTTAACGAAATCGATATTAAGTTTGCAGACGCTGTGTAAAACGGTGGCAGACAATTATCGAACATAGGAAATAAATGGTAAATAACATTTTTGTGTAACAGGTGCCAACCTATCTACCTATGCTCTACATTTATGTCCTATACCTACTCCCTTCTAGCTAAATCCATGTTAAAACAATCTTCATTTGTTTCTGTACCTAAGTGTTAACTTGTATACCAGAAGTGGGTGACAGGCGAATAAAATAATCGTGTTAGATAGGTGAGAGTTCTAACCTTTAAGTTGATAAAGTACATATCGATTGTGGAAGTGAATAAAATCTAGCCATGATATACCTACCTACGTTTCAAACTTCTTAACGTTTTAAAGCGTCTAGTAAGTAGGTAGGTACCTACTGCTTACTGCATAGTTCTGCGAACTAGGTTTTGCTAGCCTTTCTATCTTCACACAAAGCTATTCCACATATTACTTAGTTATTTATGGTGAACTATATTTAAAATACCTCTGGTTATATAGAAAACTACTTAATATCTAAAGGAAAAGACAATTTCTTGTTCAACAGCTGTCTTAGAATCTTTAATAGTTTTATTGTATGTGTATTTCAGCTGTGATGTGAGAGTAGCATCGCAGGGCAGACGCGTAGCGAGTGTGCGGCGGATGGCGACCAGCGGCGGCGGGGAGCGGCGGCCCCGGCGCGGACCCGCACCTATCGCCTCTTTCGACCACGATGTCTCTGACGAGGTCTACAAATATTAGATGCATTTGTTAGAAATTCCTTTATTTACTATTTAAAATAATAATACATTATATATTATTACAACATCATATTATAATTAATCAATATTTAAACACTACAGATAACACAGTATATACAAAGCAAATAATGAACAAGTTATTTATATGTCTCGACGGTACCGCAGCTCACAACAGAATCGCCTGTGCTGCGCCCAGTAGCGGTTTTTATATCATTTCTATACAATGTTGCAACATCCCGACCACCCACGAGGGTAGTTCGAGATAAATGTTCGGACATTCAAACGTTTTTAGTCGTTACCACAGCGAGAGTATTTTTTTCTATTACATTCTTCCTTTATCTACCTTATCATCGCATTGTACTTCAACACAATCTAATGATGACACCCGATTTCATTTCAGTCGAGTCCTGAAACGAAGCAAACGTTCCGGTTACCAGAAATCCGCGAGGACGCCGGGGCCAGTCTCGCGCCGCCTGAGCAGCGGTCACGTTCCCACTCATCACCGGCCGTCGGCTTGCAAGCGCCAACCACGCCCCGCATCGATATCTCGCGCGCATCCAGCTCCAGTCACCACGATTCGCGCGACAGTTCACCCGAGATGGCGCTATTCGCAGGCGCGAGCTCCGGTGAGGAGACTCGCGCCAAGTTAGAGCTCGGCTTTCGCGAGGATGGAGCGCTCGACCTGCGTTCTTCTACTGAAGAGCTCGCATTTCTAGAAAACACGCCTGGTAATGGAGATACACGAGTGCCTGTTACTGCGCCGCCTTCGCGAAGGCATTCTCGAAAAGACAGTCAAGGGTCTGAGACGGCGTTGCTGGCAGTCTCGGGACGAACGAGCAGACTCTCCAGTGTGGGCTCTCAGTGTTCCGCGCATTCAGCTCTTTCAGGGTTCAGCCACGCCAGTCGCGTTTCAAGGCTGTCTGTCGTGTCCGGCATGTCACGGTCGCCCTCACCTCACAAGATGTTGCTAGAGACTTCGTTCTGTGGGCCGAAACCGATAGAAACTGATCCCGAAATTTGTGCAGCCGCAGTAGAAGAAAGACTACTCGAAATAGCTAAGTTATCAACTGAAGCTGCAACACCAATGCCACCTGTAGATGCGCGTGATAGGCGGGAAGTTAGGACCGAAGTTACTGTAGAAAGTTCAAGCGTTCGAGCGAGCACATCCACAAGAGTGGCTTCTCCCGCCCCGCCTGCAACCGTGCCTATACCGTCGATAGCCGCAACGACGGCGTCGACGACCGAAACGGTTGTGACAGTGAAACAGTTACATTCTCCCACCACCATTCCAGCAGATGAAGAAAAGAGGATTAAAGAAACGAGAAACCGTGCCCAACGGAGGACGAAATCAAAAGATCATCGCGATTATTCAGAGCCCGAAGTGTATAAAAGTTCAAATAGATCAAGAAATATTATTCGTATTAGACTCAAGCCCGATGGTGAATATGACGACGACGACGATGAGAGTGATCGCACATTGATAAACGTTGAACCGGCTCGAAAACCCGTTACCTTAGAATTGAACGAAAGTAGAGTGAGCGACCCTGTGGCGTTAATTAGCGTACAGACGACGCGACGTCGAGATAGCCGCACGCCTTCTCCGAGTGGCGCCCCCGTCTCACGCAAGTCTTCATTTTGCTCTCTGTTTAAATCGAAAGAAACTATTGCTTCACCAGATTCTCCATCGGATGCATTGAAACGAAAAAAAAGTCTCAACGAAGGCCGTTCTCGCAGCAAAAGCAGAGACCGCTCCGTGACTCCTACGTCTGCGGGCAAAATGAAAGGATCAGTGTTGTCACTATTTAAAACACCGCGAAAAAGCACCACATCACCGTCGGCGAGTTCGAGAGACGGATCTCCAGTTGTGCAATCGCAGCGACAGTTTCCTCAAATGCCATCTGATCTTCAGCGAGGAGAAAAGCTTAAATATTATGAGGAATCTAAAGAAGGTATTATTCATATTCCTTTGCGCACACCACCCGACGAATTAGACACGGATCTCGAGAAAGTCGAGTCCCAAGTGCACGATGCGCCTCGTCCTTCATCCGCTCCACAAGTGAGATCAGGAACACCCGTTTCTTTGACGTCGACCTCTTCGACGAAGCCCATAAAGAGGACAGTTCTACCCGACGGAAGCATCATTATTCCCTTACATTCTCCCACTGAAAGGACATCGAACGTATCGATCACAGCTGAAATAGCGAAAACTGATCATAGTAATATTATACCTAAAAAGGACCAATCGTTAAGTGAAACAAAAGTATCAAATGATAATTCAGTAATCTTCCAAAAAAAGAATTTTGTCGAGAACGCGTCCACTTCGGATAAATCGATCAAGACAAAACGTAGAGAACGTTTGACGTTCACAACGCACGTAGGCAGCCAGGAGCAAGTATTCAGTACGCAATTCAGTATAACAAAGACTCCCAGTGTCACTAGCGAAATATCAGGTTCAATTCCAAGTTTTCCAGAGAGCGAAGACGTCAGAACGATACAGACAGAACAGGAACCGGTGGCAACAGCTACGGCGTTAGAAAATGAAGTAAACGGAGGGGGCGAAGCCATCTTCCCTCGGGTCTACAGGGAAGATCAAACAGTGGACAACATAAAACCTCTAGAAAATGCCATGGAAAGCGTCGAGAGATCAGCACCTGGATCGCCGCAAGACCCCGGACGTGATTCCTCCGAATCGGAAACGGGATCGGACGTAGTGACGCACGGCGGCAGCGACGTGGAGCGGCGAGGGCTCGTCATTCAGGAGTCGTTCGAGGAGCTCCCTTACGTCCCGACGACGCTGCCACAAGAGCGATCCGTGGCCGTGCCCATTGTACCAGTTCGCGATCGAGGCGGAGTGTGCGTAGCGAGCGTGCGGCGGCCACGAGCCACCCAACCTGCTCCGTCTGCTGCTCCTCTGCCCGTGCAGGCCGCGACACCGCCGCCGCCTCCCGCCGACCGCATTCACATCCGGCTGCCACGCCGCCCTCGAGCCTCCTCAGCCTCAGCGGCGCCGCCGCCTCCGGAGAGAGTTCGTACTCGAAGTGGCAGTGAAAGTAAGTGCTACTATGATAGACTATACAAATTATAGTTCTTAGTTCATACGTCTTTGGAGCCAAAATTTATTTTTAAAAACCCTTAATAATAATATTCTCTGCCGAACATCAGCTTCCCATTGTAGAACAATTCTTTCGAATATTAAAAATAAATTGTTGTTTGTAATCAGACAGATGAGATCTATAGTTATTTGCACTTTTTCAAAAATATAGAAAATTCACATAAAAATGTAGTATAATAAGCACAAGAATCAATTAATAATATTAGTAAAAAAAGAAACCTCTGCTCTGTTAAAAGTTTAGCTTTGAGTATTAGTTCTTAGTTTATTGATTTGGAAATAAATTAATCTTCTTTAATGTAATAATTCAAAAACATTTCTAATTAGGCACCATTGAACCGCAGCATGATTGATGTTACCATTACCATGACATTTCTTGTCTCAACAGTAAATTACTTAGTATTAAAAGCCTGTGTTCCTTCAGGTGCCTATATCAGGGGCTCCACGGCTCATACCTAACAATAATAATGTAATAATATTATGTAACGTGAAAATAGGAGTAGCAATGCCTACTAGTGGTTAATTAAAAATCTTCCATAAATTCCACCTTTGACATTATTTTCTATTCCAAGACATAAAGAGTTCATATAATACTTAATAGTCCAGGATACCTGGAGCATTTTTGTATTTGATTACTATCAAGCTAATTTTTCGTGAGTAGCTTCATTTCGATGAGACGCCCAACAATTTCCTTACGAAAACTCCCGATTGTGGGAGGAAATAGCGGTAGCAGGGATAAAATATGTTTATTAGATGATTCTCAAAAAATTATATATATATATAGCTGGTTGATAGAATATATAGAGGATAGAAAAATGATCTTGTGGTATTAACGATTTCTGAGCGAGGGACCGCGATAACGTACCATGCATTTTTTAGGACAATGTGATTGTTTAATAATATGAATATTACCTAAGTAAAAAAATCTGCTGGATGGTAATCATTTTTAATGACTTCGTTAGCGATACATTTTGGAAGGAGGGGACTCTGATCAAACCATACATTTTGTAGGACAAATATTTTTTCGAATAATTTAGATAATTATCTTGAGATTTAACAAAAAAAAAACCAGCTATTTACTAATAAATTTTTGAGAATTATCAAATCAACATATTTTATCCCTGCTACCGCTAATTCTTCCCACAATCGGGAGTTTTCGTAAGGAAATTGTTGGGCGTCTCATCGAAATGAAGCTACTCACGAAAAATTAGCTTAGTAGTAATCAAATACAAAAATGTACCAGGGATCCCAGACTATAATAAATTTGTTCGACAAAATAAACGACATACATTTCACGCGTTTCCTGTTTTCTGTATCTATCTAAATACAAGTAAAACTTTGTTTATAAAAAATTATTGGAACTGACTTTTAAGACAAGCAAAAATGAATTCAGTGTTCTTAGGGAAGGCTAACAGGAGTCGTGTGTGGTCCGCAGTGGGATCGCGCAAGGGAGATTGGATCGACTTCTCGGAGGTGCCGGAGCGGCGCAAGCAGCCGAAGCGCATCCAGACGCTGCCGGCTGCAGCTGGCGGCCGCGAGGCGGTGAGCTACGTGCCTCCCGAAAGGTGTCGCTGCGAGTGCCACGCCAACCCCCCGCCGCCCGACGCTCTGCCGCTGCTGCCGGCTCACGCACAACTCTTCGCACACGAGTAAGAACCTATTACGTACCTACCATCAATCGGAAGGTAATTTTAAACCGACTTAATGAATAATGATTAAATAAATAAGCACGTTAAGTTTATAATACCTCTCTTTTTTCGTCAAAGGTAATTACTTATCTCCTGTACTTCTGTCGTGGTTGAAGCGAGTTCCTAATAGAAGATTGTGTATTCAGATCGGCGAGTGCGGAGGGCGAGCGAGAGGATGGCAAGGCGCTCTTGCAGCAGGAAGAAGCCGCCCCTTTCACTGCTGACTTGGACCTTCATAACCACAACGACATTGTGAGTTATCTACTTATATCAATTGTTATTGTAGACACACTGGCTGTGCCATAGCGTAATGTTACTGCCTTCCTCGAAAAATGGACTTAAGTAGATATCCATCACAAAAATAATTTTTCAATTCGAACCAGTATTTTTAAATTGTCTTCAATTTCGCTTGTAATCGTCATAACTTTTTCTTTTTAAAGCAATTGAAGGACTTGCATCAAATTTAGGATGGCAATTGGAAAATGAGCTCCCGTATTTTTAATCCGGTCGAGCTGTGTGAGAGAATCCTGAGCTAGAAATAGTGATAGCTGATGCGTTGTCCACAGATTGAGCCGCACTGACCGCTTCGCTAGTTGGAGGTGCAGAGGGGGGAAGAATTCCTCGATTCTACAAGTTTTAAAAACTTTTTAAATATTCTCTATTGACTCAAACTGAGATGTTATCATTTTGAAGTTGTAAATTTACCCTGTAGACATAGGTAATTTCTATCCGCTACCGTTGACCTTCAATTTTGAATGTTTATAACTGTTAGTCTATTATTTAAATAAGATTGTCCGAGACTCCGAGCACGGGCAAGCGCGACGGAGCAGAGATTTTATTGAATCTCGTGTCTGAAGTATTTGTTATTAATTGGTCCAACCGAATCGGAAAGTTGACTCCGTCACGATTGCCGCCCATTCATGTCTTTTCTTGCTCAACTTACCTATTGTTGCTTATCGTTTAGTTAGATCAAATTTAGATTGTTAAAGCAATAGCTATTGATATCACTATTTCTAGAATCTGTGATGATATCATGTTAAGATTTTATTTTAGGCTTAAGTAAATGAGATTTTTGACGTCGAAGTATACGCATCACTCCTCTTGGTACGCGAACAACCTAACGTAAAATCCAGTGTTTCCACTTTTTTTTCTTCTTTTCCCCTAAAATCCTTTAAACATCCATATCTCAATAAAAAAGCCCAAGGTAGTGGTCAAAACATGTTTTCCCTAAAAGTGCAAGCAACTCTTGAACAATGGCGACACACTTGCTATCCTCAGTTCTCACCCGTCGAGGATATAAGCTTTTCAAATGTTTCTACCAATTCTGTACCAACACCAACAACTTGCTGTTTACATCTTTTGCTATTCAGGAATTCACATAATCATATTAGAGTAAGCTTTTTATTAAATTATAAAACAATTACGGTTGCGTCGATGTTTTGCGTATTATTTTGATGGAGCGGTGGACCATATTAAGCCGCTATTTCAAATGGGTATCAAACGTCCCTGTTGAGGACTCTTCAGCCAGGTCGTCGCTACAAGGGGTAGCCAGGGGTACCTGCCCCCCTTGTGATTGAAAAATATTTAGACAAATGCAAAAAAAACCAGTCAATTTACTTGTGACTCTAAAACCCAGTATGAAACAGCAAAGTTTTACCATCCTTCTCTTCAGACTAGCCTGGGTACGCCTTCCATCTTGCAGGCCATCCCGGTTAGCGACGCCCTTGCTGTTTGATTATATCAATATTGTAATATAACTGAGACGCATTACTGTACATTGTACTGACAATTTTATCCACAGATTAGGCAAAAGTCTGAACCTTAAATGAGATATTATATAAATAATTTTTTTGCTTTTCATCTCGTTTCATTATTCACTATCTGGGACTATCCGGGAAATCGATTCATAAACAAATGTAATAAATAGAAAAACAATTTTATTTCTTACATCTCCATACAAATGAGAATAAATGCAAAATATCATTTATAAAAGTGTCGATTGACGCCACGATCATTGAACAAATTACTAAATAAATATAAACATACAGACGGAGTGAACCGCTTCCGGAGTGCCAACCTGCTTTTTAAAGATTATCTTACATAGAATGAGTAGCGTCGGTCGGTGAATGGTGTTTTGATGGCGTTTTCACTTGAAGATCTTGCCCTGGTTGAAAGCGCGACCCTTCGAGTCCTTGCCGCTCCATGAGAAGTAATCATGGACGAGGGTTTTGGTTTCTGGCGCGGCTGGGTCCAGCTTGCGCCACTCGTACGACTCGTAATCGATCTGCCAATCTGGCGAGAGCGGGAAGGCTAGCTCTTGTCCTCGCCACACCCACACCCCAGAAATGGACGAGTCGTCGTCCTTCCCGAAGAGGCAGACGGAGGCAAAGGCCTGCTTGCGCATCTTGTCCAGGCGCTGGAACATGCCCGTGATCAGATTGCAACTCATGAACACCTTCGACAACTCCTCGGGGTACTTGTACTCCGCGAACCAGATCGAGTAGTGCTCAGGGTCGAACTTCTCCCAGAAGTATGGGATAGACTTGGCCTCATCCTCATTCGAGTAGCACCGTTTGAAGTCGTCCATGTTGAACGTTCTGAAATAAGAAAACGAGAGATTCAACTCACTATGCTCTAGGCTAAAAAAATTATATTTTATTCATATGTAAGAATTTAGGACATTAGAATATATTGTTAATGATAGGTATATATTCAAAGTTGTGTTCAGTCAGAAAGGACAAAATTTGAGTCAAAATATTTCCAATTATTGGTTACTTGAACTGATCAAATTGTTCTGAGCTTGACATGAATTCCCTAAATTATATTTACTACAGATAAGACACATATAAATGTAAACCTAAAAGTAACAATATTGGAGCACATAACTCACCCCTTGGGCATGGCATCGAAAGGATCCTTGGATTCTTTAGGCTTCTCGTCAACCTCATCCAGTATTTCTGGCTCTTTCACTTCTTTCTCCTTCTTTGGCTGCTCTTTCTTTTCCTTTTTCTCTTTCTTGGCACCTTCTTGCTGCAATTTTAGAATTAAAAATCAGTGACAAACTTTTACTTCTGTTAAAATATAATATAGTGTCCCGTGTCCCCTAGTGGGGTATGGGGCAGATGCATTTCAGATCCGTTTCACTGATCGATTTTTTTCTTTAGGGGCAAGTAGGTGATCAGCCTTCTATGCCTTGCCAGACCGAGTTTTTTTTATCTCCACCGGGAATCGAACCCAGGACCTCTCTGTTGTAACGCTTACGCGCTTACCACTGGACCAAGGAGGCGGTCAAAATATAATATGGTTCAATTTAATCTGATGTTTGGAGGTGAAAATTGAGTTTAAAAAACTTAGATAAAAGAGATAGATAAGATTACCTTCTTGTCCTTGGTGAGCTCCTGGTACTTCTTAGGATCATAATGAGGCGGAGCGGCGCACAGAGTAATGGGGCCCACCACAGCTAGTACTTGGGGCTGGTTAGCTATTGTCAAGAACCAACGTTGCACATTTACCAGAGGGCTCCGAAGGCTTCCATCTAGTACATGCTGAAAAGTTAAAAATCCTTTCTTCATATACAATTACATACACAATCATTTAGTTTATTATTTGAAAACATCCTCTTTCATTTATTGCTGGGTTTCATCTATTACATTACAATGTTACATTTATTTGTTGAAAAAATGTGACAAATCTTAAGCCAAATTATTCATCAACCTTTAAATGTCAAGTGGAAAAATACTGTTTTTGTTCTCTTCTACTCAACATCATAGAGCCACACATGTCAAACAGATTAATGAAGCTAAAACCATTAAAATAATTACGTTAAATTTTGGATAATTATCTAGTGATTACATAATAATAAAAAACTGATAAAATCAATACCTGGAAGGAGTGTATTAATGTACAGAATACAATTATGTCAGCCAATGAGATACGCTCAGTAACAAGGAAGGTGCGAGACAGCAGGTGATCATCCAATACTTTGAGAGCAGCCAGTAGATCATTCTTTGCGCGCTCTACATTCTGTAAACAAGCAAAATCATTTTTATTAAAATCACTAGCTTAGCTCCATTGTTTATATAAAATATATGAAAAATAAGACATATAATTATGCTATTTTTAACTCTTAAAGGAGAACAATTCCATCATACATGATCATAGCATAGCTTCAACCCTTAAATAAACACATGCAATGTAAGCTCTCGAGAGAATTAGCTTTTCCATGTATGCAACTAAATTAAAATTATTACCAATGTTACTGTCACTAACACTGTACCATGATATTAATTTAATTTTTGAAATTAAGTTAACTTAACAGATACATTCTGTACATACTAGTGTAAGGTATCCTATAAGTGGGCTAGCACTCTTGCAGGATTTATAGCAGATAATTAAATAATTCATTTGGTTAGAATAATAGGAATATGTACCTAGGTACACTGAGATATATATAGGAAATTATGTAATTTTGTTTACAAACATAGCATTAGTTGGATGTTAAGTCCAATTAAATTTGATGAATATTGCTACCTGTTTATTGAACTGCATGATGCCAAGGTAAGGAAAAACCCATGCACAGGAGGCAGGCAGGAGCTCACTGTCTGCCCAAGATGCCCACTGATATACTGCAGCTTGGCTCTTAAGGTCAGAGCCACGCAAGGCTTCATTTGATACTGAAATATGGGATAACACTACATTAATAACTACATTTTTTTTTTAATAACTACAATATGTTAAACTTCTATGTTCACCCCCCCCATATTTACATTATACTATACAATCTTCAGAATACTTGAATACTAATTTTTTTTTTAATTCATCCCAAGGCATGTACAATGTAACAGTCTAGCTTCATAACAATGAATTATCTCTCGTTTATCTGTCAATAATAACAGCAATAGCAGATTCACATATAAATCTTGTAATAAATGGAATTCCTTATATAAATAAACCAAATTGTTTAGACAGTACAAAACTATGGCTACATAGCATTACGTGACAAACACTCTGTATGATTATTTAGGTGAATTTATGTGATAAAATAATATTTTAATGTCATGAATGTAATATATAGTTAGCATCAAGCCGACATGGCCTAAGTAATAAACCTTATTACTCTAAAAGTGAAAAAGTGAAGTCCCGTGTCCCCTAGTGGGGTATGGGGCAGATGCATTTCACGTTTCACTGATCGATTTTTTCTTTTGGGGGAAAGTAGTGATCAACCTTCTATGTCCTGTCAGATCGAGTTTCTTTTTTATCTCCACCGGGAATCGAACCCAGGACCTCTCGGTTGTAACGCTTACGCGCTTACCACTAGACCACGGAGGCGGTCAAATTATTACTTATTACTCTAACTCATCTTTTATTACGACACATTCCGCTTTATAGCAAATATAGTATAGCAGGTATAGCATAGTCTGAAAGCACCTTAACCCTACAAGGGCCTTGGTTCCATATGTGGAACACCAATTTTAATCGTTCCTATACCTATAAAACTATTTTTATTTATTCTCTTGACATCTTGATAGAAGCTACTGATATTTAGGAATGTAGTAATACGAATCTATATGTAAAGATGTCGTTCGTGTTTTTGTTATAGTGCACTCAGTGCGAAATTTGAATGAAAGTGAGTCGTTTTAAGTTAGAGTTAAGTCGTTTGTCTGAATTCAAAAATAAGAAAAAAAATAGTTATTGAACAGTTTTGATTCGAAAAAAATATTGTGTGTTATAACGAAGTGTATATTTTGCAGAGGTAAGTTGTTTTTTTATATTACACTAGTAAAAGTATTAGTAAATCATATTTTTATGTCTGTTCCACAAACGGTACGTTGAGCTTTATTGTACATTTTTACTTAAACATACTTACCATAACTTTCCTCATGAATACTTTGATTTTATTGCAGATAATGACGCGAAGAAGATTGTGTGATGAAGATATTGAGGCTTTCTTAAGTATTCCTTCTGGGAGTGAAGATGAACAAGATTTTTCTGATGCTGAAAGCGATGATGACATCGAAAAAATTAAGTCAATCCAAAACTTTTTATCCGAGCCACTTAGCGACGTAAAAACTTCCTTATCTCCGTAGAGATATCAGTGTTCGTCTTCCGTCAACGAGGTTATCACTAATATTTAAAATCGTCAGCCAGAAATAAGAGATCCTCAACCTAGTACATCAGGAATAACTTCAGGGACAATTACAGGTACCATTACACAATCTCGGGCACCTTGACGATCATAGTCTATGTATAACGCAATCGGTCACAGATCTAGAATCCCTGACTCTGTGACTGTCACCCAAAGAAAAAAGCGAAGATTTAATTGGAAGAAAAGAGACGACTGAAATCCTCTTCAATATTTTTTATGGTTTTTTGATGATGAGTTACTTCAGCATATTGTAGAAGAAATGCACATATTTAGTGTCCAAAATAATTCTTCAAAGCTTTTTACAATAACAACCAATTGAAAAAGTTTATAGCTGTCTGTTTGATTATGAGTTTGGCGCCACCGCCAAATATTCGCATGTATTGGGCACCTAAATTAGTTATTCCTTTGATTATGGAGACAATGTCGCTAAAGAGAAAAAAAGAGAGGTAGACCAAGTTTATCTGATGAAATTGAAAGTAAAAGGCAGAAGAAGCCAGGTACATCAACCCTACCTCCTCGTGATGTCAGATGTGATGGATTTGAGCATTTTCCTGTTTGGGGTGAAAAAAGACAACGATGCAAATATCCTGGTTGCAAAGGAAAAATATTTTTATCTTGTGAAAAATGTTGCGTAGAACTTTGCCTAAATAAATATAATAATTGTTTTAGATCTTTTCATAAATAAAAAATAACAAATTTATTATATCAGTTATATGATCTTATTTATTATAAATTGCAATATATAGAAAAGTAAAATATAAATAGTTGTTTCATTCTATTTAAAAAAATTCAAGTAGGAAAATATTTCCAAAACAATTCAATTGTACTACTTTCGTACCAAAAAGTATAGTTAAGGCTTAGTGTACCGTATGTGGAACTGAAATAAAAGTTGATTTTTCCGTAAAATACGGTTTTATTTTTATAATTTTTCGCTATTTTCTGATCACTAACTACAACCGATATATTTTTGTCGCGCACTAATAAAAAATTGAGCCTTGTAGGGTTAAGGGATATGACAAATATGTATAACAAACAAATATGATTATAGCCTTCCCACTGCTTCTTAATGGAACTCCATATTCCGAGCGAAACCAAATTCCAATTATGGTTATTATCAGAGGTTATAATTTCTAGTAGATATCTATTATGTGTTACAATATAATTACCGTAGTATGCGATGGCATTGCTTTCGGTCAGGAGAACCTTTCCATCGGCACTTTCATATGCAGGAACCTAAAACATTACACGTCATCGTCAAATACATTTGGGCACCGATGAACGAACACTATATCACTTCACAAAACACTCAATTATTATTTATTAAACACTCACTTTGCCGGCCGGAAATTTTTTCAAGAATTCCTGGGACTTATTTGTTTCTCCAAAGACAAAGTTCGGTGAAACTTTAACATCCGCTGCAGAGTACTGTGCGGCGATCAACGCCTTATAAGCACGGAAATTCTCAGGATAAGTATAAAGTACCTATAACAAATAGATGTATAACAATGAGCTTGAATAATTAAAAAGTATCTTTTCTGATTCATTATTTTGTAATGGTTACTTGATTAGTTGAATATTTAAAGATATATTTTTAAACCTACCCCGGCCGCCATGGTTGACATTAACGAAAAGAGAATTAGAGGGGGTGCGCTGAGGGGAATAATTTTTTTGACTGATTACTTTTTCTTCAATTTGACATTTCATTTCAAACGCAGGAAACGTCACGAATGACATTATACCCGTTGAACACAGGTTGAGATGATTTTTAAAAATACATTTGGCAGACTTGACCTCAGAGAATAATAATTGAAGATTCTATAGAATTTTGAAGCCGCAACGAAGACTAATTAGCTTATTAGTTATTAGGCCAATAAAATAAATAAATAAAATATAAATGAATAAAAAATAAATAAATTCAAATGACACTATAAGTAGGTATTTACTATTTTTTATATTTAATCAATAATTTTTATTTTTATTTTGTGAGTATTTGTAATTCTTATGCCGAATTGACATATTATTATTTGTTGATTAAAGCTTGGCGTCCACCAAGTGGGCCGCATCAGGTCGCATCACAACGCAAAAATCCGCTTGCTATACATTTTGTATAGCTATATATTTTGAAACTGCGTCCACTAAAGACTGGGCGGGCCAGACCGCAACGGAGTCCGTCGGTGGATCGGTCAGCGAGCGTATTTTTCTGTCGATGCGGCCGATCTGACCATGTCTGACCCGCCCCGCCTCTAGTAGACCGTAGCTCGCTTGTTATACGTATGACATGGTATGGCTGAGTGTTAAAATTCCGCCGATACTGTGCGGACTGTCTGTAATAGTGGACGCAGTCAGGGCCGTCTTTAACCTATTGGAGGCCCTGGGCATATTAGGATAATGGGGCCCCTATGACTTTGACAGAACACTATTTTGTTAGAATAGACAAAGAAAGGAGATAAACAAGGTTAAAAAAATTTTAATTAACAATCACATGAAACGAATAGCTAAATGTAATAGAGTCCACAAAAGTAACTCTTTTAGCATTTACAATTAGTGCTTAAAAATCTATGTTATTTGAAGAGGAACTCAACTAGATTTCAGATGGGCAAAATCGTTAATCACTTCTTCAAAATCAATGTTTTTTAGCACATCAGATTCTATGGACATCAGCGACAAACTGGTTAATCTCTCTTGAAGCATTGTACTTCTTAATTCATTTTTAATTCTTTTTAATTTGGAGAAGGAGCGTTCCCCACTGCAGTTAGTTACCATCATGCTTAAGAAGATTGTCCATGCGATTTCTACATTTGGAAATGTGTCTTCAATTTTGTTTTCTTTCAAAAGTTGATATATTTTTAATATATAATCCTCATTTTCACTGTTAAAAATTTTCAAGCATTCTGTTAAATGCAAACATTCTAGTTCTAACTCTTTCTCATTAACATCTTCATAATAAAAATCTGCAAATTCTGTGCAACTTTGTCTCAACTCTTCAGAATTTAGAGATTTCGAGCGAAAAAATAAATCAAAACGTTTACTGATATTCTTAGACGAACTTAATCGCTGTTTTAAATGAACGCTGAGGGTATCAATTATAAGAAGAAAGGTTTCTATTTTAAATTTCTCTCTTCCATTCAGTTGGACTGACGGCGCGGAGCCCTTAAAAAAAACTCTGGCGAGTACTTCTGCGTTTTGTTCTTTGAGATAGGTCCTTGTAGTCAGATTCCCGGTTTCTTTCTTTGGCAGACGATTCGAAGTAATCAAATTTATCCCTGAAGTTAATAATAAAATCGTCAAGTGAAGTAAACATATTAGTTGCAACGTCCAGTGTTATTGTTTCTTTCTGAAGATAATTATTTATTTTGTCTATTCTTTCCAATATACAGTTCCAAATTTTCGTTAAATAATTAATTCAAACTTGGAGGTTCATACTTCGCTTCGTTCGCTCAATTTTAATGGAGCGAGTCACACTGATGAGTGTACTACTGATGATTTTTCTTTAAAATGTGTATGTGCTTAGTATATCATTATACAATTTAAATTTATCTAAGCATGCTGAAGTCGGAAAGCCTAATTTTTGGGCGAGAGTAGAATAGCTTCACGCATGTATAAGCTAGTAATTTCGCATTGTAGTCAGTAATTTAGGTTCAATTTCTTCGAATTATAATATAAGTTTTTTGGTAATAAATCTTGATTATCGTTTGGTGATCTGACAGGATCTAGGTACTTTGTATCTGAGGGGGCCCCTATCGATCGCGGGGCCCTGGGCACTTGCCCAGAGTGCCCACTGGGAAAGAGGGGTCTGGACGCAGTACGCAAAAATGCGCGTCGTACCGTTGCGGCCCGGCTTGCCCCAAGTGGACGTCTAGCTTAAAAATACAAATATAATTTTATGAACAAGCAAATATAATTTTATTTTAATGATAAACTGTTTTTTTTTATAAGATACGGGCAGAAGGCTCACTTACGAGAAGCGGTCCGGCGCGCAAGGGCACACTCCACGCCTGTTGGGCCATGGGTGTGTTCCCAGCCCTATAAAGAGAGGTAGGTACTTTTCTTGAAGGTCCTTATGTGGTAATGTATGTGGACGTCCAGAGGGGGATTCTCTACTACAAACACAAGTGGTATTCCCCTAGGGCCTAGGGTAATTTTCTTTTTTTGTGTACCTTCATAATCTACGGAGGGCAAAGAATGGGCTTCCGGATTTTCCACTTACCGAACTATAATTATATATTATATAGAATAATAACTATAATTTTTAATCTATATCATAGTACTCATTTTAGTTTTTCCTTATCTTTATCACCATGATAGCCATTTTGTGAAATGTCATTTCAAAAAAATTTCAAATCGATGCAAATTGCAATTTGTTATTTGCATGGTATTAGGTAGGTACTTGGTACAAGTCGTAAATTTGATAGAATTTAATTGTAATTAATCTTTTAGGTAATTTATAGTTCACTAAAAGTGGTAAGACACATTCGACTTGTGCTTTTGCTAAGTTATTTTTTCGAAACAGGTGAATAGCTGTAATTTTGTAAATCTCTTCAACATGGTAAGTATGGACACAGGTTGAACCTTTACAAGATTCTTTAGTTAGTGCTCTTGAGACTACTCTCAACGTAGAATATTTATGTTCATGTAAATTGTAAATGAATACATGTACCTATATAAACGTTAAAATCATTTTGCTTAATTGAAAAACTTTATTTAAATTTTTGTTTAACAATCAAATATTTCTACTGCTGGCGATTGATATCTAAATATTTATTATTTTACAGGGAAACGAAAACTCAATTCCGGTGGAATTATGTTCAAATTGTAAGTTTTTTTTTTATAAATAAAACCTACCTTATTACATTTATAAAGAATTTGTGAGGGTAGTACTAATATTTGTCAAGCAATTTAATTAATCTATGCTAAAATGACTAGTGTTGGCAAGTTTGGGAACATACCGGCATGTTCTATTTGCATAGCCTGGGTGTTCATGGTTTGTTGTTGATGGTAATTTGGGGTGTTGTTTCAGCTCGTGTTAACTGCATTGATTTTAAGGTGGAAAACTGTGAGTGTTGCTCACTGACGGTCATTACATTATCATGCCACAGTGCACATTACACTCTGTGTCTCATGAATCATAGGGCGGGTAACCACCTTGTCCCAATATGTAGAGGGCTCTATTGATAACAGAGCTCTATTAGTATGGCATGAACGTTTCAAACAATGCTTAAGAATAGTTGTTGGATTATGACAGCCTCATGATACATTTATACAATTTCTCTTAAAAATTATGTAAATTATACAAATTTCAAGGTTCAAAAGCATTAAATAAATCTAACACTTGTAACAAAATAAATTTCTTAACTTAGCATCAATATGGTCAATATGAAGATAAATCATTGGATTCAAAAATATATTGTAGTAATTTTAATAAAATCTTGCTGGTAGGTATTTAATTTTTTTATACTTTATATAGATATCAAAATCTAGATTCTATCTATCTAGAATCAATATATAGATGTCAAAAAAGTGTTAGACATTATTTAGTAAAATGTTCTTGAAATATAACTATTAAAAATCATGAGGTATTGAAATGCCATGACAATGGTTACAATCAACTTGCTTTTATTGTAAGCTAGATTTTGGCCAAAATTCTATGGTAATATTGTCGTGTAAATGTGTGGTGTGCTTTGAATGAAACAGTGGCATATAAAATTTCATGCACCAACATCCCATAATCATGTTATAGAGTGTGACATAGTTTAAATATACCTAGAGCTCGCTTTGTGCACGGGAGCGTAGTAGCGCTTGTGTATGTTAATAATAGAATGGATGGCAGGCGAGAGCGCGCCGGCCATCACGCTTCATAGATAGAACCAATTATTGTATTGTTTTTATATTTTAAGTACCAATCGATGTCGCGACTTGCACCGCGACGTTTTCAAAATATTACTATTAATTTTTATTCCTGTTTAAAGGAGTTATCTTTAATTATGGTTAATAATCCATCAAGAATATGCCAACAAAAGTTTGCGTTCCTAACTACGTCAATAACAAAAACACCGAGCAAAATAAGAACCTTACCATTATTGAATAGGACAGTATAGGTACATATAGTAAAATGTAAATCTCAATGTGTAATTTGTAATTTGATGCGGATGTACAGTCGACGCGGACGAGATCCGGCGGCTGGGCAAGCGATTCCGCAAGCTGGACTTGGACAACTCAGGCGCGCTCTCAATTGACGAGTTCATGTCGCTGCCCGAGCTGCAGCAGAACCCGCTGGTGCAGCGAGTCATCGCCATCTTCGACGCCGACGGCAACGGCGAGGTAGACTTCAAGGAGTTCATCCAGGGCGTGTCGCAGTTCAGCGTCAAGGGTGACAAGCTGTCCAAGCTGCGCTTCGCCTTCCGCATTTACGATATGGACAACGATGGCTACATTTCCAACGGCGAGCTCTTTCAGGTATGGTCGCCTTTCTGCTAGTCTGCTATTTGGCGTACGATATGGTGATAGAACAGAGGCCATTAACTATAATATATTGTTATGGGGGCAGGTTCTAAAAATGATGGTGGGGAACAACTTGAAGGACACGCAGCTGCAGCAGATCGTGGACAAGACGATCCTGTTCGCGGACAAGGACGAGGACGGCAAGATCTCGTTTGAGGAGTTCTGTTCGGTGGTAGGCAACACGGACATCCACAAGAAGATGGTCGTCGACGTTTAGGCCTGCGGGTGGATGGGGCCGCGAAGCGCCGCGGGCCGTCGCCGTTTTTTTCGCTATCAATTTTCATTTATGTTTTATTATTTTTGCCGAGGTCCAAAGCAATTTTAAAGTCGACGCGGGAAAAAATAAGTACCTAAAAAGTTGTTGTAGATTATTTACCTGTAGGTAATTAAATTTATGCGTGAAGTGGTTTTTCGAAGGAGTCAAGGCGTCGTTTCGTTTTTTTGACGGTCCGCGACGTCTATGTAGAATATAATATAAACATAGGCATAAATTAAGTATACCTACAATGTTTATCTCGTTCGTCCTCAAATCTCTATCGCTCTAGCTAGAAACTAACCGCGTCCCTCGCTCGCGCAAATTTAATATTATGGTCACACGTTTTAATCAGCTCACTCGCCTTATAGAAAACCCTTCATATAAATTATCTTGAAGACACCCCCCACTATCAAAATCTCTTAAAAAATATAACGAGTGTCCCAAAAAAGTATGAACAGATCTTCATAAATTGCAGCTTGAATGATCTTAGCTACGATTGCCAAGTGCAATCCATCCATTCCTTGAGGTGCTACGGTCCCAGCTCACCTCACACCAAACTTACCACACCTCTCCTTTTTAACTTGTATCAAGTTTGAAGGTATTGCAGTATATCGTGACGTAGATACATATGAGGTATTCGATTTGCATATACGGCTCGAGTAAAAAACCCAATTCCATTTGATATAAGAAAACTGATTTTTTATTGATATCCGTGATTTACTTAACACATTCAATGCCACCAGGATTTTCTAGTAGTTCCCAGCGATGCCGCCCAAAGAACGCAAACACGCTAGGCGTGCTCTCGGCAGTGCAAGATGAAATTACGTAGCACGCTAGGCGTGTTCACTGGCACTGTATATAGGTAAAATTATAAAAAGCGTTATTTCGGCTTCAACTCTGCTTATAAATAATATTGATGAAAAACGGAGAACACGCCCGGTGTGCTCGCGGCATGGGGATAAGGATTAGTGTGGACACGCTAGGCGTGTTAGTGGCACTGAATGTGTTAAGTTATACATTTCCATGAAAGTACAAAACGGCGAGCGAGGGGCCGTTGACAACTATCATTAAAATATATTAGACATACATATTTATTTACTTATTTTACACTAGTTGCGATAATCAATACTTTATATTTTGTTGTGGTATTTTATTGTTATTTAGTGTTTTATATTTATTTAGGTGTGAGTCGATTTAGGTTACAGCTAGCCATATATCGAATCGTCACTTCATTCAGTGACCAGGGCATTTTCCCATATCCATTAAAAAGTGTCTTTGTAACATATATTTTGACAATCAATTCAATTAAAATTTGTGTAAATATTTTTTTGATATGGTGAAAGGTCCTTATGGTAATATTTATATTTTCCAGATCCTGCAATCCGTTAAATGATCCTCTTCCCAAGCAAGACTTACCCACTTCCGTGCCATCCAATATCCCCTCTCTTAGAGCTTCGGTCAAGCAGCACTTTAAAAACAGAAGATAATTCATGTATAGCTGATGAGGCTGTGGACCAGTGGCTTTAGACAAGCGACAATGCTAGTAATATACAAAGTATGGACATGACATTTGGTGTCCCTTCACGACACTGACGACATTTCCATACAAATTGCATTTTGTCTGGCGACACCCATCACACACTAATGCCCCTGGTTTACTCAGTAGCCATATAGTGAGCAACCCTCTTTAACACATGCCTTTGAGGTTTAGAAGTGTAAGCTCTGATAAGTAGTTAATGTGTACCTATTAAGAATTTGCATTTTCTCTGACATTAATACCCAAGTTAAGTACTTAATTATAAAAATGTATAATCGAAAGCCACTCAATAGGCCTCTTGGATATCGCCAGTGGCGCGGCGTTGTGGCAGATTCAGGCAACACGCGGGCGTTATTTTGAAGTTTAGCCAAAAATGCAATAAAATTTATGATTTTCAAAAATTAATTTTTCAAAAACTATACATCTTCGTGAGTTGAAACATTACATAATTACTCCTTAAATATAGCACTATTATCCAAAAATTATGAACCCTTAAATCGTGGGATAGTATACTAAATTTTAGCCAAAGAAAGAAAGAGCACATCAACAACAGCTTCAAAACCACAAGAAAAGGAAAATATCGCGAGTGACATTGAAATGGGTATGATAAAAAATTGAAAATATATTTTAACCGTACCTGTAAATGTATGGCGATTTTCTATGGCGGTTTCAAGTTGTGAAAATGTACTGTTGTTTTATGTTACGTTATTTTAAATGAACTCTATAATTTCGTATAATTATAGGATTAAATGAAACTCCCAAGGAAGCTGGCAGTACAAACATTGCTTGTTAAACTGATGCGTTTGTCTACGAAAAAGAGGGTGAAAAAGGGAATACTTTCTGGAGTTGGAATAACGACAGAAATGAAGCTTCGACGCAGACAAACATTTACATTGGGAAGCCACATGAAAACGAGCGAATCATAGTTAAAGATACTGACGATATTGTTAGTCCATTGAAATGTTACATTTTTTAGGCCTAACCTTGCGTTTTTTAGAGGACGCAATTTTATTTTTTTGATGTGTAGGGGGGGTCAGTGTAAAGCTAAAACCAAGTTTGTGGGGTCGCCACCCTTGTCCCACGGCCGCCATCTTGAAAATAGGGGTTGAAATGGTTTTTACGGTATATCTCTTAAACTATTAATTAAATAAAAATTTTTTTTAACATTTTCTATTGAAAATTAAATTCTCTACAACTTTGATTCAGTAACTTTTTGTCGTAGAACTATAAATAAAAAAGTTATAAGTGAAAATGTTCAGAAATTGGAGAAAAAAATTATATTTTTCGATATAACTTTTTTTTAAATCATTTTACGAAAAAATGATATCAAACCATTTTTGTAGATCGTTTTTTGAGGAACAACTTTTATTAACAACATTTTTTCATTAAGGCTATAGCTAAGGTTTTACAGCGCTCCGAAGTAAGTACTATTTTTCAATACTCTTAACTATACCTATATTATACGTGTGTACTAATAATGTATCATCAGTTATTGTGTTTTTTTTTTATTATTTATTTTGCTATAATGTTTTTAATTGTAAATTTTACAATATTATTAATAATTAATTATTGACTCTTTTCCCCACCACCCACGAGGTAGAGTCTGGCGGCGCTTTTTTTTTTTACGTGGTATCCCCAATAGGCATAATCCACGGTGATTTTCGAAATTAGAACTACTCCGTCCTCAGTCTTTTCGATGGACCAGGCTGCGGCTCAGCATCTGATCGGCTTTCTGAATTAAATATCAGTGGGAGAACTGGAGAAGGCAGGGCTGTTAATGTCGGCGGTTCATCATCAAAGTCATTTTCATTTATTAATTCTGAGAGTTCCATTACGTTGCTGCAAGTCTCTCCAGAACAATGGAAGCACACTGCAGAACATTTCAGCCCTGCTTTTCGACATCCACACATCGCTCCACAGTTTCCTTTGCATTTGCAAAAGATCAATTTTAGAAGCTCAGGGGGTGCTGGAGGTTTAGAGTTCTGCACTGGCATCAATAATTTTCCACATTTTTTTCCAGCCCCAGTCTTCAGGATCATTATAATTACCAAGTGAGCAAAGCAGGGTCAACTCTCTTGTTGAGAAACAAAGCCGTTCCACTAGAAAACTCTAAATGCTTTTCCAGGGTTTTCAAAAATTTCATTTTACCGATATTGTAAGGAGCTGAAGTTGTGTCACATCCGGAAAAAGCATGAAGAAACAGCAAGTTATCCGCAATGACATCGCCGTATATAAAACCTGACGCACAATATAATTGTTCTGCTGTTCGTCCTTTTGATGGTTTAAAAAAAAATACATTTGCTTGTTGTCTACCAAGTGCTGTAAGCAATATCAATATGTCAATATCTTCAGCTACAATAGTAACGGCATTAAATAATGGAGATGCAGCAAGAGCAGTGCGAACGATAAGAGCGTCTGCATCTGATTCTGCTTGGTCAACAGTGAAACCCATTTCCGACAATACAGTTTTAAGAAGTATAATAAAGTTAGATTTGTTCTTCTCATTACCAAGAAATTTCTCTTGTGATAATGTTGGTATGGTGTTCTTGTCAAATTTAACTTCTGTCGACTGATGTTTTTTCGTGCGGCGCAAACGCTCCCAAGACTTTGTTCCTGCGACATCAGGGTCGTCTGAGTAACCATCAAACACAATGCTTGCAGAGAACCCGAAGTGTTCTTGTACATATTTGACATATTTAGTAGTTATATCATTGAACGATGAATTTCGAAATTATTTTAAAAATCAATAATTGTAAAATCCTGTTATGGAGTGAAAAAGAGTCAATAATTAATTATTAATAATATTGCAAAATTTACAATTAAAAACATTATAGCAAAATAAATAATAAAAAAAAACACAATAACTGATGATACATTATTAGTACACACGTATAATATAGGTATAGTTAAGAGTATTGAAAAATAGTACTTACTTCGGAGCGCTGTAAAACCTTAGCTATAGCCTTAATGAAAAAATGTTGTTAATAAAAGTTGTTCCTCAAAAAACGATCTACAAAAATGGTTTGATATCATTTTTTCGTAAAATGATTTAAAAAAAAGTTATATCGAAAAATATAATTTTTTTCTCCAATTTCTGAACATTTTCACTTATAACTTTTTTATTTATAGTTCTACGACAAAAAGTTACTGAATCAAAGTTGTAGAGAATTTAATTTTCAATAGAAAATGTTAAAAAAAATTTTTATTTAATTAATAGTTTAAGAGATATACCGTAAAAACCATTTCAACCCCTATTTTCAAGATGGCGGCCGTGGGACAAGGGTGGCGACCCCACAAACTTGGTTTTAGCTTTACACTGACCCCCCCTACACATCAAAAAAATAAAATTGCGTCCTCTAAAAAACGCAACCCCAAATGTAACTTTTCAATGGACTATGTACATTATTATTAATACGATAATCTCATAAATGAATAAATACGCGGTAAAAATGTTATACAAAATGAATTTGGAAGAATATTTCTTGGTTCGTGCATTTACTTACCTTTAGACACAGATTTTCCGCGAAAAAAGTCCACGGAAATATTCTGGAATCCACACTTAATAATAGTTCAAAACGTGCAGTGACTTTTATGCGAATCTAATGTTCACTCGTTTGAGAAAAACGACCTCGAGTTGCCGCCGTCGACCGACCGATGGCGTTGCCGTCGCTCCGCCAGGATATCCAAGAGGCGTATAGATAATGGGCCCGTAATCCTTATTATACAATTTCTGAGGGTTCATTCAATAAGGGTTAATACTGAAAGGTATTTCAGTATTAACATTTGTACTGTAATATATAAATATTAAAGACAAATTAATAAGAAATGCACAATTTGGTAAACTGTATTAGATTTTAGAGGATTAGATGCATGTAATCTCTAGTCAGGATTATTTCACTCACTATTACATACATGTATTGCGGCTGTTGCTTTGAAATTCATGAATCAACTTCTCTCACTATGATAAAGGTAGCTTTCAAAAAATGCATAAATCATATTGTGGATATCAAATAAGATTCACAACGGATGTATGTTGTGATGTATAATGTATAAATTGATGCAATGTGCCTTTATATTGGTGTGCTGTTACACTAAGCAATATATTAACATGGCATTGAAAAAGATCTGTGCACTCGCTGCCTCACTTTTTTTTGTGTATTTTGTCCATGCATGTGAACTTGTACATAAGGCATCGTCTCAATATCTAGTGAAAACTGCTACAATATACTTTTACTATAAAATTCTATTATCCATTTACTCATAGGTTTTCAGTTAAAATATGTTTGGTTCAGTAAATAAAATGAATATATACTACACATGAATCTTTACTTATAAATTGTTTATAGAAAGGAAACTTACTAAAATATTGTTTTTTTAGTAACATACAAATTCAATATGATGCCTGACAAAATTTGAGTACATATATTTAGTACAAAATATAGTCTTCTTATATTATTGTTAGATAGTATGTCCTAGGTCTGTTCTTAATCAGAACTAGTTATAAGTTTAATTAAATTTTCAAATTTCTCAATTTGTTTCATTTTAAATCATTAACAAGTATACAAGTGCATTAATAATTAATTTCAGAAATATTTTTGTAAAGCTGGGTTTATTAATTTGAAAAATGAATTGGGCAAAACTAAATAATATATATTTATACAGACTCGTTAATATTTAGGTAAGCTAAACAAATCGTGTGGCTATTCCTAGAAGTTTAGTATAATCAGCACCTTTGGCATGTGTTCGTTCCTTTAGAATTGTTCTCAGTATTGTGGGGATAGGAACATGAATTCGAGTGCCCAGGGGTGTACCATTATCATCAATTAAAACAACATTATTGCTGTCAAATTTTGGCACTTTAACCTTTTGTGTTTGTTTTAGGCCCACGAGTATACCCTTTTTCTTTTGTCCTTTAATAGCTACTAATACTCTATCTCCAATAAAACCAACACCTGAAAGAAAACATTCAATAGTTTTAAATAAAATCAGAAGAAAATATTTGAGGTTTTAATGTATTGAAGTTTTTATGAGTCAAATTTAATAAACCAAATTGTTTAATACTCACGTCGTTTATTATATACACAAATAATTCTTGGCGGTTTTCCCTCAGCCATCGCTCGCTTTCCTATCTCCGAGTTATCTACTACACGGAGCCTTGTGAGCAATCTGACTTCATTTAAGCATTGTGAAGTGTGGAAGCCTCGCGAAATATTATTACTAAACTTATTTAAAAATGTTTTAAACATTATTTAACATAAATTTGTAAACGACACTTAGAATAGTAGGTACCTAACCTAAGTAGTGGTAATTAGTATTTGCCTATTTAGTATTTGGTAAAGGTACATTTTTTTAAATTAGTGTTGCCAACTCCTATAGAATTTTCCCCCTAGAACCAACTTCAAATACCCCTAAAATTACATAAAATTAAATATCCATTAAAAACCCTTACAAATTTTATTGTACATTCGGTTTGACTTTTGGGAGGTAATTTCAAATATAAATTATAAATACATTCAAGTAGTATGAAATAGCTGTTGTATTTATGCAATGGTCTTATAATACAGTTAACCCTTTACCGCATGTCGTGGCAAATTTGGAACACTTTGAAATCTAGTTGAAATATCCAACTTGTGACATCTATATGCCGTGATAAGAAGTATAAGTTTTGCCTAGTGTGTACCCGAACGTTAAATGGCAGTAACAACCATTGATGTTGTCTATGTTTATATATTTCATTGGCCGATGTCCACCAACGGCTATTCCGTGCAGAGTGTTTACTTCTGTTTTTTCCATCACCAGTTTTTACGATTTTGTAGGCGAATATAAATATAATTTATGTTTATTAAGAAAGAAGAATGGATTCAAGAAGATTTTACGGCATAACGCGTGAGTAAAATTACCTGCTTCCTAGTAAAAATAACTAACAAACTTTGTTCCTAAATTGGAACACTATACAGTAATGGTAATATGGACCGCACAAATATGGAACATTATGATGTAAGAGTTATATTAACCGTTGGTCAAATATGGAACTATATGCACATGGTACCTCATAAGAACAATAAAATAAAACAATTATAATATTACTCTTCCAGTGTTTTTAGACTGATTTACGTTTGTGGCATGTGTGGGTAGGTTTATTTCATGACGCTTTTTTATTTTACAGGTAATAAAACAAACAACCGTGTTTTGGCATTTCCTGAAGACTCCGATACCACCACGCGTAGAAGAGGGAGGCCCGTTTTTGACCAAATCATAGAAAACGTTAAAAAACCAAAATGAAGGCGCTTGGAACTGCCACCTCGGGAAGTGGCTGAGGACGGGATTGGTCATTGGCCTTGTTGGGAAAATGATCGGCAGCGTTGCAAAAACTGTGGCCAAAAGTCACATGTATGCTGCACTAAATGTGCGTGCTACTTTTGTTTCAACAAAGACCGCAACTGTTTCAATAGTTTTCATGCTACCACAAATTAATAAATGGTTTATTGTTTAATTAAGTTGTGATTATTCATAATTATACTTGCGCAGGTTAATAAAAAATCGATATTTTAAAAATACTTATGCTGTTTGCTTTACATCTATCGATAGACCGGCATTACACGACATATCACACATAAACTCCGGGTTATTCTATATATGTATATATATTACAATTTTATATATTACCTACCTCAATTACCTTATCGCATACTGTTCCAAATACGGACACAAATATGATGTAACCATGATAGCATGATGTTCCAAATATGGCACAAGGAGTTTTTCTCGATTTTTCTCGAATTTCCATGTGTTATAATTTTTTAAATATTTATTTTACATATGCTAAGTAGTAATACATATCCTAAATTAATTTAAAGGAATTCTAAAAATCCATGCGGTAAAGGGTTAAACGAGGAACAATTAAAATTAAAAACGAATTGCTTCAATGTCTTCTTTTTTTCCTTGGACACAATATTATTAAATATCATCGGGATAAATATTAAATTTTTCGTCGAAAATATCGGCTTAGTTATCTCTAAGCGTTATGCTGTTGCTGAAATTATACATGTTGACGTTGAATGCTTTGAGCATAATATGGTCAGAAGGAATAAATTTTATGAATGAACCGCCGTCTCTTTGCAAAGTGAATTTTACCATCATCAAAATTCGAGACATAGGTTATTGCGTAATTTATTTTTAAATACGTTATAAGTTTAAAAAGCATGTTCAACGTTTTCGTTTGAAATTGGAACTGTGAAGAGACATTGAAAATTTGGCGATATTTTCAAATTATTTGTTCCAAACGAATCGCAATCTTCCGACTGAATTAAATAAAGTGATAAATAAAGAAGTTGCATGGTACAAAAGTGTAAAAATATTAGCCAGGTGATCAAGAGATACAATGTCGTGACCAGGAATCGAACTCCAGCTCGTACTGTAGCACGTACTGTTTAAACACACTGACAGTTGAGCTATCATTGCGATGACAATATAAAATAGTTTTCCGATATTTCAGTTATAGCCACGCTTGGAGTTTATGTTTAGTTTAGTTGGTTGAGTTCGAAGCTTAATATAAATTGTATAGTCGTACGTTTAAAAAAATTTTTGAAAAATCTACCCTAAAAATTCCCCTAAATAAATGTACCCCCTAAAAAATCCCTAGACATCTTGAATCCCCTTAAACTTGGGGGAAAATCCCTAAATTGGCATCCATGTTTTAAATACTAGGTACCTATATACTACGGCAGTACCTACGTATTTAGTAGGTATTTTTTAAATCACGCGTATTAAGGACATGAAACTGTCATAATATATCACAAATCAAAATTCTGTGTCAATTCACATCTGTCATATAGTGGTGACGTCTATGATCTATCAAGCTCAATTATTAAAAGCTTGGAAGCGTTCATAAAGAGCGTAAAATAACGACGTACGTTCGAAAAGCAAGGTTCATAATTATTACTCAAAGAATCGCATTGGACACGATTTTGATGAAATAAATGAAAACTGATTCGAGAAAATAAAAAAAAATCAAAATTTAATTTTGTTTCTTAGACTACATAATATTCCTCTATTACAGCATCAGCTGTAGAGACCAGCGACCAACGCAACCTGTAACTATCAAATCTATCCGGTTTTCTAATAACGTTTATAGATGGCGTTCAAATAAAATATAATGAATAGACGTAAATGGTTTCCTTGACAAATTATAATATGGACATATTTGCTTAGTATGTTTATAGATTTTGTCTTGCAACCCTATCTAAGCACACATTACAGAAACATTCCCTTATTCTATGAATTTTCTAAACTAAACTTTCTTCCAACCACAATAATTGTACGTTAGCGAGAAAGTAGCATTTGATATTAATTAATAATTATTATAATGTTTTAATTAAGGTAACGTTGTTAAGTAAGGCGTACCTACTTAAGGCGACACATACCGAGGCTAGGTATGTGTCGCCTTTCATTCAGTTCCGTAACGTTCAAAAATATTTCTTTAAAATTAAGTTATCTACTTAGTTGATTTAAATTACTCAAACAATAATTTTTAACAAAGATGTTTTAGAAATATTTAAGTATTTTTAATCAGGAATTTGTGATTATACGAATCGTCTGCCTAGGCTAAAAATTATTTGCTATACCTAGAATCCTAGATCCTGATACCTAGATCTGCACTGATATGATAAGATAAAGGTTGGTATTTTTTTGTACCTACTTAATGAATAAATAAATTTTAAAAATATAGAATAAAAAGCCGTTAGACCAAATTTAAAAACTATTTTTTATAGGATACAAACTTACATTTCGCATGTCCACATGGAAAATATAAGATGAGTGACAGAAAATATCAAACATGAAGCAACGCCCGTTTACAAAATACTTATGAAAGAATATTATAATTAATTATTACTAGTGGTGGTCGTCCATTGGTAGAAATTCGACCACAATTCAAGAGTAAGTTAAGTAAGTATGTGTGTGTGTATGTTGTGTGCCATTCAAACAGTAGTGTGTGTAGTGTTAATTTTAATTAATTTAATTTATTTATAATGCATTTTTTATAAAAAATAGCTTTATGCACTTCTTCTCCATATAAATTTTAACTGTGGCAAATTTCACGATCACTCATGCGCCCAATTTCCGTAAAAAAGGGTACAAAGTTTTTGTTTCATGTTTTAATATTGTTTTAAGGGATAATATCCCTTAAAATAAAAAGTTGATTATTATCCGTCTGTTTATTCCCTAAAGGATTGTAGTGATAGCTAACACTTGCAGATAGATGTACCTATGTACATACAAAATAAGGAAAAAAGTGATTTGCTGGTGTCTTAAGACTATAGCAGAAGTAAAATAAGTAACAATCTAGTTTATTTTTGAAGTGAACTTCTTTAGCATCGTTGTGATATTATGAAAGTCGAAACGAAAAAGCGACAATGTAAAGAGAAAGATACATAAATTGATAAGATTTCACGTGGGAGAAAATGAGATAGGAAGCATTAGGTGAGTACCTTTACAGTGATCGTTAAAATTTTTGAAGGTTTCACTTCTACCACGTGCGAATTGCACTCAGGATTTATTTAGGAATCGGTGTCATATCTATTAGTCTGGTTTTTGTTGTGTTAGAGATGTTAAGGCGCTTGTTACTTCACTAGATACTCTTGTTTGCCAGACCAAATTCACATTTCATCCAGTTTTTTATTCTCTCTATTTACAATATTTTATGTATGTCTATAAATTGAATAGAATGTGTACGAGAGTGACAAAATGTAGTAGGAAGTAGAAATAAAAAATTTAGGTAATGTACCTACTTCGGGCAATGCCGCCGGATTGTTCATTATCTTATAATCCCTAATGTTCTTTTTCTATTTTTTTTTGTTTCAAATAACTACATATTTAAAAAAAATGTACCTACCAGCTAAACAATAATATAAGTACCTACTTAGGTATAATGTACCTACCTAAGTAGGTACTTACTTATCTCAGATTTATATTAACATGTAGGTAGATACTTATCTAAATTCTAATACAAAATGTTTTAAAAACTAAGAATTAAACTAGATAGGAATCTATGAGTCTGTCCGTTGTATTTCAATTAAGTACTTAATTCCAGTTTACGAGTAGACAGAACTCTTGGAATACCTACTCAATTGCATTTAAGAAACTCTTTATTAATGGTTGATAGCAGCGTTTATTCATATATTTTACAAAAAATATTAATCTTTTTACAAGGACCGTGGACACACCTACCTACCTACTCTAAATGACAAAAAAAGAATACAATTTCATTGTAAGTTCACTTTTGCGTTTCAATATAGCCCAACGGGCAGCGGCAGGATATTGAGTGTCGGTGAACGCAGCGCTGAACGGTTGTCGTCTGATGCAACGAAAATTACTATTGATGTCGTTATTGTAACGATACGAATAATGTCATTCCCAAACAAATGAGTTTTTCACAGCATTGTCGCTCGTCTCAGGGCCCGGAGGTGACAGCGCGAGGCTAAGATTACGTCCGCGATCGTGTCGTTAGCGCCAATTTCCTCTCCGCTTCTCGAATCCAATTTTTTATCAGAAGGATATTGATTACAGGTGATTGAGCGTTCGTTAGAGATCGATTTCGTCAATGATTAAAGGTAACTCAATAAGGAGATTACGAGACAAAAGAGTGTTGTGTTCGCGTCATTAGAGGCCGGGCCGGGCGAGCGGAGACGCGTCAAAGCGGCCGCTGCTTCCGGCGCATTGTGCCGCGACGCTTTATGTCAGTCCTTGTCCAAATATTGGGGTACGGGGTACCAGATCCATTGGGCCTACACCACGATTCACTACAGACGCTAATCGCTGTCGACAGACATGACATTTGAGATTAAGCCTAAATATCTATTGTTTAAACTTTAAGTACGTAGGTACCTAGTCGACTTTTATAGTAGGTAGAAATACTTAATTGTAATAAATGCTAATTATAAAATCCATTAAAATTTAACCGATTGGAAATAGTAGATAATATGTATTATTCTAAAAGGCAAATATCATAAGGGCTAGAGTATAGATTTTTTTTTGTCACAGTTTCGTTTCTTTATTGAAGTTGTTTGACGAACTAAAAGTATGATAATAATTTTATTAGGTATGGAATTGTAAATGTAATCTAATGTTGCCTACATCAATGGTTAAAATCCAAAAAGCTTATTTAGTTGTTCGTTATAAAAGTTATATAAATACATACGTATACCTACCATGCCAATATAATTTCAGACGGATTGACATCACATAGGTGATAGGAGGTACATTCTGTTTACTTTTTTTTAACCGACCTTCCAAAAACCAAAAAGGAGGTTATCAATTCGCCGCGTATTTTTTTTTCCGGTGTTCCGCTCGTACGTCGCCATCTGTAGACCGATTTGAACGAATGAGGTGTCAAACGATAGGGTAACTCGTAGAAGAAGTCCCATTTTTTTAAAGAAATTTTACGATGAATAGTTTTCAGGATATTGAAAGAATAGTTTCTCAATCGGGCGAGAAATCGCTGAATTCCGCGTGACCACGTCGTGCTTATTTGCTTATAACTCTATGATTTATGGATCCTTATCAATGAATTAGATTTTATTCGATTTAGTATTAAATTTGCGAAAAGCCATTCAATTAATTTTTTTTATTAAAGTCCTGGAATATTCATTCAGTCTTTTTATTTATATATTTGGCACCGCCTTCCAAAAAGCAACATGAAAGTTTTATGCCCTTGTTGAATTTTACATAAATTTTATTTATCAACACTATTTACATGTCTTTTATTTATTGTAAGTACCTACATTTATAATACAAAATTTATTTTTTACTTTTCAGTGCGTTTTGAGGTCGGTTTTATTTTTTTGTTTAAAATTAATTTTATTAATACATGAATTGTGCGATTGATGTGTATTAATAAGACATCTATGAACGCAGTGTGCAGTGAGACAGGGGTATCTGAGTGAAATCATTTAAAAGCGGTGAACGGCTGAATATTTCCGTCCCGAGCAAATCTGTCGCCATTTTAAAAAAGGTGGAATCAAATAATGGAGAAATAATTAAATCAAGAGCTCGGTGCGTTCGTTCGCTTTTAAAGCGTTGCTTTAAAGCGGGTTTTTGCTTACGTGTGCCCGAGGGGGGCAAAAAAGTGTGGCCGTGTGTGCCTCTGCCCACCAGCCCCGCCTCGCACCACAACTTATTGTCAATTGCATAATTCCTGTGCCTTCACTAATGCTTAATGACGTAGGCAGGTTCGTTTACCTTCGTATAATCACCTGGCATGGTTGCCACGTTGAGACTGGTTTAATGTTACTAATAAGTATTTAAACTAAAAACAATAGTATAGAGAACCTAAATAGAACTACGGAGGAAATAATGACGCGTCTTATTTTATTTTAACATAAACTATTGTCAAAAGTTATTTACATTTCTAGTCATTTAATTTAGGTTTTCTCAGCGTAAAACAGCTGTATATATTTCTAAGCATAAAAAACTCTTTTTAATTTGTCATATGATATTTATAATGATGTAGACCACATGCTTACAATGCAAATTATATTAAAGGATTTTTTAAAATATTGTAATGTATCTAATAGCTCAATATAAGATTTCCTTTGAAGGTGTTAAATTATTAAGTGAGTTTCTATCTGGTTTGCCTCCTAATTTACAAGAAAAATTGTAGGGCTTGAAAATAAGACTATTTTAATGCAAAGTTAAAACACAAAAGTAAAATGCTTACAAACAACGGACACAATATTACCTATAGGTAAGGCGGCCGAACACGCGCTTGATTATGGGCTTCAAATTAATACGTAGACAAAAGTTTTCGTGATGAAAGAAGATTTTCAACACAAAATACGGCTTAGGGATACGGCTCCTACGACAGCAGATGCTTTAAAGTTTAAATTATAGAAATAAATATAAAATTACACTGTTAAGATAATAGTCACTCATTTATAATAGTCGTATAAGGATTAATAGAAATTATGCCAATTAAGATGTAGGTATGCAACCATGTTCTATTCCCTCAACAGAAACTAAAAAAACTTCAACGAATCTGCGATTCGCGGCGGTTATTAAACTAAGAACAGCCTGATTACACCTCGAAAATACCTATATGTGAAATTAGGTTACGTTTATTAGTAATTTGTTGCATTTGTTGGTACACACTTTCTTATAGGTAAGTGTTTCGTGACACAAGATATATTTATAAATCTAAAGAAATAAAATAAATTATAGCGTTCAAAACGATGAATTGACTTTGCAAACAAGATTCAATAAAGTTTTTAATAGATAAACTTAAACTTTTACTTTTACTTATATTTTACTTATATTGAATTAAAAATCATTTAATTCTAAAATGTTATTAGGGTGAAAAGCGAAGGTAATTTATTTATTTTATTTAGTCAGACAACTGGAAAAGTAAATATGACACGGCCTATCCTATATAAAAACAAAATAAAAAGTCATGAAAAGATTTTAGAGCAAACAATGTTATGATAATAGCTAGCTCCATCTGTTGACTGTTGGTCAGGACAAGCTGTACTTCCTTTTCTTTTTGATTATAAAAAGACTTCCAATTTAATATGCATTTGCCAGTTTCTAGTATCTACCTAGATATGTGAGAGTTACCTATATGTTAACTGAAATTTCGTACAATAACAGGCAAAACACTTCAATTAATATTTACAGAGATAAAATGTTTAAGGTACCTAAATTTTACTCGTACTTGTACATTTAACTCTCATACTTCAGTTTATCAGCGGTCGTTAAAAATCAAAACATTTTACTGTTTTGAAATCTATATATACAATCTATAGCAACTATGTAAGCTCACGAAGTCGCGAATTAATACCTGTGTGTGATATGTGGTACCTGACATGTAAATATATGGTTTTTAATAACCTGATAAACGCCTAAAAGCCTCGTTACTCATCACTGATAAGGTTGCTCCCTCTATTATCACAGAACTTTAGAATAATAAAAATAAAAAAGGCAGTTGGGCAAGTGTACCCAATCTTGCACCTTTAAGTGTAGTGTAAAACGATACTTTAATAGTATAGAGTTAGTGTTAATTTGTTAAAAGACAAGTGGATACACAAGTGAGCAGTTGACACCATTTAGCCTATAATATAATCATTTATTAATTCAAAGATTAATTATTTTGTTTATCATAATGTGTTTACTAACAAAATACGGGTCTCTGTTGTCTTACTATTACAACTACATCGCTACTAAATGGAAATTAAAACTCCTCATAATTGGCAATACCTATTAGATTTTCTATGATTGATATTTAATTCTTGTTGCTTTGCATTAAACGATTCAGTTTTGCGTCTTCTTATTTTCATTAATTTTAAAATCTTAAATTAAATTAATTAAATTAGTTTTTAGTGTATAAGGTAAGCGTAAAGTCAGAGCATCCATGTTAGTTTCGTTTTGATGGTATGATAACCAACTACCTATACGGTTTAGAAGAGCCACTCAAAAGTATAAAATAAATTAATTTTAAACAAAAAAATAAAACCGACCTCAAAACGCACTGAAAAGTAAAAAATAAATTTTGTATTATAAATGTACTTACTATAAATAAAAGACGTAAATAGTGTTGATAAATAAAATTCATCTAAAATTCTACAAGGGCATAAAACTTTCATGTTGTTTTTTGAAAGGCGGTGCCAAATATATAAATAAAGACTGAATGAATATTCCTGGACTTTAATAAAAAAATTAATTGAATGGCTTGGCGCCGCGTTTCAAAGAGCAACATGATAGTTTTATGCCCTTGTAGAATGATTGATGAATTTTATTTATCAACACTATTTATGTCTTTTATTTATAGTAAGTTCATTTATAATACAAAATTTATTTTTTACTTTTCAGTGCGTTTTGAGGTCGGTTTTATTTTTTTGTTTAAAATTAATAATAAAATCCGCATGATTTGTACAAAAGTGTGTGTTGGTTAAAATATCATGGAGACGACAAATAATGATTACTAAATCACTTGTTGCCTCTATATTCTGTAAGTATTTTTTTAGAATAGGATACATTGTATTCAGAATTAGTAGAAAAGTTAACTTGGCTGTTGAGCAATATTTTCAATTTAAAAGTTGCAATAGTGACGATGTCCACCATTTAGACTTTCTTGTTGGCATCCGTAATGCGTGGATTAAAGGTTGCAGTAGGCAAACGGAAAATTACAGCATATCGTCAGCTCGAGCGAGTGTGTGTATTGTAGTGGCTTCAGCAGTCACAGAGCTCCACAATTCACTCTAGCCGCATATTTCCCCAATGATTAAAGCCGCACTCCATTATGCGACTGTAATCATCAAACTATCCACTCACACCTTCACACCCCTTGCCATAATGACGGCGTTGCCATCTTACAATTTCGTTTCGCTATTATGACTTCACATTAAACTATTTTTTGCTCTTTCATTCCTTTGTAAATCTAATCAGTTATAAACTATTATATATTCGGCGCTTAAATCTAGCTTTACAAATTGTGCAAGATTGCGCTTACGATTTATATATTTTTAATTGTCAGGTATTTCCTAATATAATTTAATATTAATTTTAATTTCCTTGAAACATTATAAACTTCTTTTAGTATGTAAGCCTAGGCAAGGATATATGTAACTACCTATGAAATGAAATATGAGTTTCACTGATTATAAGACACCTCCTTAACTTAAAGAGTCACTTTTTTCTTTTTTACCAACGTTTTAAAGCGTTTTAAGGTTCTTCTCTTAAAATTGGGTAAATGTGAAGGTATGGCAACATGCGTGGCAGGTTTTCTTCGCGCGTCGTAGTCGCAAGTCCACATAATTATTTAAGTTAATGATATACCACTACACCTCCATAAATGATTTTTTGCATGATGTTGAAAAGAGACGGCCTTATTCGATAGCCGTAAGTGTAATAAGGACGGGAGGCGGGTGGTGCCTCCCTCGCCTCAAAAGCCCGGATCGTAATATCAAGAGAGGCCTCTCTTTGCGGTGGGCTGTTTTTAATATCACTTATGTATTACCTAACGTTTTTATAGAATACATTTATGTACAATCTGTTCATTACGGCAGCGGAAATGCGATCCGTCTGACCGTCAAAGGCATTAAAACCGCAATTATACCTCGCTTTCACCGCTTCTCACGGAAATATTTCCATTTTTAGTTTGTTGTTTTGTTAAGTTGATACAGTTTATTGAACTCGTTATAACTCTGCCTGTGTTAGTCTCAAACAAAAATGTATCATTTGTAATGAGGCTTCAGTTTTTGAAATCTGATATTTTTAAAAATCATGTGACTCATTTAAATTAAAAAACAATAATATTAATTAAAATTATGACATAGATTTAAATATAACCGTACCTTTTGCGGAAGTCACTTGTTAGTGTCATTTTTGATTTGTATACTTTTATTTTGGTCTTTCATGTGTTTGATTTTCGTATTTTGATTTTGATTTTGATAATCTCTGATTTTTTGGATTCGTCTAACCCGAGAATAGCAGAATTATTATTAAAAATAAAGGAAAATTTATGAAGAAAATTCGTTTCTTCATATATTTTCTATTGAATGGTGTACTATTCGGAACTTTGAAGCGATAAGTTCGGGGGGTTCATTAGTAAATAAACAAATAAATGATGTGCAAGAGATTTAAAAAAGAAAGATGCCCAAAGTAGATTTAGGTGCTTTAAGCTAAATTGTGTGACATTTTTATTAGTTATTACAATATAAATTTTTTTGTTTACCTATAATAAATGATTTTGCCACATTACAGTATTTACAGCAAGGGAATAGAAAATATAATAATGAAGTGGATATGGGCTATGGCTGGCTAAAATCTTTTACAATAGACTTACTATGAAAATCTGATTGTTTTTGTTCGTTATTTTACAAGTAGCTTGTGTAAAATTATATAACTACCTACCTATCATACTTCCACGAAGTCACTCAACCGTAAAAAAAGTTAACAAAAAGCAAAATGCAAATTTGAAGCGTTTCAAAATATTTAAGGGCTAAAAGAGTTTAATTTAAATTGTAAATCATTGTAATATACTCTTACGTAAGCCTTGCCGACTAAACAGATTGTGTAGACTGCAGATGAATATATGTATTTATCTAGGTAGGTCTAAGAGAAAGCTTATTTGCCACGAATGACAATTTATTATGTTTCATCTTTGTCATTGTTTCGTTAATATGTTTGTCTTCAGCCGTGACCAGGCAGGCCGTAAGGCACAACCACTTATGTATAAGCATTGATAAATACACTCACTTAATCTGTTCAAACTGTTTTCTTTATTGTGTGATACTCGCGTAAATATACTTTCCTGTCAAACGCTTGACGTTCGATTTCCATTCTTCCTTTTATTGGCGGTACGAAGTTCGCTGCGTCAGCTTATAATGTTATATAAAACAAAACATAGGTACTTGCACCCATTGTAATTTGAAAAAATATCTATCCCGTGGTTAGAGTATTCATAACAAAAATAGCTAAATTAATTTTGATGGATTTGTCTCCTGAGCAGTAGAATACTTAACTATTAAGCCATTGGCAGATTTATGTTAAAGTTGCATCAAAAGAAAAAATTTTGTTTTATATTTTAAAATGCATTCCATCAAGTGTGGCGAATTTAATGGAAATATCTCTTTGAATTAACCTTTTTTTTCATAGATGCACGTATAAAGATAGAATTGGTGACTATTACTAGTAGGTAAGCACAAACCCTGCAGTTATTATTCAGACAGCTTCCAGTTTCATGCTTCTTAACTCTTGAAATTAATATCTATTAATTTCAATTAAATTGAAATTAATCCATCAATTAATAACTTCATCGATGCTAATATTATAAAGCTAAAGAGACTGTTCGGTTGAACGCCCTAATCTAAGCAAAAAATATTTTTGTATTGCAAAGTGCATATAACAAGGATACATAATGCTACAACCAATAGGAGCGGAGGATCAATGAAAAATGTGGCAAAAAAGGGACAATAATTTGAGAGAATTTAAAACTTTGGAGAGCGGGAGAATCCGCAGGCGGCAAGAACAGCTAGCGTTTCAATATCGCATTCAATAGATATTGGAATCTTATTCGAGAGCAAGCGAAACTTAGAACACGTCAGTGCCTCTCACAAGTAGTTAGCATCACTAATTGAAATATTGAATCTTGCATATATACGGTTATTTACCCCACAAGACTTGCGGCGCGAGGAGAGTAAATCGAGGAGTTTAAATTCTCGTCAATTTCAGTTGTCCAATAGTAGATATAATTGTTGTTGTTTGAAAATAATTGATTTCCTTTTCCTGTGAAAAATGTTTTCACTTTTAAATGTGAAAAGAAATCGGTGTTATTCAAATTAAATATCGCTTATTAACACTATTGATGTCTTATTCACAAGTATAATTTTAAATATGTGTGGTAATTCTGTAACTTTTTACGCTAATTAAATTGTTTAGTTATAGTAAATGTGTGATGAGGCTTTCGTGCTGATTTAAATGGAATATGACAACGATGTGACGTAACGTTATGAAAACAGTTTTTAACTCAACTCGACGCCTGCCTAATACAAGTACGTAGGTAAGCTTGAACCTCTGCGATACTTGTAAAGAAGAGTCATAATTATTCTCATAATAATTAATGGCTCTGGGTCGTAGTATGAGGAGTAAATAATTTGAGAACGTCATCGCGAGATTAAAAGTTCTAGAGTAAATACGTCGGCTATGTAGCGTTGTTCAGGTGTGACGATGACTGAGCTATGTACTCGGTCGGACTAAAGGGGGTAAAGAGGGGAGGCTGGGCTGCCTTAATGAGAACCGCCTATCATCACTCGGTATATAAGGTATTCATTAAAAATATCACAAAACACCCGCCACGCCAGCGAGGGTTCCGTCCGCCTTTTTCTATTCCATATACCTAGCTATTTCTTAAGAAACAGTATGTTTGTTTCTTGCAAGCTTAAGTATAAACAGTGCTGCACCAATTTCAATGGCATTATGGTACAAGTATCAAAAAATATTCGTACCTATATTTTTTGGTTGTTTTCAACTAATTTCAAATGACTTCAAAAAAGAAGGAGAATTTCAGTTTGTTTTGTATGTTTGTTAGGCGATTGTTAAGTGAATTATAAAGCAATATTAAAGATTATTTTTTTGGTTGATATGTCACACTTCGGAGGTGATTCCATATTATTAATTTTATAAAATTACCAAAATGGGTTGGACGCTTTCTGAATAATTAAAAAAATATAGTTATTTTTTTATATCCATATGGATATTTCAATGTCGATTTCTTTTAATATTGGTCTCGCGGTTGTTTCATCCATCCAAGGCGTGGGAGAAAATTCGTCAACAAAACTAAAACCACCTACGAATAGCACCAAAACTAGTAAAACAAATAAAATATTTGAAAGTCGGTGTCGATTAGGTATCTGTAACAAATCATCAAATCTTTAACATCTATTTACAAATATTCTCTTTGAACTTAGAATAATTTTGTAAAAACATAGTTTATAGTAGAACTGCGTATGGAACCCTATAATGACAGTTAAGGTAGCGGTTCGCGTCCGAGACCGAGACGAGAGACCGAGACGCGAGACAGCGAGACGGTCGCTGCCCCGGTCAAGTAGTGTCTCCGGTCGCGCTCGAAAAGCACATTTATTTAGTGTTTATGGAACAAGAAATGCAAATATTTAAACATCTTATTTGGCATTATAAGATTGTTAAGGGTATATCAATAAGCGATACGGATGTCTGCAAACAGAATTTAAGATTTTCAAATAACTATTCCGAAATTATAACTTACTAGCTGTGCACCGTGATTTCACCCGCGTTAACTTCGTCGTAATGTGATGTTATATAGTCTAAAAGTTCGAGGTCTCGCGTCTCTGTCGCGGCGCCAACCGCTACCTTTATAGGAATGAGGCCTGTGAAAGGGTGGGTCCGCACCTCCACTCGATCAATCTGAGGCACTTTGGTCTCTCGAAAAACACGGTGTTAGTTGAAGCTAGACGGCGTAATAAATACTACGGTATAATAAATATCCAGTCCCAAAACCTTATTATAAAGTGTCGTCTCTCTTTATTATAATTGCTTACTTATCCCTGCTAATAATTAATGAAAAAGTGACTCTCTCTGTCTATCACGCTTTCACGCTGAAACCAATAAACCTATTTTAATGAAAATTGGTAAAGAGCTAAAGTAGACTTGGCAAATGTGGCAAAAGGAAGAAGCGAAAAGAAGGCTTCGAGGGCAAACACACGGGTGGAGTTGCGTTTATTTAACAACAGTCAATGTTTTTTAAATTGGTACTATATTTTCGAAAAAAACTCAAATGAAAAGATGACCTGTTTTGCTGACGCTAGCTCTATATGAGGGGCTATGTACCTACACGTAATGTTAGTACTGAGGCGGTACATACTCGCAAAAGGGCCGCCTTCTGTAGGTTCTACACCATGCACTCCATACAATTCAAAGCCTTAGGAATATAATATCGTAGATGTGTTATTGCACATTTGGTAAAACACGTTTAGTTGCAATTTTGTAATTTTATTGTTTTTTCAAGTAAAATATGTATTTAATATATCCTATATTTAAAATGCATAGTTTTTACCTATTAATATTTATTTTATATTTTATGTCATAAATACAAAATATTAAAATATATTAAGAAGAAAAAACCATGCCCTTTAAATATACCTAGGTATGATATGTTGAAGGTTTAATCAACTGACATTTAAGTTTTTTGTTGGTAAATATTTTATTTTAAGTAATACTCAACCTCAATCAATCCTTTTACATCATTCAACTGAACAATAAATTACCCCACGTATGCATTTTCATTATTTTGTTTTCAGGTACTTAAAAGCTCTTTATGAAATACCTATATGGAGTAGAAAAAGGCAGTTTAACTAAACATCTCTATTATACGATATTTAATAACATTGAAAGCCTTTACATAGATAAAAGGTTCGCTCAATTTCAATATATATATAATTTTAATGAAGAATTTCTTGTATTTTCAATTTGAAGTAAGTACAAACAAATTCATTTTCACACAATATGTTGTAGTATTTAATTATACTTGAGGCTTCTAATAGATTTTGAAATATAAAACGGAATTAACATGAATCTGCTTACCTAAAATGATGCGAAACATTGTCTTAAATGTTATGACACTTGCCTGACGTACAGTTGTTGTCGCAGGAGCGAGAGAAAATACTTTAGACAAGGTCTTGGTTGAGCAACGTTTCCAAGTAAGGCAGTCAGTCTGCTCACTGTGGCTTACCGAGGAGAATTAGTGATCTTAGCTTAGGGCCAAAAAGTACGTTGCCGTCAAAAATCTCAGTTGAATAATCTCGTTAGTTGGCCATCAATAGCATTCTCCCCTGTCGGCACGCGGGCGAAAGCGCGTATTATCCAATCAGTGTGGGACGAACTATTACGTTATTACGCTCAGAGGGGACTCATCACTCACTCCCCGTCTTTATGTACTTCTAATATAATTAACTCCTTCATACGATCATATTTCAGACCCTTTGTTCTGAGTGTGCTCTAATAAATATAATTAAATTAAACATTTCATTCACAGTTATGGCGGGGCAATCAAACCTCAAATGAAGTCAGTTTTTTTTCTTTTAACCTAATTACTAATCTGTGGTTGTGGCCAAACCCCCTTCTACACCATCTATTGTGCCACTCAAATATACTTGCCAAAGTATGGTGACGGCTGTTAGACGAGAAGGGAAAATTAAAAGTAGCACATCGTGCAGCCACCGAGTGAAGTAAGTTCTCACCGTGATGCTATCCCGGCAAGCGCAAACCTCCGCTTACCTTCGTGGACATCAAAGGTGGCTTTCTTGAGATATGGTCTCGACCACCGTCCAGGTGCTCCTTGCGTTTCGAAGCTAACCTGGACCAAATAATAAAATGAAAACATAAAATTGCGTTGCTTCAAAGTTACCCTCGAAAGCTAACCAAAACCAGTCCCATAAATTGGAAAAAGATGTAAAAGCAAAGTGAGCGGACTGATTGGAAAATGTGTTCATATTTTATTTGTGTGTTGAAATTTATGCAATTTACATAAGAAATGCAGTGGGTTTTATACAATTTTCCGGGTCGCGAGGGCACCTGCACGCTACCTTTCAATCGTACGTAATTTATTTCATTGCATCCAATCTCACTTTAAATTTCTTCAAGGAATCTTTCACTCGCTCATTATTAAAAGTTAAGCAATTCGTTTTATTAAAATGTATTCAGAGCATGTGCATTTTACTCTGAATACTTCGTGACTCTACGTGAAAACTTCGTGATTTGTTCATATTCATATAACAAGACTCGTCCCCCATTTTTAATAAAAAGCAACAAAAGTGGAAAATATTAAAGTCTCATAGATTCTTTGACTTTGGATCCGTGGGGGCCAGAAGCGCGTCGATTCTTTAAAGAGATGAAACACAGGAAACCCGAAAGCTATCTCATGTTTCGGCCAACGCGTTAGTATAACGATGCAACGCGGTAATGAAGCCAGTATTTTGGGTACGCACCCCAATGGCTGTGATGTTAATAAATGTATACAGATAAATAAAATTGGAGTGTCTGTTTGTAATATAGCTGATGTATGTAATAACGAGTAATTTAAACTACTTCTATTATAGAAATTTATGTAAATAAATATTTAAAAAGTCGTGTGCTTAAGACCACACGACAGAAGTGAAAAGTTCAACAAGGCGAAATTAATAATACGAAATACAAGTTTTTTTGCATTCTGTATTGATAAATTAATAACTTTTACGATGTAGGTACTTAATTATAATTGTGTATTTATATTGTGTATTAAATTACTCCAGTGAATTTTGCTCTGAGTGGCCTTCATCTGCATCATCATACTCTAAAAATGAAACTATAGGTTTATGGTAACTAAAGTATGAAATGAATATTTTTGAATGGAATGTATTTCCTTTCATGTCCTACCTAAACTTCAATTTGTGTGAATCATTTCTTCGAGTCCGAAAGTCGAAGAGATCTACCTACTGAGTAGATATTGATAATTAATTATTTATTTTAAGCCTTAATTTAATAATCGTTGTTGTCGAGTCATTTGTTTTAAGCCTAATTTAGTAATAATCGTGTGAATCGTGTAAATTATAAGAAAAGCTGCCGAATTGCCCCTTTATTAAGTAACTAAGTGGTATTAAGTGACCTTTTTGCCTGTTTTGCAATTGCATTTAAATGCCTATTTCTATTAAATCTATTTGCTAACAATTCTAAATACAGTAATTCCTCGACTTACGCTACCCCGTTTTACGCGAATTCAGAGATACGCGGTTTCTCATTTGCCCACTTCGCTCTGTCAGTGTTCGATTTATGACTAGTTTGGACGTGTTCCTCGTGGAATTATTGTATGTTGTAGTGCACATTATTGATTTATCTTTAATTATGTCATCAAAAGATCAAAATGAGTCATTTGAACCTAACAAAAAAACATGAAATCTGTGTGAAAAAGAAAAATGCGTGAACAAGAGGAAGACATTGAGAATTGATTCTTTGGACCCAGTTCAATTAAAAGATCAAATGACAGTTTGAAACTTTACAGAAACCCTCAGTTCAATTGAAAAAGAGTTAAATTTTTTGGAAAATATAGACTTCAACGAAGAGCGCATTTCTGTTACAAAGCAAGGAATAAAAAAATTACTAGCATGTTACGAGGAGATATTACGGGTGAAGAAAAAAATCATTGAGTTGTCAGACGACTTTGTTAGATTGTAAGAAACCTTCTACAACAAAATAACTTTGGATTGTGTTCATATTGTAATAATATAATTTGTCATATTATCTACTATTAGTTACACATTTATTTCCTAAATTATTGTTTTATTTAGTCTCCGGTCCCAATTAAACATACTTTGTTGAGCGTTACATCCTCGGCTATGTACCTACCGCTCATACAATCTGGTCTCTGGTCAATGCCACTTTTCACTTTCCAAGTTGAATTTCTTCATTACCTTTCATGGTCAAGTTACTTTTGATATTTAAATATGTAATATATAAATAAATTTACCACTCCTTATATAATATTGTTATATATTTTTTTTGTTCTTATTACATCTACTCTAATAAGTATCTTGAATAAATATTTATAGTAACCGTTACCGAAACTGAAAGCATAGTTGGAAATGTATTCAGTTCCTAGGAAGTAAGCGTACTATCCTCTTACGAGTAGATATTTATATACCTATTACATAAAAGTAGGTACATGGGACAGGAGAAAATTATCCTGAGCTGAGTGTATTATTCCCCGGAGTGTGTACACGCCTCGACTGAATTACGGCGCTCGTTATAAGATGTGCGGGAGGACACACAAGGAATTTATTCTATATTTAATTGAGTCTTCCTGTTCTGCTAGATGTTAAGCCGACTCCTAAAAATAGCTTTTCAATTCAATTTTTTGTGTTTGTTACGCGTTTGTGAAGTATATCTACTGCTCAAAATAAATGTGTATAACAGTAGGTACCTACTTGATCTAAGTAAAAAGAAAACTGAAATTGTTTAAACATTTTGATGTCATTGGCTTATTTTGTCTTAAACAAATATTCAAAATAGCAAAGAAACATAGTTTATGGAGAAATCGCTCCGCTCGTGAACGTCTGCGAATATTTTGTTCGCATTACTTGATAGTGCATTTGATATATTTTTACATTTGCGCACAAAACGCTCATTACGAAATGCATTTGCTAACGAACGAGGATTTCGAGACGTACACAACATAGCGTAAGAGATAGATTCATTATTTATCTCATCGTTTCGATTATTTAGGTAAACTATATCTTTTACAAATAAGTTGTCTCATTATGCAGACTGCCTGTAACCTAGCCCTTTTGGAGTAAAAAACTTGAGAATTTGTTTGTTTCATGCAAAGTTATTAATAGTTATTAGACATTGATGTTGGTTTGAGAATAAAGAATATAACATGGTATATAACATTATTTTCTCACTAAATTTACCAATGTTATAAAAAACAAAATAAAATGGATAGAAAGTAAGTGTCTGGAGCTGCAACTCAAAAATGGCCGGGCACATAACTGAGCCTTTGTCTAGGCCTAACGACTGAGATCCGCCCAGTAACGAAGCCTCCGTAATGACGCCCTCCCGCCCAAACAATGACTTGATGCGAATAGTTTTGTTAAGGGCTGCAGTAATTTTTGAGAGTGCTACGCAGCACTACCTCCCCCTCCACCCCCTCCATTGTCCATTCTGATAATGATCTGCTTTGATTCGTTGATGGAGTGACTATGTACCAACGCGAACGGCACAATAGCTTGACTGTTGGAGTGTGGAGAATGCCTACGGAGTCTCATGTTTTCTTTTCTCTTTACTTTTTAAGATCAAAATTTATCTGTAAAGTATAAAGAGAAAAGTATGTGTTGGTTCGTTTAGTTATTAGTGCCTAAAATTTAAATATTTATATTTTTAATTTTGAGGCGCAATAAAAAATAAGTAAAACAAATAATTCTCGTCATTTAGGCCATTTTATTTCTAATTCGAATATTGGTAATAAACATTTGAAATTGTAACACCACTCAAGAACTTTATCAAATTCTTTTACTCGGGAAGCCTAATTTATGTGATACGTTTTATATAATTTTTATTTTATTTCGTTTAACGAATTCTAGCATTAACAATATTACAGCTGGGGATCTCTTTTTAACTAATTAGGTTTACTTGTGACAGGAGACCCCGCTCTTCCTATGTCCAAATGTTTTGCTACTTTTGGCTCGAATTATTTACAATAAAAAAGGTTAATTATTTTTTACATTTCATGTATTCGAAGCCTCTAATATAATAATACAAAAAATTAAAATAACTTTCCTTATATATTACATATATTGAATAGATACAATTAAGTTCTAAACACTATCATGAATAAGCAACGAGTGCCCATTTACGATAAAATACGATAATCATAAAAAAACTGTACGACTTTAACTAACAATTGGTTAATTTATAACCTCAATTGGTTACAAATTATCCATTGTATAGACCTTGTAGTTTTAATACAATTTAGTTAATAATATAAATCAATCAAATATTTAGAAATAATCTATTATTTATTAATTTCATATATTTTATTAAGTCGTTATGTTAATAGTGTTTTTATTCGTAGTCGCATTTCGTTTCTAAACATGGATCTCTGTATTTTTCTTTAAAAGCTATGAAAGCAATGAATATTATTATAGATTTATTCATGTGGTAAATAAGATCACGTGTTCTTTGTCAAATACGCTTCATGTATAATGAGAAAAAAGAACCGTAGCTGATCTGCATACAATCTACCCAATGTCGAAAACAATTCATATAAGCGATAGCGTCGACATGATGGCTTGTGAAATTCGCCTTAATATAACTTTACAAGCTGTTCAAGGACCCGAACAATGCTGAACGGCCAACAAACTTAGCCGGCTTTTCTTTATTTTAAATACATTTTCGAACTGGAGCAAATCATTTCACCTCCTCTAACATCGTTTTCAATTTTAATGTTTAAGTACCTACATACAAAAGATTTCAACGCTTCGATGAACCACTATCATTTTAATGTTTTGGCCTGATACGCAGTACATAATGAAAAGTAAAAAGCCTGCGGTGAATGAGTACATTGAAGGTAGAATAAAGTATATACAGTGGATGAAATAAATATCAAAGGCCACAATTACTTAGGTACATAAATAATTCCAGCGCGATGACGTCCAATTTCAAAGGTTTTTCTTTCAAAGAAGGTCTCGTTAGTGAGAAGAGAGGGCTCAAACAAAATAATATGGAAATACGAACGCCAGCTTCACCGCCCTCCTCGACCGCTCTCTAATCACAATCACACCATTCTAAATATCGGAAAATATTCACTTTTTTTATTACACTCGCAGCTTCAAAATGCGGCGCAATATTTGTATGAAAACGTAAGGATCTTTATTTGGCTTACTATGGTTATTGCGTATTACTATTTCTGCTTTTGTATAAAATACGGAAATACGGAATTTCAAGAGTATTTTTCCAGAAGCAATTAAGTATTATGTATTTTTTCCTCTTTTGATATTTTTTACTTATTTAATTTGTAAAAGCCTTGCTTTTGGTCTGTGTTAAAAATTGCTATATTCTTAAATGAAATGCTAGAAGAGAGAAATTTAAGTGATTTGAGAACTGAGATCCTCAATTTTTCAAGGTCCTTCTCATATGGTACAATTCTGTTTATATCGCAATGCGCACAAATCTCAGAAGCTACTGGTTCGAATTATAAAACTCAGAATGTGTTAGATATTATATTATCGAGGAATCTATAAACCTAATATCTTCTATGAAATTCATGTCCCTTTCAACGATAACACAGTGGGACACATAAAATCAACGCTTATTACATGTCTTGTAGTGTATAAACCGTAGTAAAATATCCAAGAAAGATGGCCGCGGGCAGCTGTTATACCACTAGAAGTGTTCTTTAACAATGTTCCTTTATTTTCACAAAATCAAACAATGTACTATGTAACAAGTTAGTTGCAATTTTTCATATAAATATATTAAAAGTTTCCAATAACAAGTGATAGAAATTTATCACTAAACAAATAAAAGAAACCACACTAAATATAAATACACATCTTCCAGTGACTTGCCTATTTATTTACTCAAAATACATAACCACTACTCAATCAGAAAGAGTTCCTCCTTCTAAGACAAATTATTGAATTTCCCCGTTCTAACAACGACTGGTGAATAATAATACCGGCCAAGGCCGCCGTTTTTATTAACTGTGAGTCAATCCCCGCTCCTGATTCAGAGTGGCAAGCACTGTTTTGAGCTAAATCAACCGTTACCTGTTAACGACAAGTTTTAACACGAAACCCCAAACGATTTAAAAATCCCTCGACAAATTACAAATTGACAGATCTTAGAAATTGTTTCAATCACATCAGCTTTCACACAGAATTTAGGAGCTACAATGCCACTGATAGAAACGCAAACACAGTCCTGTCAAACTTATAAAGCACTATGTTTCGAGTCGGGGTTGAAATAGTAAAACTAGCGAACAAAAGAATGTCAAAGAAACGTGAGATGAATAAATATGACATAAAGATATAATACAATGTTTTTAAACGCTTTTGGATAGTAAGTATTATATTTCGTGATGAAATAAAATCATAATAGGTATTGTGGCAATCGCGATCCAATTTCTTAATGTAACTGGGCAGCGGTGGCTGGGGCTTAAGATCTCATCTTAAGTGAATTAGGATACCTTTTGTATGCGGGGCCTACTTCGCAAACAAAACGCTCGCCTTACAACAAACACACAGAATCACTGTCAATACGTCATGTCTACAATGCCCTTTGTGACCAAAATATGTGTAACGTTTTGATACAATTGATACGGCCTGTTTGCTAAACTTAAGACATTTGACAGACGACATCAATGAAAGTACATGAAATTTCTACGGTTTATTTGATGTCGAGATTTGAATATATTATGTCCTAACTATGGTACCTACTAGCTCCTTCGGGTTTATATCAATGTAGTTAGTGACTTGAGGAAACCAAACAATTGACTTATTTTAATGATGTTGTATTTTTTAACTTAAATTTAATTAAAACTTATATCTCAGATCACACATCCAATTTTTATATAGAATAGGTGGTAAACGGGCTAGAGGCTCACTTGGAGTGGCACCAAGCCGCTCATGAACACCTCCAACGCCAGTTAAGGCACGCGTGAATTGCCGACCTTTAAAAGAGAGGTACGTTCTTTTCTTGGAGGTCCCTAAGTCGTAATACTCGTAATGGTTCGAAAATACCTTCAAAGGCAGCTGGCTGCATGAATATTAATATTATTTCTTTTTACCACAGGAAAACCGAAAGCTGGCTCATATTTCGGCCAATGCGTTAGTATAGCGATACAACGCGGTAATGTAGCTAGTATTTTGGGTACATACCCCAACGGCTTTAAGTACATTTTTGTTAATAAATTTATTTCTGTACTATTAATTTTATTAACGTCATTTATATAGGGTGTTTTAAGAGGTATAGAACTTTGAAATGGAATAAAACAAATATAATTTTTTTAAATTGATATGAAATTTACTTTATTCGAAAGATAATCTTCTGGCATTATAGTTTAAATATGACTTCTGGAATACCGTGGCATGACCGCCACGGCTGGCTCAGACGTAGTCTAATCTCGGGTCCAATTTTCGATGACTTATAGCCCTAGTTGGCCAAATGATTTGGTGTGTTGCTGTTGCTGTGACTGTGTCTGCGACATCCTATCTTGGTGTATGTAGTTGTTACTCTGCTGCAGATTAAGAAGACTTCCAAGACGTTGTACATAATTTAAAAGAAGTAGAAATACATTGTTTTATAAAACACATATAAAGATAAACTTATAGAGAAGAAGGAAATGTTGATGAGTCGATGAAAGGTTATAGAAGAATGAATGTACATATAATTTGTGAAGTCACAGCTCGCTTCCAAATTCTGCAAGATTTGAATTTGGATTAATAATCATAACTTAGAGCGCGGCAAGGAGTTCCTTCATAAAAGAGGCCGCACGCGATTTGCCACAGACTTTTTCTAACATTTGTAGCCGTATATTCGCAATAACGCGGCGAATGTAGTCCTCCAAGTGGTCAACCGTTGTGGGCTTATCGGCGTAGACTAGCGACTTCACATATCCCCACAGAAAAAAGTCTAGCGGCGTTAAATAGCACGATCTTGGAGGCCAATTCACGAGTCCAAAACGTGAAACTATGCGGTTACCAAACATCGTCTTCAATAAATAAATTGTGGCACGAGCTATGTGACATGTTGCGCCGTCTTGTTGAAACCACAGCTGTAGCACATTGTGGTTGTTCAATTGATGAAAGAAAAAGGATTATCATCACTCCAAACACGGCAGTTTTGTTTATTGACGTATCTATTCAAACCAAAGTGAGCTTCATCGCTAAACAAAATTCGTTTATGAAAATGAAGCGTTGTTCAGGCGTCAGTCGATGTTGAAATACCAAATCAAACTAAACATACATCACTTGATAGCTGACAAAATGGCCGCCATTTAAAAAAGTATTTCAATAAATTATATTCTTTCTATTTAGAATCTGCGTTAAATAAATAACAAAATATTGAAAATGACTTTTAAAAGAAAGTATCTAATTATTACCAATTAGTGTAGAAAAGTAAATCAGTCAAGTGTAGCAGACACGCGTTTTAGAAATGGTCGCAACTGGCCCGAGAAAGCACCGACAATGAGGATATTAATTCTCTTTAAGTTAAATTGTTACATTGTAATAGAAATTATAGAGCATGCAAACCAAGCCGTGAAATCATTTAAGATTTGTTATTCACTTAATAATAATGACACTTTCAAAAAATAACTGTCAGTAAGATTATTAAATAATTTCTAAAACTTTTAAATTTTACAAGTTTTAGAAACTTATATTAGAAAAAGTGTTTCTTTTCAGAAAAAAAGACGATAATGTATAAAACATTATCATCTTTTAAATAATAATAGAGTAATTTGTCAAAGAATAAAAGACCAAGTGAAATAAACTAAGAGTGAACAGAACAAGGCTCTGCAATAAGCCAAGGGGCATAAAATAAATCGCAGGTAGATGTGTAAATGGAGATAAAAAGCGATTCGTTTAATAAACCGATGCGCGTTCTTGTGGCCGTTGTATTGTGCCGCACCTAATGGCCTGTCTCCCCGCCCGCGCCTCGGCATAGAGCTACGAAAACGATTTCACCAAATGTTTAACCAACGCACCTTACATTGTCCCATTATATTATTATTTTATATAAGGCAGATCTGACAAGCAGTGACGTGCATAAAAATAAAAGAAAAGTAGGTATGCAAGGTGTTGTTACTGTATGCAAAACCAATTTCATTACAATTTGTTTATATTCAGCAAACTTACAGGCTATTTTTAGCATAAAAAACTTAGAGTTTCTCTGAAGTATCACATTTACCCAATGTATAAAGTTTATATTTATAACGATTATAATAGTTATAGATGTGGTTAGAACTTTAGAAGACGCGATCGATAAGGATCTTTATAGTAATTATAGCTGATGAGAAGGCAATGTGAATGTTTTGACTGTTAAAAGTAACCTAGTAGTAAAAATTGTTTCAAATATTTTAGGAGCCATTGAGGTCATGTGAGAAGGGTAAAACTACTTTCGTAGCACCTACGTAGCCCCATAGCACCGTAGCACCGTAGCAACGTAGCAACTGTGTACTCATTTGATGGTGAAAACGTACTGAAATTTAACATTTTTAATAATTATAAAATAATATTAATTAATTACTGTTTATGGAATACAGCCGTAATCAGTATGAGGCGTATATCTAATCAGTTGCGTAATTTTTATTTTGTAAGCATTAAATAGCTCTATCAGGGAGAATATTTAAGATTCGTAGCTTGGCGTCGGAAGCGCGTCGCACTCATATCCAACGATTTACGATTTCCTAAAGAGTGCTCAGTGGAGGGTCCTCCACGTAACGTCCTCCTCCCCCCGCAGCTGTCAGCGCCGCTTACCTCACCCCCGCGAATGCCCGCCTCGAGGGCCTCAAGTCTCCAATCGTTTGCGACGCGAGCTATTGAAGGAATTCTTTCTAATAGTTCAACTCTATTTCCAGTTAAGGACATTCGATTTTTACTAACCGGTAATAGAATGTTATTTAATTGAATAGTTTTTAGTAGATTTCTTAGTTAAAATACTATTACAGAACTGATAATTGTGATTAGATATACTTAGATACAATTTAACTTGACATTAAAATCAGAAAGTAGAGATATTGAAATATTATATATAAACCTATCATCAAATTTTTCAACAGAGGTCAAGGCATACCTGATGATAGATTTAAACAGCTTTCTTATTTGAAAAACTATATATTTGACAAATCTGTTCCTTTTTCTATATACAATTCAATTTTTGTCGTGTCCGCTTTAACCTTTTGAAAATAGAAAAGTTAAAAAAACGCATATTATATATTAGATAAATCATAGTAGATAAAACTTGTTCATAGTTAGTAGCTACCTAAGGATGCTTTTAAATTAGGTATTTAAATTATATGTAAAGTTACACCTTTTAAAAGGCTGAGTGCCGATTAAGAGTGAGAGCTATTCGTAATTTCTTTTAAAACATAAAATGCTGTTAACTATCGAATCAAAAGTATATAAACATATACATGGAGAGTTTTAGCATAATGTGTTAGATTATACGCGAGTGCGCCGCAGTGAGGCGTGGAGCGCCCTCAACTTGAATATCAAATGATATCGTTACGCTGACTCGCTGCTTACAAATATACTCTTATTTCTTCCACACACTCGCCCCGATATTGACATTTTGCTGAAATAACTTATTCCAATACCCTACATCTTGATAAATGTTGCTGGCTCATGTTTGTGTCACGATTTCATGCTTCCGAAGGTTTAGATTGGTATTTTTAAGACTTATTTTTATGATATTATATTAGAGATGTTGACCGCCTCCTTGGTCTAGTGGTAAGCGCGTAAGCGTTACAACCGAGAGGTCCTGGGTTTGATTCCCGGCGGAGATAAAAAAAAAACTCGGTCTGGCAGGACAAAGAAGGCTGATCACCTACTTGCCCCTAAAGAAACAATCGATCAGTGAAACAGATGCGAAATGCATCTACCCCATACCCCACTACCCCACGGGACTTCACTATATTAGAGATGTTATGAATGAACTAACCTAATAGGTACCTATTTAAGAATTTAGAAATAGCACATGAACTTTATAAGATTTAAATTAACAAGAATTTGATGGCATATTATGCATTATAAATTTAAATGAAACTTGTTTGCACTCAAGTGTTTTAATACATAATTATGTGTCGTTTCATATAGTTAATGAAATTATATAAAGAAGTAGGTATTCTATTACTTTATATAATTTCATTAATCCAGATTCAATTCATAATTTTTAGTTTTGAAGTTTGTAATATTCTTGAAATTAAAGTTAATCAAAAAACGATTGATACCTCCAACGAAACTAAAAATATATTACCACAATTTATTTCTAATACGACATGAAGCGATCGATGTGATCACAAAGCGAAGCGCCATACTTTAAAGGCGTGTCGTTTATTGCGAAGAAATTGTCCAATTTAGTAATAATCGAAGGGTAGGCTGAGACGCGAAGAGGCCGGGGTTTAACTCAATCATCCCATTGATTGGCAATTTGTTCCCTCATGTCTCTGATCACTGATCATTCTCACCAGATGTCAGCGGCCGCGAGCATTGCTGACTTTTTATTTTGCGCGTGACGTTTAGCGTTTATCGCATTATTGACGCATGCGAAGAATGTGATTTGACATTATATACTGGGGTGACACACATGTTTTTCTTATCGCTTAGTTATTATATTTCAAAAACTAGGTACTACCATTGCAACAGTATACGTAACAGCCAAGTTCAGGCTTTTTTTAGTCGATACTAACGGCTGATTCATGGTAGCTTCTTATCTTTTCCACGAGAGAGTAGACTGTAGAGGAACCTAACTTCATCGCATTAATGTTAATTCTTATGTTGTGAGCGACAGTGAATTCTTATTTATTATGTAATTTAATGTGTCCGTGGCCCACGAACCATAGAAGCAAATTATTACATGAAATAAACATCTATTCGTAACAGGCTAAAAAATAAGTAACAATTCATTTTATAAGATTTACGTTTACAATTAACATTCGAAGAGAAGTTATCGTGTGAACTAAAATAATTCAATTAAAATATTGTACATAAGACAATTAGGTAATATATATTCTATGCAGTGATCTGAGGCAGGAAAAATAATCATATTCCATATTATTACATTATTAAACTAATTGTTGAACTGTTGAATGTTAAAAATATACGTTCCCCTTGAAAATAATCTAAAATACATAACAAATACCCAGAATTAATAAAATGAATAATAACGTATATAAGCAGCTGCGGGCTCTAACGACGTGCGCACAATGGAGGTTAGCTGTCAGGTATGACGTTATCAGCTTATCAGTGCATTATGTCCACGCAGCGCTGGGCTGGCTTTGTTTCTCCCCTTCGGGACTGCCAATACATTGTAACGTTCACTCTCCGACAAATATAAATATCTAGCTTGTTTTTATATTTTATTTCCAAATAATTTGTACAGTTAATTAAAATACACCATCCGTATAAGAACATTTTTAGTATAGCAACGTGTACTCGAGCATGCTGTCGGCTGAGACAGTATAGTGGGCCAGGGCTGTTTGCGGGGAGCAAAGTAGATTTCACGTGGGTAGATCACGCCAAAAGAGCAGCGTCCTTCGAAAGAGTAGCAACGGCATCTCGAACGTATTGTGTTAGAAATATTGTACTCGTTAAACACGCAGTAGTTGTCACTTTTGTTCGAATCATACCAACATCCGAAGTTTAAATCCGTACTAACTCATTTAACAAATTACACAAATGTGTCAGCTTTCTGCAGGTTTCTGAAAGAGCGACTGTCCACTCGACCTGATAGGCATATGTCTCATGTCTCTGTGACCGACACTAAAATATGGTGTCCGCGCTTTTTTTATTAGACTTGGTCATTGAAACGTTGCGTAAACTATTGTAAAAACTCCAAAATATTTAAATTATCAAAAAAGAGCATTTCTTTTACATTTATAAGAAATTGCATTTTCATATTTAAAGTATTTTATAAGTGACACGTTTGAATATTTAAAAGAGTAAATATATAACAATTGAATTTTCTGTTTAAATAAGTATATCTTGAAAATAACTGAAGTTGTTTAAATTGTAAATTTTGTTATTACATTTATGTTATAAAAAAGTTGGCACTAAATAGATATTATTTTATGCTTCCAAATTATTTAGCAAAGGTAACTTTCTATTGTTGATGTTGTGAAGTGTATATATTATTTTTAAATTTCGTTTCAAAGCGAGGATCGCAATCTACATAAGAAAATAATAGTTAACATGCATCTGCTACCCACGGGCTGCGACACAAAGCTTTATTAATTCAACAATAGATGACATGACGTCCTAACACCCTTTTTACATAATTATTACAATAGTCTCTGACACCAGTTATATAGAAGGTATGCCTACTCAATAGAACATTTTTATAGCTTTCATTTTAATCACTTTCCTGACAGGCTTCTTGATACTTTAGTATTCATAAGGCAGCAATTGCCATAATTCACACCTAATAAACCAGGAACTGTTGGTTCTAATTGATTTTTTTTAGTGATGCAACGAATACGAATACGAATATTCGTATTCGCCGAATAGAAGACATTTACCGAATATTCGTATTCGGCGAATACTAATACGAATATTTAAAAACTAATATTTTTGTACGCATTATTAATATATTAATATTAATATTTTTTCTGGGGATTCGCAAACTAAAAACGAGATAGATGCTTATCTAAAGCTCCCAAATTTATCGCCGACTGCTGATTCACTGGCTTTTTGGCGAGAAGATGTCCATTTTCCAAGTCGGAAAAAGCTCGCCCAAAAATATTTTTTACTGAAGCCATGTACAGTCGCCTCGGAAAGACTTTTTTCAACGGCTGGGAACATCCAGACTGAAAAAAGAAATCGCCTAAAACCAGAAAATCTACAAATTTTATGTTTTTTAAATAAAAATTTGCCTGTTGTAAATTTTAATTATTAGAAGAGTAAACATTATTCAAATAAATAAGTCTTTGATTACCATGGCGAGATATTCGTATTCGTATTCGTATTCGTAAAAGTAGTATTCGTTGCATCACTAATTTTTTTAAATGTTTTAGTGCCCATTTCCTGCTACAATGGAATTAATACTGATAGTAAAATGATTCCGTGGAGCACAGCTAGTCATAAGTACATATTTTTGGTTTTTATTAATCTTCGAAGTTTTTTTCCGTCGTCACAACATTTGTTAATTTTTCTGTACACAATTGATCGTGCTACAAAATGTCTACGAGATGTCTACACATGTTTCAGGACCAGTACATGAAATCATAACGCAATCATAATTGTACATTTTATTGCCTTTTAACGTTATTTGGTAGCATAAAATATATTATTAATAGGTACTTACATTTTGTATAAAATAAGTAATCATTAATTAAGCAAAATACGGTTTATATGGTCTACTAAAAAAATTAACAATAAAAGTGCTAAAGAAGTTTTCACTTCAAAAATAAAAAGGGCACCGTTTGTTTATAGAAATAAGATATGGAGATATCAATAGACTATAGAGGATTGATCGGATATCGGGCAGGAAGGCTCAAAGCGCGGGAAGTATCCTGATATGTCAATAAACGACACGTTTTTTAGTCTTCCTCGGGTTTTTGTTTTCTCGTAATTTCGAAATAACTTATCGGATTTCCTTTTATTGTTGTTTTAACACAAACATTTATTTATCAGATATACCTATCACAAATTAAAATACTATTAAACTAGATATTAAATTAAACTATAAAATATCCTAAGAATGTCACAAATAACAAAAGAGATTACAAAAACCAAATTTCGGATATGATATTTTGAGTAGGTATAGTATATTTATTAAGATGATATTTATCAGTTTTATCTGGTTAGTCATGCCCCGCAAAGATTTTTATCTTGTATATGCGCATTAATACAATGTATATATGTATAATGATTAACCATTAAACGATTAAGGGGTTCGGAATTAAAGATTAAGTCGTGATAAATTTTATTTTGTTGTTATAAAGAGTCACAATACTGCACTGAAAAGATTAGTTCGAAGGCCGACTTTGCTTACTCGTCTGTGGCGACCGACAGCTCTAGTAAGGGAGACTGTCTTATATTGTACCTTTGCTTCCTCTTTCTTTGTCTGTTTTGTGTTGTCTGTTTATTAAATATTGTTTGATACATAATAACCTCAAACCCAATACGAAACTAATTGACTGTTCATAGTTATGTCGTGTGTATTAATTTTATTATGATAAGGTATTCATGAAGCAGGTGTGTTTAGAGACATATTTGCTGAATCACGGGTCATTGTTGACAGCGCTTTGTGGGCACAATGGCCCATTATCTCGTGGTGGCCGGCCCGTCACAACATCGAGTAAGGCGGAGGTGTGACGTGTCAATTTGATGGAATTACTGTCTTCCTTCACCACCATTCTATTATTTTGATATTTGAGAAAGGTTTAATAGCTTTCGGCTACCATTCACAGATCAATAGATTTTTCAATAAGATACTTCATATTCATTTGATTCAATAACATTTGACAACCAAGTGAACGATTAATGTTTATGTAAACTTACCAAAATACATTTTTAGGTGTCTATAATATGTATATGGTATGATAAATTTAAGAATTCTCTTGTTTTATAACATTCACAGAATTTGCTCCCATTTTAGTCGTGTAGGGATAACAGAGTAATAGGATGAGTGATGAAGTTATTTTGATATAATTTTAAAGCTTGCAGCTTATATGAACTATATGTACTTTATATTATTAGGATATATTTTATATATTATAGGTCGTGTAAGTGATGAGGTCAGAAATTGTACGATATTATTTTGAAAGTTTGCAAATATTTATTTAAATAACAACAATAATAAACCAGCTTTAAAAAAAATTAATTATATTATTATTACTTAATTTTTCAAATATGTTCGATTGCTTCGCGACTTGCTTTGGCAAATCAATTCGGTAATAACTGACGAATTTAAATATAGGTACCTATTATTGTTAGGTTGATTGGTCTTAGTTAAAGATTAAAAGGTTTAAGAATAGGTATCTTAAAAATTCATGGACGAATATTCAAATTATGTAACAATTAGCCTTGGAAAAGATTAACTTAGTATTTACCTAATTTCTTACCAATTCTTCCTGTTAGAACACTTTGATGTTAAGATATATAGAAATAAAGAATATAAAGAATATTCTTTTTAAATATAACTTTTAACACTACTAGATTTAAAGATTTTTATTTAACGTAGAAGAAGAAAAGATTTTTTTTAAAACGAATTGATTATTAATACTTACCATAGATTTTTTATTTCCCTCTTTTATTAGATTTAATTAGGTAGATATATGTATAAGTTACCGTACCCTTTCGAGAACAACAGTTGTTAATAATCATCATTAATTATAGAGTAAAGATGAATGTCACACAGTATCTACGTAAATTAAATTGTGATATTATGATATCTTCACATTTTCATAAAATTATAGATACCTACTCGTGTTATAATGTACCTAAACACGATAGCAATACTAATGAAGCAAGAAAATTTAATGCAGTGAAACCATCAACGGTTTTCTTTTAATAAAACAATATAAATATTTTACTACTGTAATGAATAAAAATAAATCAATTAATTTGAAAAAATTTAGATAAATTTAGAGATGTTCCTAGATTTTCCAAAGATATTTCAATAAGATCAGCTGCAAGGTATCAATCTGTATAGAATGTATATTTTTATGTACCTAATCGAAGATAGACTGTATTTTTGTATACATATTTTGTACTAAAATAAATGTAGGAAAAATTAACGGTTGCATTGAAGCCTCTAATCACTTTAACAAGCTTTCACATTTCAACCCCTGATTTGATTACCCGCCCCCGCCATTTGTAAAATCACCCTTCTGAGTTTCTATCGCGTTATATTAAAGAACCAGAAATGGAATGTACTTCAGCATAATTTTGAAATGTTGCCGCGCCGCGATTGGCGGGCGTCTCGCTCGCGGGGCGCGCTCATTGGTCGCCTGGAAAAAACGCGCGCTTTTGTGCACCGCGCGATTTATTCACCACTATTAGTTATAGTCGAGTGAGTTCACTAGGGAGGCCCCGTTGTCGATGCTTTCCATCTTATTACATTGACTTTTTTAATATAAGTCAAAGATCTTTTAACGGTCAGTTCAATAGTGAAATGACATTTCAACATACCGACGGTAGTTGAAAATAAACTATTGTGAATTAAGAAATTTAATAAAGAAATAAGATTCTAAGGCACTTGTGATTTCAGTCACTAAAAACACTTAAAACACACAACACTTTAAATTTCAAATATCATTACTTACAAGCCGATTTTTGTAATATCCAGACAGACTTGCGTACTAAACGAATACCTATACTTGACTCATTATTAACGTTATATTGAATCAATCTATTTCATCTTTTTATCTACTTCTTAATACTGAATTATAATAATTCTTATTACTCTCTCAATTTTATTTTTATAGAATTTTATTTTTATATAAACATAATAAAGAAATTTTATTCAATATTCGCATATAATGAAATATCTAAAATTAATTATTTTATTAATAAATGATGTAAAACTCGATGTCGATAAATGAGAGACATGACTAAAGCTGTTTACTATTCTCGAGGCATAATGGGACCAGTGGCAGTTGGCAGTTACGTCTCAATCATTCCACATTTTACTTACACAGGAGGGAGATAGCGATACGCTCGCTCTTACAACTGAGTGAGATAGCTAACACGTTCACCAGAAGTGTGATTTCCTAAAATTGTTTCACTGTATAGCAATTTAGACTTTACTTAACAGAATTTAAAGTTTACTTTTAAGAATTGTACATTTCACATTCCGCTAACATTTAGCATGTATGTTTTCTTTAGATATGAATGCAAATAGTAATGGCGCATTTTTATTCAGAATGTTTATGTAGAGGAGTGCTTGGGGCGATATGAAAACTGGTAAATACGGGCGCCATTTTGTGGCGGGCCCGGTACCGACAGCAGAAGGGTTCGTCCCGGAGAGATTTGAGAAAATTGTAGTGGAAGCTGCGAGGGTGCGTCGACACACTCCCTCGGGCCAAACTAACAAAATATACTTCTTCACGACTGAGTTACGGCTTCCACATTTTATAATTATAGGCTAAAAGTTCTAGTATTTAGGTACTTTTGGTAAATATATACATTTGTAGGTAGGTATGTATGTATCTACTCACAGCTGAGTACTTTATTCTTATCCTACCCAATATCGATAATAACAAGTAGGTAATGTTTGTGAAAACTAAGACATTTTAATTAAATTGCAGAGAATTGGTTTTTAATATTGACATCATAGTCATGACTGCGCGTCCGTCTTTCCAAAACATTTTTTAATGCTTAAGGCTCTCAGGTTCATGCACCGTTCAGTGCTCAGCCCCATTAATGTCAGGCAAGTTGACTTATAACGAAAAATACTACTTCATTTTAGCCTTCATACTGTTTTATTCGTAACAGAGATAACGAATGTTGAATTGGTATACTAAAAGTAATAAATCTTTAACGTTTGCAAAGCTGGATGTAAAGACCATAAAATAACTTAATAAATTTAAGATTTATTTAGGTTATGTTTATAATTAAATTCTTCAAACTAGGTTTTAATAATAGCTTTTAAAGTACTTACTAAGGAGTAGGTAAGTTGCTAAATGAGGTGCGAAATTATACTTGTTACTAAGTTCTAACTTTCATCAAAGTAAAATCTTTAAGTTGGGCGCTTTATTCTATTTTCTTCTATTCTACAACAAAGTGTCTTTATTTGTTATTCTGCTTTAGGTTTTTATTTCAATTCTATGCAAAAGAAATCTTGAGCATTAGATGTTAAGCATAAAACGGTCTTGTGTGTCGCAGGGAGACCAAATAAATTAAAAACTATATATTTTGTAACGAGGTTCTTTACAAAAAATATAATTTATTCTAAGATGGTTCAGAAGAAATAAACAATTTACTATTTATTATCAGTTCTTGAGCAGTAAAAAGTATGAAAAAAAATTTTAATAAAAATTGATATCAAAAAGTTATCTTTAGGAAATAAAGAATAAGAGACGAGGGTTTTATAATCTAATCTATTTTATGTTAGCAAACGAATACTTATCAGCCTTTAAAAATATTTTTTATATATAAATAATATTAAAAAGATAAAATATTTGGGACTTTCACCGATGACTAGTTAGACTCATTCTGAACAACGAAACGCTAAGCGGATGAAGTTGTTTGTGGGTCGACCGTCTAGCGGCTAGCCATTAAGAAGCACGAACAACCTAATCACATTGAATGTTCTACAGAACATACAAGATTACCTCATTAGATTAGGTAAAGGTACAGCTCTACCACATGTCTGGTATAGTATGTTGATAGCATCTGCGTTAAATATTTGTGTGTACAGCGCTCGATGTTAAGTTCATGGTTGACGGACCTACTGATTCAAACTAATTTGGGCGCTTTCTTGAACAGCCTACTACAGTTTTGGTTGCGTTGCCGGCAAAAAAAGATATTTTGACTTTGAAGTCAATCGAAACGTATAGAAATACCTACCTGCTCATCTCCGATATAGAGGTCGTGACAATATTATGACAGCAGTGGTAGCGGCGTCGAGGGAGGACGGCGGCGCGGAGCGGGACGGGGAGGGCCACAAATGAGTTTAATTCGTGCGCTAATGCTCACGCGCTGCGGTCCTCTAGCGATCCTGCCAATTCTCTACAGGCTGTTACGAAATAAATGTCAAAACACAGTTAGGTTGCAGGTGTAGTAGGTACCTTGTCGACACAACCAAAAAGACTATTGCACAAGACTAGAGTTTGGGCTAATTGAGCTAAACAACCGCAGTCTAACAAGTCTAACAAGGTTATAGTAGTAATGGCCCCTCTTTTCTCCTTCATTTATTGTTGGTTCTGTTGCTTTCTGCTAACTCAACGTACGTAACGTGTGTACGAACTGCAACTATTCTTAAATTAATAAATAGTATACGTAATAAACGGAGAGTTAGTGCAATTTCTCAGTATTTTAGTGAAGCTGTCCTCCTGCCTCTGCATAAACGGCAATTTGGAACACGTTTCACTAATCATTTATAATTTTGAAGGTGGTTGCGCTAAAGTTTAATAAATACTACTAAAAATAACGGAATAAATCTCGGGGAATAAGCTTTGCAACATGCTGTTAAGGGGGCCAATGGTGACACAATGATCGTCAATACATTACGATATAGAGTAATCTGTTCGTTGCGTGCGGGGTGCGCTGCAAAGGAGGGGGGAGGAGGTCGCGGTCGAAAGTCACGATCTCACGTAGCATCGCCCCGGGCGCTGGCCCCAGGGCTGCCTCTCGTTCTCCTCATTACTGTAGCAGCCCTTATTCAACAAATTATTCTCAATTCCAATTAATGACCACTGAATTCTCTGAACACTAGGTATTTGTTGCTGGAAGTCAGAGGCCAGAGCCGATTTTTATGAATTATTTTTAATCAAATTTAGCGGGTGACGAACGATGGTGTGTATGAAATCTTAGAAAATAATGTACAGAGATATAACAAGTAAAATTGAATACAATTTAAAATGCTCATATCAGTACTAGCATCATATCCTACGAATACCTACGAATGAACAGATCTTCATTTTAGCCGATAAGCTGACGTGCCCCATCTTGATCACGTAACATTTCAAACAAACCTCATAGAAATCGGTTCATTTGCTTAGGAGCTATGACACCACAGCAGACGTACAGAGACACGTTGAACTTATAACACGCCTTTTTACGTCGAGAGTCAAAAAATCTTGTTTTTGTGAAAATACTAAACCAACATCTACTACTACTCAACTTGAATGGATAAATACCGAGTTGACGCTTTCGCGCCCTATCACAAATATCTACAGTTTAATTGTATATCTTAACCACTTTATTTAATTTTTTATACATCTGTGCGGGATCTAAATATTGTTATAAAATAGCTTTGTGTAATGTATTCTATGAATACGTTTGTCTTAATGACACTTAAAATTTACTCTCTTATTGTTTTTGTTTTATGTCGGTATCATGATTTATTTATTTTTCATATCTATAGGTGTAAATGCTATATATAATACATAAGCATTAAGAAGTTTATAAATAGTTTTATTCTTACTGAATTTACAGTTACAGTTATTTTTAATTAAAAGGAAAAGTGAAAAAGACAATAAAATAAAAAGCCATTATTAGCCATTGAATTAGTCACAGAAAAGGTTCAACCGATCGCAATACGGTCTTCAATAATCAATTAAATACCAATGCCAAGTTTTCCATACCTATGTAAGTAGATAAGTATAAAGTAAGTATATTTCATTTGAATATTCAAGTGACCTGAATGAAGCCGGGAGACAGAGCCACTAAATAAATAAATGGTTAAATTGTGTGAACCCTGCGCCGACATTGGTGTCGAGAGATAACGAGTTTGGACAACTCGCTAATGAGTGACAGTGGATGTCACGCGGCTTCACCCGCCCCCACCCCACCCCACCCGCAGTGGCCCGCTCGCTTCGATTTTTTTCAATTACTGGACTTACCTACAGCCAAAATTACAGGGTCAATTATCGACAATTGAATTTAATTTCATTGGTTCTATTTTACATACATTATCTTATCTTATCTTATCATCCGGGGTTCTCTGACCCTGGTTCGTCGAACCTTTAGGTCCTTTTGTACTTACCCCATGCCTTACTCACTCACTCCAAGATCCCTGAAGAAGGACCGCATAAGCTTCAGGATGTCGTTGGATGCGAAGTACCGATAGTCCCCTAGGTTCGGGTATGCCGATCCGAAGAGGTCCAGTCGCATGCCAGCCTTTGAGTCACATTCGCAGAGTATATGCCTTATCGACTCTTTACATAAGATTAAATGATTTAATTGTAAAAATCTTGTTAAGATAGAAGAGTATTTATGATAAAGTATTAGGTAGGTATCTAGGTATGTAGTCGCGTCAATGAAGCCGTAAAACAGGCAATCTTCGAAAGTCCTCAGAAACAGCTCCGATTTGGATCATTTTTTTTATAATTTTTGTTCTTTTATATTATTTAAAATCAGAAATATTTCAGAGGGGGGAAATAATTATTTGTATTGTTTAAACAATATGTAAATAATTTATAATAAATAAATATGTAAATTATTTTACACAAGGAAACAAGTTTTTGCATGGTTTTTGATGAAAAAAATTATTCGTGTATTAACTTTGGTGTTAAGAATAGTTGTTAAAAGTACATTTGTTAGTATTTATTGAATATTTACATCCTAAAAATTTCCTGTGTGGATCAATATAGATATATATGCGTTACGTGTATAGGTACTTTATAATTACTTATTACTAATATTTGTGCTATAGGTACATACATGTATATATGTAGGTGCGTATGTGTATCTGACATTGAATTTTACAGTTATGCTGCTATATGTACAATCGATTTTGACCTTTTCTTGTTTGTATTCTATACATTGGTTTGAAAGTGGTTTGCATTGCTCACCCGCCTGCATTGTATGCAGTGGAAGTGACTGGGAACACTTGAAGATGATGGTTTTAATACACAAATGAATGATCAAAATTAAATGTTTTTTTGAAAATAATAAAAAAAAACCGCAAAATTACTTGTTTAGTGTTATTTTTTCGAGTTAATACTGTTTCGTCTTAAGATTATTAGGTACTTATTTGCGTTTTAATGTTCATGTATGCTATCATCTTACTTTTAATTTTACGTGGTCATGTAGATACTATTATAAGTTTCTGAGACAAATTTCAATGATAAAAAATTCATTCACCATTCCAATTAAGCTTTTTTATATGACGTGATAATTAAAACCAGAAGCGTTCGTTAACAAGACATGACACAAAAACTGATTCTAATAAATTTATCTATTTTTTATGCTTATTATATCATTTTTAAATCAGTATAGAAAGGGATAGTTTTTAAAGCTAATTGTGAGCCAAGCGTAGAACATTTTTTTTTCAACGGCAGCTGAATAAAGTTGAACTGTTTATTCACTTGATTGAGTCAAAGACCGAACTGTCTTTTTTTGTATTTTGCACCAATTACCGACCAATGATTAGTTTACTTTACTCCAAAAACTATCAGTAATGAGTTCAGAATACAAAAAAAAATAAACATTAATAGGTATTTGTGACGATTTCATTACATAGAACGAAAAAATCAGGTAATTTTCAAAAAATTCGAAAAATTCTAATATCTCAAAATCCATGAGACTTTTCTTCAGCCATTTTTTTTGTGGAATAGACCTAGAACTAGCCTACTTCCAGTGTTGCTGTGGGGTGCTATTTTTGGGACGCCTTGTATAAATAATTTACGTACTGTTTAAACAATACAAATAATTATTTCCTCCCTCTGAAATGTTTCTGATTTTAAATAACATAAAAAACAAAAATTAAAAAAAAAAAATGATCCAAATCGGAGCTGTTTCTGAGGACTTTCGACGGAAAAGCTTTATTGACGCGACTGAGAAGCAATATAAATAAAAAACGTAGAGCATAGAGCTAATCACGCCGCATTCTGATTGGCCAGTCTCTCGCCGAGCGCACCTAATTATTGGTCGACGTAAAACAATACCCAGCGTGCAAATCAAAATGGCGGACAATGGGTGAAACTAGAACAATTAAAAAGTTGTTTTCTTGTTGAAGCCAGTCGATATCGTGTTTTTGATAATGTTTGTTTTCATTTGTGTTGCGTTATTATTGTGATGCCTTTATTTATTTATTATTTATTTAAATTTAATTTAGGCTTGTTGTTGGATAAGTACCCGATGAAGGATCTTAGCACTAGCTTATCCATGGTTTGGGTGAATGAAACTAAAAAATAATAATAAAGTTAATAATAATAATAATGCAAAGTGATGTGTGTTTGAAATAAATGTGTGGTGGTGTTTGTGTTGTTTCAATTTTCGTGATGACACCGAATTTCAGATTAAACTGAGTGTAGGTAAGTAGGTAGATACCTATTAAATTAATAAAAATATTTATTTAGTTTAAGAATTTCTAAATTAAAGGCATGTGCATATTATAATAACATGGAAATATATGTAACTACCTAAGTAGGTATGTGTGACTTGCGTATTATTTTATTCGTATTTAATTATGATAATAACCTAGATAAGATATGAAATGGTTTTGTTGAACAAAACCATCTTCACAGTTGTCTCGCTTCTCTAGGTTCTCTAGGTTGAACAAGACCTTGTTGGGGAACAAATAAAGCATTTAGAGTAGGTATGATATGATGTATTGCCATGTACCTATTTCAATCATGAAGTATTATATTTTAAAAACGAAATGCGAAATTAAATTAAAGTAAACTGTTATATTATACTTTCATTTAACTAATTACTTGGTACATTTCAAAGATTTTGAAGAAATTTAATGAAAATCTAAACCAAATTGTTGAGGTAAAGGAGGAAGCTTCCGAACGAAAAGCCTCATAAATGCGTCACGCGCATGTGGTACGCTATACCGCGTCTAATTCAAGTCCAAATTGCTCGATGAAATTAGAACTAAAATTACCTTATGGTTGACACATCATCTCGATCTCACATATATTGAAGTAAAGTTAATAAGATCCAATATACAGTACTAGAGAGTAGAGATACAGATAATTAAATAGGTAACTAAAGGTGGGCGTAAAGTCATGTTATATATGATTATGACTGTATGGTAACAAACTATCCGCTTTAGAATAGTCACTCAAACAGCCGCCTTTCAAACAGCAACATTACATTTTTATGCCGTCGTTTAATTTTACATGAATTTCAATTATCAAAACTATTTACGTCTTCTTATTTATAGTAGGTATATTTATAATACAAAATTTATTTTTCACTTTTAAGTGCGTTTTGAGGTCGGTTTGTTTTTAATTTAAAATTAATTTATAAATTAAATCGTTGTAAGAAAACAATAATTCGAGCTATTTTTGTGCATGCATAGAGACGACGAGAGAACACTACACGGCCTATTTATGTTATAATTTTAAGTATGCGTACCTACTTACACCTAATAGTTAATAGAATTTCGTGAAGAGAAAAGAAGAATTAATCTAATGTAAGCCCTCGATTAGTCGATGAGGTGTCACTTCTTGACTTGAACTCGACTTATGCAATGTGGGCCTCTTCACTCACCCGCATCGTGTTGTCGCAGCCACCCACTTGCCACATCGCTTTTTGCTTAACTTGCTAATAAAAAAGCGAATAATCTTTGTGATTTCGTCGGAGCTTGATGCTATACGTAGGTATATGTTATGTTATGTAAACCAAGTCTTCCTCGATTAATGGACTATCCAACACAAAAATAATTTTTCAATTCAAAACAGTGGTTCCTGAGATTAAGAAGTTCAACCAAACAAACTTTTCGGCTTCATAGTACTTACCTGTTAGTGTAGGTAGACTGTTGCCTTAAGACCGCAAAATAATTTGAAAGATAAATGCTAATAATAGACCTATAGCTAGTTTGGAGGCGTATAAATCGTATGGGCTTCGACAGGTCACCAACCACCTACACGGTAGTAAAGAAAATGAAAACCCAACTAACGCAAACAGTTAGCTAGGCATATGATGACGATTAACAAATGAATGACATGCGATGACGATAAGCCCGAAGTGGCCGTGGAGGTGGTAAGAATCATTGCGAGGAACAAGTAGCGGCTGAGTGGCGCAATAAGAGCTCTCAGAACAATGACATGTCTCCGCTCTGCTCCGCTGTGCACTGGTGCAACAAGTCTCATATCCTTCATGCTGTCATATCCTTAGGTACCTACTTAGGCAGTTATAAAACTGATTTAATTTAACTCTTTTCATTCTATGATTAAATAAAGGGCCTTTTTTTCAAGCCTCTATCTTTCAAAACTATTCCCTATTACTAGTGTAAAGGTAGCTATTATATACAGAATATTTTTTTTTTATTCATAAAAGCTAGGATAGCATTTTCTGTATTTTTATCTACTGTAAAGTATACCTACCTATTTTTATTTTTGCAATAGCGATAAAGTGTGGTAAAATAAAATAAGTTAAGCTAATTAATGATTAGGTATATAGTGTGTTATTTATAAATAAACTTAATACTAAAATGACATTTAAGTTTGAACTTATGCACTTTCTTATATAATATTATGTTATCTATGCCTGTATTACATTTTTTTTAAATAATTCAATTTATTTCTGTTATCTACCACACAATTTTTGCTCACTAATTATAAAAAGCTCTCGCTTACTTAAATAATAATTTAGTTCTGTAGTTAGTGAAAGAGTTTTTAGTTTAGTTTAATTAAATTTTAAATATTTATTTTAATTAGGTATCTATGAATATAATACCGCTCAACGTGAAGCAGGTAGGTACTTGCTTACATTCGACAAAAGAAAAATTATTGTTAGTTCGTTGGTTCATTAAAATAATTTTGAAAAATAACAATTTAATGAAATGAAGGTAGAATTAAAATAAAAATTAATAATATTTTGCGTGTGTTGCTTTAAATATATTAATTAATAGGTGTTTTAATGAGTGCAAGCAGCGAGGGGTGTGAATAGGTTGCGGCGTGGAGGCCCCGCCTCCGCCGTCGCTAAGCTTTTTAATCAAGCCTCCTGTCATTAGTATGCGGCATAATGGAGGTGCATACAAGCCTCGCGCCCGGCGCCGCCCGCCCTCCGCGCATTAACCACTTTGCCTTCTCTCCATTGTGCATTATTACACGAATACGTGAAACGTGGCGCGCTGACACTTCTTACAAGAATTGTACTTCATTTTTACTCACTTCTTAATTACACTAGAGCCGCTCACGGCTTCGTCCCAAGAGTCCGCTCAACTGCACACCGCACACCTCAATTGCTCACTCCTCGAGTGGCCGATTATAGAAATACATTGCTTTCAGCTAACCCCAATTTAAGTTCAGTTCAATTACATAATATACCCACTTCCTTATTTACCGAAGAAAAAGCAAGAATATATTGTTTTATAAATTACCTGCTAAAAATATTATTTTAGGTAAATGAAAAGACTGCATTGATATCATATATTGCTCCTGGATAAAACATTTTCTATTAGAGTTTATTTTCCGATTCAAGGAAGTCGTCCCCTTACAATTTCCATCAAGAAACTGTTGTAAAGGAAAAGGAAATTTTATTGCATCACAACCAAACTGTAAAAGGATATGTTAAAATCTTTATTCCGAAGGCGACTTTTCCAAATATTTGTTTTGTTCAATTATTATTTTTATTTTATTTATTGCCTATTAAAGTCCATTTTCAAAAATCTTATTCTCATATCTTATGACGAGCTGTGCCTTGCGGCTTCACCCGCGTCAATTTCTGCAAAACACCTTTTCAATCAATTTTCTCTAATTCGAACCAGTACTTCATGAGATTAGCGCGTTCAACTAAAGTCTAAACAAACTTCAGCTTTAAAAAAATAGTATCTAAACACTTATAATGAGAAAGGAATTAAAGTAATAATTTAAAATTAATATATTTGAATACTTTTTACTGTGAGATTTAATATTTAGTAATAATTTATTCAAATTGTAAGTATTTCTGTAATGTTTACCGAAACTATTGTTATGATTGTATTTAGCTAAACAATTATGTTTAGTTAAAGTTTCAATTCATTTCTCTTTTGTTCTTTGCCTCAATCATTACAGAACTGCTTAATACTTAGGTAGATACTCACTCGTAATGTAACATTCAGTTTCCAGAATCAGACTCAGATGTATGACCGTTAATGTGCGATGGAGCGATATCATTCCAAGTGTTCTTGTTTTCTACATAATCCTTAACAGAATAAGAAGCACTACTGGCAAGTTGTTGTTTAACGCAAAGGTATTTTAAGTTACATATTAAAGAGTAGATTACAGATTTCGCTTGGAAAACGCACTCATAGAGACTTCGCACACTTTACACGCCGATTTCGAAAATATTTTGTTTATGAAGAGACACGGTTTTCTCTCATTTTGATTTATATTGACATTAGCACTACTTTTATTACATATTTACTAAAATCGTAAACGTCTGTTTTGAAAAAAGTTAAAATAATAATTGTTTACGTGTTCGAAAATCCATCGTCTCGATGTAGGTACCTGCATACTACGGATCTTCAACGTGCTTTGCACAGCTTTGTGTTTTAATTGCAATGTTATCAACTTATCCATAGCCTATAACGAAATTAAATAAATTGAGACGGAGTATGAGACACCCGGCGGAAAAGAATCCGCGGAATATCTGCTACTTTGCTCCATAGACAAGTAGGTATTGTAGATTTTTCGAGTAAGATGGTAAATATTTGTAAATACATAAAGGTTTTATAATTTGACAGTTTGTAGATTTACTCATTCAAAAAAGCGTGAAATTATTAAATAAATTCTCTTTGCCCGCATGGACATAACAACAAACAAATTATAACAAAATACAAATCGTTTCAATTTATAATAGGTAATACTTATAAAGAAAAAAACAAAACAGGATATCATATTTCACATAGGTTAGTTCCTCATAACTAAATAAAAATTCAATTAAGTAGGTAGGTATATAGAGCGGCCTTTACTTAGTTTTCCAGTCGAATGTACCTACAGCAAGATGAGTAGGTATATTGTTAAATTTAAGAAGTAGGTATTACCTTGTACGAAAAGGAGTATGTCGAGAAAGAACATTTCAAGGTAAACATACAATATTAGTTTCAAAAGGATTACGATGAGGAATACTTTTATTTTTTTTATGAGCTTTTTTTTTAGAATTTAACTCTTAATATTGAATTATCTAACATTGTAAGTAATACAATGTGAAACTAAAAATGTGTCCACGTCATCATTTAAAATTTTGTTATCTTTTCATTACCTGTAACTAAGTCAAGTAGAATCTTACTACCTTTTAAAAATCGTGATGAATATATAAATAAATGTTTGACGTTTAACACAAACTTCTTCGAGATTTTCAGTTTAATATGTATTAGGGTTTAGAGTATGAAATTGCCAATTTGTACTGAAAAATGTAACGTATTTGTTTAATCTTTATATTTACCCCCATTATCTATAAATTGCTGTCTTATAAACGAAAGTTCATTTTTGCCTTTACGATAGATCTCTGGGGATATAGATTCGACAAACTGTGTGAGAGCATTTTATACCTATTATTATGATTTTTTTTATCATGTAGCAAAATTGTACAAATCACGAAACAAATGATAGCCCATTGGAGCAAGGTCTGGCAAGTATGGCGGATGACGAATGGCTTCTAACTGCAGCTCCTGTAGAGTTACCACGGTTGATCGTGCAGTGTGAGGTCTTTCGTTATCGTTGAGCAATAATGGTGAAGATCGATTCACGAGTCGGGGCTGTTTCACTGCCAGCTTCGCCATCATTGTTTGCAGTTCGGCACAGTATCTAAACATCTACTATTACTGCCTGACCAGACCTGAGAAAGCTATAGTGAATAACACCATGAAGAGACTACCAGTTACCGTTGCCACCTATTACCTTTTTTATTGGTAAGCTTTGCTTTAGGGAACTGTTGTTTGTTTCACGTATCGTAAACAATTTACTTTTCGTCACATGTTACAATTCGATTCAATATTTCATTATCGCTGTACCGATTCAACAAAACAACACCAGTTGTAGCACGCATTTCATTCTGCAGATCAGTAAAAAATTTCATATTGTTTTTATCTTATTTGATACAAATGAGTCAATATTGTAGGTAGGGTAAAGTTAAACCATGCCGCTAATTCCTGGGTATTTTGACTCAGATCAGCTTCCACTATCTCCTTCAATTCAGCGTTATTCACCTGTGTGGGCGGTCTTGCGCGTGGTTCGTTCTTCAAGCCGAAGTTTCCATTACGAAAGCGCTTAAACCAAAAACGCACGGTGCGTTCATTAGCAGTCTCCTCTCCAACCGCAGCGTTGATATTGCGAGCCGTTTCTGCCGCGTTAGTTCCGCGTCGGAACTCGAATTCATCTTTCACGTCTAAGCTGAATAAAAAAAGAAAGTCGAAAATCAAATGTTGCACATTTTTTAAAAGAAGAACCTCGTAGGTATCATGTGAAAAAAGTTTCACAAGAAAATCTCACACCGTGAAGGTTTGATGTCAATTCAAAGTGTCTATTACTATACAATGGCAATTTGATACTTTAACCCCAATTACTTAACGTTTTAATAACATCTAGTTGAAATGTGCTCTTCGGTGTTTTGAGCGTTATTTGAAAGATTTGCTTAGCTTAAAGCAGCAGAAAGGATCTGAACAAGAGAAATGTTCGAATAACTAGGCTAATAATAATTTCGTCATCATTGAGTCTCTCTCTGTTCGGTGTTCGCGAATATGCACTTCATAATATCGCTTTGAGTTTCGACTTATTGAATAAATAAAGAAAGAGAATCTTAGCAAGCAAAATGCCCATAACTGAGTTTGTGGTGGCTGCAGCGAGGTGCAAACCGCAATTATGCACCCCTGTCCCCCTGGGCGCGGTGGGGCAGCTTCCCGGGGGCGGCGGGGGAGACGAGGGGCGGCGACACTTAATAAAAATGTGTGCGCACCCCCTCGCTGCGTGTGAAGCCGTAATTGAAATTATGAAACAGTCTCTGATTTGTAAGGCTCAACTCACATTAGGGTTTACGCTTATCGTTCTATCGAACACCCCGATACCCCTCTGCGATTGATTATAGGAAAGGATAGTCTCATTTCAAGTACCTTTCAATATCTTTCATAAATCATTATCAATAATTACGTTCTAACAAAAATATAATTATTGTCACAAATTCTTATTCTATTTTCTTGAGTAGGTATCGGTGAAGCGGGACTTTCTGCCCTTTCGCCTTCTATTCTGTATAAAAATAATTATTTGAATGAATGTAAATAACTCATAAACATTTTTAAGTAAGAGAACTTTTGCATGAAATTGTTTTGAATTGCTTTGCTGATTCCATTTCATATACAGCGATAGGATCTCGGAAGTCATCGAAATTAAAATTTTATAATATTATTATTGGTGGCGTACTAAAAGTATGTAAGTATTTTAATTAGGGATGCATCCGATACCGATATATCGGCGATTCTTTGAGTTTGCCGATATATCGGTATCGGCGATATTTTTATGGCCGATGCAACGATACATCTGAGAGATTATTTTCCACCGCAGGTCTTCTACAGACAGACTTCCGAAATCGGCTCTCTCCACAAAACTTGAGAATGCTTTGTTTTTTAAACAAAAATCTTGTTAATTAACATACAACACATAACCTTGAATCTCAATCAGTCTGGAACTGTTTTTATTTTTTAATAGAAATTAAAAATTTTAAGCAAACTAGTGTTTCATATAATATTTTACCTTAATTTAATTTTAATTCACTGAGCGTTGGTATCGGTATCGTATCGGCAAAAAGGCATATCGATGCATTCCTAATTTTAATGTATATTTCAAAAAGTAAAGTAGCCCACCGTAGACATTAAGGTTTCAGAGACACTTAGAAGGATGGGCTCAGGGCTTAGGCTCACCCGTCCTAGCATTTGACACGAACCGCGTTACTTTCAGAAACATGGTTCGATGTTTCAGATTCTTTGATCTCGTCAATACTTATAATTACAATCTTTGTTTATAAAGATATCAAATATTCCAAATAAAATTTAAAAAAATAAATCTATAATTAAAGATTTATTGGATGATGTAAGAATGTAGATAATAATTTATATTTAACTTAAAATTTATTTTGTATATGCATTGTGTTCGCATTCATTACAAAATACTCCTTATTAGATTTCAAAGCTTGCATATTTTAGAGAAAAAGCATTTTAAATCTACATTAAAGTAGATAAGCCCCTCATTAGAAAAGTGATACCTTAATCTTTTCGATGAAATAATGTGTCATAATAACATTTTCTAAACCACTTGGGGATTGTCCAATTTACTACTTTTTATACTTAAGTACTAGTTATGTACCTTCTCCATTATCAGCCTTTCATGAATTTTTAAAGGAAAATACAATATCTTATAAAGAAAATAATACCGTTTGCTTGTAATAAGTCATTGCGTGACCTTTCTAGAAATACACGTGGAGTTGTCTGAACTAATCAATCAAATAGTAGGATATCCATTACGCACCGTGTGTGTCTGACGATAGTGTGATGTATGCTTAGGGCCCTTGGAAAGTTTGTAGATTGTGTATAAAACTATTAAGTAAGGTAAATGCTAAAAATTGCATCGAACACAATATTATGTTATGGTATATAACCCTAATATAGTTTTATCCGTACAAATTTTTGCTTTCATACCTACTTATGATTATGATTTTACAAATTATCAACTTAGATTTAACAAAAAACAATTTTAACCTTACGTAGAAACGGACTTACTTGTTTAACAACGAAGACAAACTTTTAATTGTTATCTGTATTCTTCGGTGGCGCAGAAAAGTAGACGATCAGACAGAAAGAAGGCTTTGTTTCTAACATCCAAAACAAAGAGTGCCGTGCATCACGTAGATGCACAAACCACTAACCAGGGAGTCACGGAAAAGGCTAAGGCGGCATAGTCAAGATTTATCTAACTTATATAATATTTATAATTTAATTTAATTTTTTAATTACTGAAATGTTAAGAATTTATATCACAATGTAGGTACATTACGATTTCATGATTCACACGAACAAATCCAATGGGCCGTTTTTAAAATTGCATTTTTGGGAAGCTATAAGAGTCGATTCTTTTTGATTCAGGCTGTTCGGTAAACGCCGATGTGACGACGTCGCGAGTAAAAGTGAGCAGTACGGCAGAAAACTAAATAAGAAGGGAAAGGCTGACACGCAAGGTCACTACGGGCAGGCATATAGAGGCACAAAAGGCAAAGAGAATAGTTAGAAAAGATCGTGCGAACTGGCGCAGACAATGGCAGCCGTAACGTGAGCCGCGCCTTACACCACTAAAATATTTTGATCGCCCACACAAACATCGCCATTATTCGCTCTCCTCATCTTTTGTACTATCTTTTCGGATTATTTTTCTATACGTACCCACTATTATTTAAAAAAATCTTATTATAATATGTACCGTCTTACATTAATATTATTTTAATCAACACAATGTATCCTTACTCAGCTTTGATATTTATTTAAAGATTTCGTCCGTTTCTGCAACAAATAATTAAGTAAGTACCTGATGTTAGCGAAAAAGTGACCGAGCTTTTGAGACATTGCTAATGCTAAGTAATGTATTTTGTTTGCAAAATAAAATATTAGATTTTAATTCGTTTCTGCTATTCTTTGTTAATGTATTATGTAAAGTGAATGTACATAACATTATGTATATTAACTTTTAGACACTGCGAAGATGCAGTGTCAGGACATGACCGCTTTGTCAAACGGCCTTTGGAAATATAAATTGTACCAATAAACCTAATGTATAAACCTTTTCTAATGTAGGTAACTGATAATATTTTTTAAGTTATCTTAATAACATCAACATTGAATACAAGTTGTAGTTATAGTTCTAATTTTATTAATAGATACAAATGTTTGATGACTCTCTTTTAGGTACCTTCCCAGCAGATATAACTAGCTACTAACCATCTGTGAATTTGTCATTCGATGGCGTAAAAAGATTGATTTAAGTAACAAGTGAAACTGAAGACAAGTTAAAAACTTCTCGCCATCATCATTACAGATATAACGGCGTTATTATTTATCACTTTATAAGTAAATAGTAGGTACGTATAGCTAAGATACATTTCGATTAAGTGCTTTCACACAAAAAACCGCAATGAAATCGTTACATTCGTTTGGGAGCTGCGATGCCACACACACACCTACCTACACATAGAGCCACAGTCACGTGAAACTTGTTACACCCCTCTTTTTACATCGGGGCTAAAAATATACCAGCTCCTCTATTCCCCTATCCCCCACTGGAAACGGCACTGTTGGATTGACATTTCGCTCACACCGGTGCCCACAAGACTAGGTACCAAATCAAAACAATATATCTCAATGTTCACTCTACTATGGAATAATATGGAAATAAAGCCATCTTGAGATTTCCTACAATTTGTTTTTTTCAAAACTCATGCAGGCTATTTTTCACAGATTTTGATACATTCTTGCAAAACCTGTAAACTTAGATACCTATACCTAAATGGCGTTTATGAACCTACACGATTCTATATAAATTAAGATAATTTTGATTTTGACTTATGGGTGTAATGGAAAAGAAAGGAAGGAAGTAATGGAAAAAAGAGGTCGCGTCATAAGGTTCAAATTCAAAAAAAAATATATATATTATTTAGCATTTTTAAGTTACTACAAATTGAAGGTCTTCCCTTTTAAGTTCAGAGAGCTTGTGTTAGCGAAGATCGCACATTCCACCAAAAAATAATCTTAAAAATATCTAAACTACGTTAGATACTTTACTAATCCTAGACACAATATATAAAAATCATTCCACAATTAATTTGAAGATAGTGACGATGAACTTAGTTAGTTATAGATTTACGGTTATTCAGCCAAACGATTTTTACACATTTAACACATAGCACATGATATATATTATTTTATATTAATTAACAAGTTTTCAGTTTCAAAATAATCAAGAGTTTTAAGCCAGTTTGTAAGGCAAGTTTTACATTCCCAAAATGATTTTGTGTATATAATTAAAATTTTATTAGCAGTAAGATTATATAATTTAGCAGCCTGTGCATTAAACTGTTTGGACGCATATTTCGTTTAAGTGACTTTACATTTAATCACTGTGTTTTTTACGTTTATTTAAAATAGAAGGATCTATAGTTTTACTTTTTTGCACTTTTAATATGCATTGTTTTATATAAAATTTTCTTACGGATAAAAGGTCTGCATCTTGATATAATTTTGTTGTATTATACAAACGATTTTTGCTAAGCATATATTTAATTATTTCTCTCTGTGCTCGTTTAATGCTTAAAAATTGAGTTTTAAAAGTACCCACCCCAGATTCTTGTACAACATAGAAGGATAGATCATTGTATGAAAGATATATAAATGTACTTAATAAGTTTTGTATCACAAACATTACGTAGGCGTTTAAAGATCCAGATTAATTTTCTAGCTCTGTTTGCAACTAAGTTTAACTGAGAGTACCATGATAGATTTTTATCAATAGTTATCTATCCCAAGGTATCTGGTAGTGTCAACTCTTGAAGTTTAGTGCATAGACAGTTCTCTATATCAGTCATGTCACATGTATGAGCAGATAAGGTGGGTAAGATTTATTAGGTATAAGTTTGACGCGTCTGCGAGTCTGTCTGAGTTAGCCCCTAGACAAATAGTCCAATTTTGATGCGGTTTTCTTATTTGAAAGCTGAAGTTCTGAAAATCTTTCCATCCATTCTTATTTGTAATTATGTCGAAAGATTTTTGAATTGTCTTCAATTTCGTTTGTCAATGCGCAATTAAAATGCATTGATATAAGTATAATGCGATATAACTTAACATTCAGATAAAAGTTTTGCTATAGTTGTATGTATCGTCGGTGGGAGCGTAATAAAGGGTTAGGCCTCGCTGAAAATGTATTCACTATTTTAAGTGGTTCATACATTATTTGCCTAAGTATTTCTCAATTTTTAATGTTGTTTAGGTACCTCCAACGTAATTAAAAACTCATCAAGTACCTCAAAGTACCTAGGTACATTAAAAGGAAATAAATAAAAATAATAATCCCAGAAGGCAAATGTTTGAGGGTTTGTCGTTATCTCTTACAGATTTCAAACTTCCAAATATTTGCCTTTCTTCTTACTTTTTAATGCACTTTGATAGGCATTATAGCTTTTTTAGAGTGTAACATTCCCAGGCAATATTGCCAATGAACAGATAGGTATTAGGTATTGTTTTTTTTAAAATTGCCCAACCGTTTTTGATTAGGTAACTAAATGACTTTGACACGCTGCGCACTAAGCAATAAAAGCACATAGTAGAATTAATTACCTCTTGCTTTTTAGAAGTCGGTTGAAAAAATGCTCTTTTAAACTTTTTAAACTAAATACTTTAAGAAGGAGATGTCTGTTCACTGTGTAAGCCTGTTTTGGACAATTCTCCCAAATCGACATACTTTTTCAGATACCTATTTAAAGAAATACTGCTTTTCAAATTTTAACATAACACAAGAATAAAACATATAATAAAAAAAAAATAGTACATTAAACATTGTATTTATGGTTTTTGAGTTATTTATTTACCGTTTTTATTTTGATAAAAAATATCATTTTTATTTTTTAACTATAGTGAAATAAAAGTGTAGGTATGCATATCTACCTTCTTATAATAATTATGCGAGTATGTGAGTGGTATGATCGGATAGGCAGAAACCGCTCGACGGCTAAACGCGTAAAAAATGAATGTTGAAAGGGAAAGACGAAGTTCGCAGAGTGGTGGACGCGACCTCAATTCAAATGTTAAAGCGAAATTAAAATGAACAAAACAATCTTCGTAGAATATTGAATTATAATAATGTGTGGGCGGAAAAAGAGCTTTCTTTGTTGAAGCGCACTTTTGCCCCGAACCGAGCGGCAGGTAGGTAATGATCTATAATGGGATATTATACACTCGTGTGAATTCGCGGACGTAAATGAATACCCCCTCTGGCATTATAGGCCTCCGCCTCGCGGGAACCTTCTCTGGCCACCTGCCGCCGCCGCGTCGCCGCCGCCGCCGCAGCGCCAAGAGACGGCTCACTCTTACGATTAATCAAAATTAAATCTGCTCGATCGGCTCCAACACTTTAGGCTCTAACTCGAAGTGTTTTAGTATCAATTCAGTCGGCACGGGTTCGAGTGGGCGTGGACGGCGCGAAGAAATCCGGCCAATACAGTGTGGTAACAAAATATCCGTATTGGCTATTAGCAGGCCCCGCCCCCCCGGCCCGGCCGCAAGGCCCGCGGCCCAGAAGGTCACAAGAGCAGTGGCAACGCGGGGCTTTTAGGGCCTTTAGATTCCGGCGCAGCGGTTTCGTCTCTCAGTTGGAAAAGGTCGTGCGGCGCAAGGGAAGGGCGGTGAGTTAAGATTTTTGAATAGCGAAGCTGCGGCTAAGCGCCGAGGGGACTCGCTCGTTCTGCTCGTCGACGGGCGGTGCCGCGACAGACTCGCTCGGCACGTCGCGGAGAGCGGTCGCCGTGCGGTTGCCTCTCGCGCTCGCCACTATTTACATCGAAACTTGAAAATTCCCTCTCAAAGTGTTCGAGTGTGAGTGTTTTGAAACATGTCTAGTTGAGGACAAGGGTGAAGATGCAAGCGATGAGCGCAAATAGTAGTGCGCCACGGGCGCCGCAGCGGTCGCCGTTCGCGATCCAGGAGCTGCTCGGGCTGTCGGAGGGTCGGGATGGCCGCGACCGGTATCTGGAGGGCCGCGACGAGCGCGTGCTGAACCTGGCGGAGGGCCGCGAGGTGCGCGGCTTCGCGCCGCAATTCCCGCTGCCGGCGGCGATGGCCAGCCGCGTGGCCTACGCAGCCGCCTTCAACGCACAGGCCGCCGTGGCAGCCGCCTTCCTCCCGGGACCGCCTCTGCTGCACCCGCCACCGGGTGAGTCTAAGCCAGCCAGACACTGTTCCTTCAAAGAGATCAGTCAAAATAGATAGATACCTTCCTATTCTTCCCTTCCACACCTTGATAAACCAGAAAGGCATTACAGGTAAGCGTTGTTAAATACATCTTGGAAGTTTATTGAAAAAATTATTAACCCCTAGTAAACAGATGACATAATTTTAAAATTAAATGTTTCAATTAATCAGAGATGACAAGGAAGAATATAATAAACATCCATTTCTTATTCAGTATTCATTTAACTAGTCGAACATTCCCTCCCTATCCGACAAATCAAACAACCTTAAAGAAATTGTTCAGTTCTTTACTTTGATACATAAAAAAGATAATAATCATGTGACGTTAACAACAAACATCATGTTTAATATCAAGAAATTAAAATTGACTAAAGACAGCATCTATGTACACGAATCTTATTCATATCTAGGTATCTTTAGGTATATTGTTACCAATTTTTTGACTTAAAGCCATGTACCGTGATGTACCTCTATTAACATTATTAGGTAGGTACCTACATCGCGTAAGGTTTTATTATCTATTAATGTATTGTTGTTCATAAATCTTTTTATGTAGTTACCTATTCGAAGGAAAATTTATTTTTAACAAACACAATTGAAAAAATAAAAATGTTTAATATGATTATTTTAGGACTTAATTAAATAGGTTGGTACGGTCCAATCTAGCCGTAAATAGTTACTATTAAATTTAGTTGAATTTTAAACTAGCTGTAACTTACCACTTTGATTTAAAACAGACAAAGCTTCTCTATCTTGTGCCTCACATGTATTTGTAATTCCTACTGCTTTATTTATGCCTTGGGAGTGAATATAAAAAAATTGTTTCTTACCAGATTTTGAAAAATTAGAAAAAGTAATTCGTTGTAAACTGAGTGCTCGAGTGTGACGGACAATTTAAATCTGACAAGCATACATTTGGTAACTAGGCTTTTTAACTTTGCTAGCTTACAATAACATAATACTTACAAAGAACGCCATTATATCTAAAAATGCAGGGAGAATAGATGAAGCGCACATGTGCACCAAGGTCCTTGGATTTTGCGTAGCGACGCGATGTGAACGCTTTGTGCCATTAATTAGCGTTTATTTTGTTTTATAATTAGCGTCTTTATAAAGTGTTCGGGCTTTGTGCGAGCTGACAGACAGGATCGGGTTTCTTTGTGTGGCGAGTGTCAGTCGCCGGCGGCTGCTCCACTTCTTAAGGAGGCCTTCTCGACGGATTACTAAACCATCATCCGAATTATTGCCTAGCTGTAATCAAACGTGAAAAAAGATAAATTGTAAACAATACATTATATCCTTGTAGCCGTCTTTTGCTTTCAACTGGGCATAAATATAAAGCGAAGTAGGTTAGTAATTAGTTGTAGTTACTTCAGGAAATAGCAACTAGTATAAACAAAGAGTACCAGTTTATTAACACTTTAAATAACCGATGACTTAAGTTATAAATTATAAATTTATTCCTCAAAAAGACGAACAATACTACGAATGGGACCAATACATAAAGAAAGTTTAGTTTTGATTTGTTCTATGTGAGTTTTCCACGTCAGATTGCAATCCGATTGCAGACCTCAATCCAAGGTACTCTTCGTTGGCTTTTTCTTGCAACGTCATTAATTGTTAATGGTTTGTGTAATTTTATTGGTTTGTTTTTAGCCTAAGTAACAAATTTTTGCGATGTTGTCTAAAGGTTGTAATGAAAACAGGAAAAAACAGTGTCTAAATCAGTTTGTGCTTGTGGTAAAATATGTATCTTGTGTTTCCGAAGCAAAATAAGCAAAGTGTCGATGACTTAGGTACCTATAGTGTTATTGTAATGTCTCATTTATATTACTGATATAAATCAAAAAAAGGCCCCAATGTGTGGACGCCGCATGTTATGGCTTCAGGTTTACTTTGAACATTGTTGATTTTGACTTCTTGGGATCTATTTGTGAGGTACGAATTTAGCATTTTCAGAACATTACCCCTGATGCCTATAGCTTCCAGTTATTTTAGTAATAGTCCAGGGCTCACGGTATCCCTCCTTTATCCTGGCCTTTTTTAGCACAATAAATACTCCCAGGGCAATTTTCTTACTGTCGATGTTTGATCTTATTTTAGTAACTAGATTGATTGCCCCAAGAGTATGCATTATTTTTGGGTCTGAGGCCATATTGGTTGTCATTTATCAATTTGGTCGAATCCAAATGAGTCCCGAGACGTTTTTCTATAACTTTTTCAAGAATTTTTGAAAATGCTGGTAATACTGATATTGGCCTATAGTTGCCAGAGTCTGATTTTGACCCAGATTAATAGATGGGAGTGATTTTGGCAATTTTCTGAAATACCCGGAATTCATACTATTGTATGTGTATAGGTCATTTATGCAATCTGGAAGACGATTAAGTATAAGAATCTTTAATGACTTGATAACCTTATAAGTTACCCCGTCCAAACCGTTGTTTACATTCATGTGGGGCAAAGCAGAAAAATAGAGTACTTAAGTGAAATTTGCTTAGCAAGATTAGAACCTTTTGTAGAGAAGTATTGATTAAAAGCTTCGCAGATATGTTGGGGTTCAGTGATTTGTTTATAATTAATTATGAGTTTCGGAGGTGCACAAATGTGTTCAATTTTTTTATTGGCCAAATTATTTATCAATTCCCAAAATTTTTTGGACTTATTATTACAAATATTAAATGCTATATACTATATATATATGCTATATACATATATATATATTAAATAATAGTACTTTTCTTTTGTATCTTCATTATTTTAGCAGTGTTGTCTCGTTGTTACAAAAAATTTTCCTGTAGTTTTTTATCGTCTGGTCTTTGTTTCAGTTAAATTCATAGGCAGTTTCTTTGGTTGATTTCGGTAATTACCTATATTTTTATAAATCGTAACTTTGTATGTCCTATCGTGTATTAAATAAAACAGTAGACTAGAAAAACAGTTTATAGGTGATAAGAGTTGAAGGTAAAACGCAACATCGAGCATTAATCATCTTTTGCATCTTTATTCAGATATTGAATTTATATAAATATATATTGAAATAATCTCGTCGCACCTTTGAACTGTAAAATATGCGTTTTTTTCGAGAAATATAAATCTACAATAGAATTTTATTGAAAATGTTGCATCTCATAATTATTTATACAACGAGTAAGAATATTTTTTATTTTATTTAAAATAACATCGATGATAAGTCTTGTTTATAATAATCATAATTATATATTTTATAAATATTTTTAAGATGCATGCACAAAAACTTCTTTATTTTTTGTTAATGTTATTTTTCAGTTTCCGTCGGTCGTGAAACATTCATGTTTGCCTAAAAATTTGGTATTCTTATGCCTAAGTATCATTAGGTCTTGTGGAATTTATTCAATCTTTTAAGTAAGTATAAATTAAATTGAACATTAATAAATCGCAGTACTAACCTAAATTTGGGTCAATTTACAAAACGATAGAGCATGTAAAATTTATCGCTTAAATCTCACTCCTAACCTATTAATTTTTAACAATAAAATGTTCTTGTAATTATTTTAAGTTAATTAAATAGAGAAGACACTATTGCCTTTTCTTGAGAAGCAGAATTGTATTTAGTAATAGGTGTTTAATTAAAGAGTAGAGATACCTACTTTACTAGGAAGAAAAGAAAAAAATAGGTGAAATAGAAATAGATATAAGATTAATACTTTATGTTATAATAATATACTTACAATGTTCCAAAGCCTCTTTTACATTTAATTAATACTTTTATACTCGGGACTGAGTTAATTTAACTTAGCGTAGGTACCGACGGCTCGCTGTCTTAGTTAAGGTTGCATTTATGTTTTAATTTTTTTGTGTGGGCGAATGATATCGAATATAAATTAATAGCAAAAATATTCTTATTCTAAAACAAAATACTGATTTACTTATTTGTAAAATTTTAGATCACTATTTATCGAAATTTCAATATTAGAACCTACTTTATATCTAATTAATATTTATAGCACATGTTCCATTAGGTAAGTGCATTGGTTCATTTCATTGTTCATTTATATGGACAGGAATACTTTACGTTTCTGAATAATGAGACAAAATAAAAAATAAAAAAATGAGACAAATCTTGAAAAACCCAACTTAATTCGAAAATAATTTAAAAACCCCGACATGACGATAACAAAATATAAGAACCACTCATTATGGGATGAACAGTTCTTTATAAATTGTAGCTGAGAACCATTTCGATCACGGCAGCTTTCAAACAAAAATGAAACCGCATAGAAATTGGTCTATTCGCTTGGGAGCTACGATAAAATTTACCTTCTCTTAATTCTTAACGTGAATTCAGCGAAATTCGTTAATTTAGCAAGCAATCAATATAGTAGGTGTATGTAGAGGAAGCATGGTAGTGGCCGACCGCCTGCGACCGCAACAAAGGGCCCTCTGGAGGTGCCCTCACAAAGGCCGCCTGCTTAGCTGAACCGTGAAATAATTATTCATAGCTAATTTCACTATTTATCCCGCTACGCGCTAATATTTCATTTAATGTAGTTTGTATTGATTCTCAGGACAACTTCATATTTTGAATTACATTTGAGGTATTGCGATGGTTCTGAATATATATATATATATAACAGTGACTTATTGATTGCCGTTTTAAAATCTTTGTAAGGATAGGACCTACGCATGTGGGTGATAACCTACCTATTGTATTTAACAAATACATATCTCTAGTTTAAGAAAGACTTCGCTCCAATCTCAATACCTAAAGATGTTAAGAGCTAGCAGACGCCGTTACCGATGGTGCCGGTGGCATCTGGTCTAACAGTGATCCTTAATCATAAAAACGTTGAGAAAAGGGGTACCTACCTATCGGCGGAGCTAGTCTCGACACCTCCGAATGCAGACAAAACGCTTTTGAAAGCAGTCGCGAAGAAAAGACAAGCGAGGGCCCACACCTCGGCGGGCTTTGTCCGAGGCGGCCGCACAATGAGGCCCTCGCGACGCTGGATAATGCGTGAGCCGATCTCATTCAGCAAATTGCTGCTCCTCACAGCCGAGCTCACACCTTTGTCACACTTTTGTGCTCCTGCTCTATTGATTATTGATTTAAAACTCCGTTTTGTTTCGTCACACATCAATTATGAACGTTTCTTCCCGACTGACATCTAACACTTCTCCGGTTTCTTTCGCCACCTTTTCTTTTTAAAATTAGTTTGAACTTATTCTAAGCAAATGACGTCATTATAATCGAAAACAAATCCATGTTACATCCTAAACGTTGCCTAACTAGACAGCCTAGGCAATATCTAAGCATTTGTTTCTATATCGTGATGACAAAAGATTGGGTTGGTGAATGTTTTGGCCTTCAACAGACTGCTTCGTCATTTTGTTTGAAACGAATAAAGTAACAAAGGCTATGATTTGTTTGCCCACACGAAGTTAGTATAAACTAAAAAATATCTTTCAACACATTACATATGTACCTACCTATCATTACTTATATTCATTTAAATAATTTAATAACGTATCAGAACAATCAGCAGAATTTGTGATATTTGTTCTAGATATTAATTATTAAATTTAGATTAACCAAGATCAAGTATGGATATTGGTAAATTAAAGTAATTTAACTAATAGCTGACAGACCATCAGACCTTGTTTCGGTAAAAGAAGATTTTTTTAATGAACTCGCTCAGTGAAAAAAGTTGTAGCTTAAATGAGATTTTCATGTTTGATAGAAGCCTTTTTATTATAAGTTTGTCGTGACCGTGTTTCTGTGTCTCTATCTGTGTCTGTATCTGTATGTCTGGACCGATTTCGATGTGGCTGTTTCGGTGTGAAAGCCGACAATGACACGACAAAGGTGGATCTTACAACTTATTAACTTCTGCTTTTCCGTTTATGACACGTTCTCGTAATCATCGTGCGCCTGTCGGGAGGTTTCCTAAATTGTTGTTTCGTGTTTGCAAGCCAAGTGGTGATTGGCGATCGATTTCAAAGAAATTCGGTTCAGCACCCTCCACCCGCCGGGTGAGGGGTTGGGGCTGGGTGGGGAGGGGGACGTAAGCAGCATCTATGACGTGTGTATTATTTACATTTCTCAATACATTTTTTAACAAGCTGTTGCCACCAATGATTTTTGTTGCAATAAATGTATGCACATGTAGAGACCATTAGAGGCGGCGGCGGCTGCGTTGGCTTTTCAAATGTGAGCTGGGAATAGGTACTAATACTATAAAGCTGTCAGAGTTTGTTTGGTCGCGGTAATCTCAGGAACTAGTGGTTCGAATTTAAAAAATCTTTTTGTCTCGGATAATCCATTTATCGAGAAATGCGAAATGTATAACATCACCCCGCAACCGTTACAGCAGCAGATGACCACTGGAAAGTGCTACAAAAGCGGGATGAATAGTTTGTTTTGAGGACGGGTGAAACCGCGGCACACAGCTTGTGTTAAATAGTAGTGTTAAACTTGGGTCGGGCAGTGGCACAGCAGTATAGGGCGATAACACATCGATCGCACTGGAATGTTGTGGAACAAATTAGACAAAGGCATTAGCAACGTTATTAGCGGCCCTTAGGGCCCACATACATCCATTGCTATACGATAACGAACTCTTATGTTTCATATTTTATCAACCGCTAAGAAAAATATCCCTATTTTTCTTAGCGGTTGATGAAATATTAGCTAATAATAAGCTAATATCGTGTCGTTACAACTTTTGGTCTTAATTTTTTCCGTCTAGCCCCTTTCGCAGCGCGCGATAATTTACTTAAGAATCCAAAAACGGTTCATACATTTATGAGATATTCTTTTGGGAAATTATCATCATGTCAGGGTTTTTAGACTACAACTTCACTTGTCTAGAACTTAGATACGCTTTCTTTCCGAAGTTATATTTATTTAGCCGTTGAAGCTTAATAAATAGCTATTGCACAGAAATAAAATGCGTTGTGAATTTAGGCATGAAGTCTGTACTCACTTTTTAAAGATACCCGTCTGAACTTGCTCTCAAACACAATAATTCAAATATCAATCCAAAACAGAGAGAAACTTTAGACTGATTGAAATTGGAAATGCCATTTTGACACAATTACTGAATTGCATTGAAATTAAGAGTCAAGACCTAGATTGCAGAATACCTATTACTATCAGTTCTTGTTTAGGACCATCTTGACGTCTACGGTCAAGTCTTTGTCAGTATTAAGTGTACTTTCGCATTGATATCTTCCATCAGCCCACGCTGTGAGTGCCGCGCCGTTCTGGCTAAGGGTAGTTGGTTGTTGGCGCGGCCGTCGTGCGAACACGCACGCACACAACGATGCGCACATGTTTGCACGCACACGACTACACGTGTTCGCAAACGCTTAACCCTTCTCTCAAACCAGTTGTGGTGCGCGGTCGTCGACACGAATTCCTAGCGACTACTACTCCTGTTAATCTTTCGCGTTTTCTATTTCATATCATTTGAAAATCTACCGTAGCAATAACATTTTAGTCTATTGTATTAATCGGTTAAATTGCGGGCATTAATATGAAACTTAACAAACAAAAACAATTTTAATACATATGTTTGTATTTATTCGATTCAAATGTTTACCATATTAAGCATCTCTTTGCGTAGAATAACAAATAAAATTATATAATAATCGCTGCCGCTCGTGCGACGGGCCGCGATTCAAAGCGAGACCCGTGAAGGTGCGAAGTAAGAGCGCTCGGGCCGATATTAGCCGCGCGGTATTCGACACACAAACATTGCACACATTGCTCCGCGAGACACACGACGCGACTTTTGCGTCTCTGACACGACCACCAATTCATCTCATTACTAGCTAGTAGCTGGCCCGATAAGCATTGCCTTGTTCATTTAAACCACTTTTCAATTCAACCATTTTTCTTTTAAACCACTCCTGTACTATAAATAATTAGAACGATTTTAAATTGTAGCTAGACTAAGGAACAGCAATAATTTATTAGTGATTTCCCGTAGCCCCTAGTGGGGCATGGGGCATGGGGCATGGGGCAGACACATTGCTGTATCTGTTTCACTGATCTCTTTCATTAAATGCGTCAAATAATTGATACAGAAGATTATTTTTATTTTCTTATTATATTCGCCACGTGTGAATTTCTAATTTCCAAAGTTCCACTTTTTTATTGATAATAAAATATTATAGGTTTGTGTATTATATTTTAAAAAATAAATAAGTAGACTGTAGTGTGTAGAGTCTGCGGCGAGAGAGCTTACGTAGACAGAGTCTTTGTGCCTGCCTACAGTTTTACATATTGTTGTGTGATCGATTGATAATCAGATATTATGCAGATTACCGTCTCGATGCTCGGCCCGCTCTGCAACTGCAAGCACGGAGCCATTCTTTCAAACTTTTTCATTATTTTTGTACCGCAATTGGCAAATTGAGTCATTGCTGTTTTAAGAACATAGTATTGTTAGTATATACCTATGTACCTATGTAATTTAGGTAGTTTTATTACAAAAAAATAAGATTTGGTAAATTGTTGCTGTAAATAAATAAAATGTTATTCACAAAAAGTAACACACCTATATATAGTCTTTATCAATTTTTTTATTCGCGTCCATACATCATAGATGTCGATTTCACATTACGTTTTTCTTATAATTTTAACATCCAATTTCCTCTAACTTAATTTTCAAGGAATAAATTCAAATCAAGTCGTAAACCCAAAAATAAATACCAATGACACAATAATTAAGCGATGGTCTGAATGACTACTGCAATGTAGGTACTGTGTAGAGGCAGTTGCGTGCGCGTGTGTGTGTGCATGTCGTCTTTGTGGGCGTGCGCAATTATGGTGAGAAGAGTTCGCGGCCCGACACCTCCGCACAAAGACGCCGGGCTCAGCAGCTACTTCCAGCACTAGCGCTGCGCCCGGCGACGCCTGGCTGCTGTTGCACATTGTAAGGAATACGTTTTCACTTAGCTAATTTACTAAAATTGTATATTTAGCGGGCAATGGCAATGGGCTCATGCTGGCCAATGGCCATTTAGAGATAGACTTACTATTACCAATTAGAACGTACAACGATTTAAAATGAAATAATAACATTCCTACTATTGGTTGCCTGGACGAGGAGTTTAATTGAAATAAATTGTCAAAAGTGCGGCAAACAGCAATCGGAGAAGCAACATAAGACGAGTTTCCGACACGATGAATGCTATTTGTACGTTTACTTTCCAAATATCAGGTACTTATTTAAAATAATATTAGCAACAAACAAACAACGCTTTAGTATTTATTTATAGGCTAAAAACAAACACTAGAAACACAGAGCCGCGTGAAACGGCCGCCCGCCCTGCGCCGCCCGAACACCCCACGCTTCTAATTAGCCTGAAAACGAAACTATCACGTCTGCACGCCACTCTCAGCCCTATTTCACTCGTCATAAAGGCTAATCTCCGTTACTAACCGCAATAATAGAGAACACTCGACCTCGTAGTGTGAATTTTTTTAGTATGTTTGTTATTGAGACAGGTGCGAAGGATTCTATAGCTGAGCCTGAGGGCTCTCCAGCGAGACGTTGAATTGACTAATAACTGAGAACAATGGCCGCATCCATTACTTTTGTGCCGGATCAAGAGATTATTTGGTGAGGTTACGTGACCCGGTGTAAAGTAGGACACACCAACTTTTGATTCCTCTTGGATATTTACACACCTTCAATTATTGCACTTCCTTAACCAAAACAATAAACACTGTGCACTTAAAATTTATGCAATTCTCAAAGATATCTGATTTATATAATAATAAAAGTTATTATATTTATCAGATATCTTTGTGTTTAGTATATCTTGTTATGCCATATATATCTTATATGTACATATATGTATATAGTATAATAATAAAGTTTTTATTTATTTGCTAAATCACACTAAATTCTATCTTACCAAAATAGGGTTCGCAAAATCAAATGTTTTTATTTCAAATAAATTCACTAAATAAAAGCAAAAAATAATTAATTAAGTGTAACATAGAATTCTTGGTCATAAAGTTACTGCTAGAATTGGCAAACAAAAGACTGGCATCACACAATTTTGCATTTTATTCGTTGAAGATAAGAGCTCAATTCGTAAAACAGTCTGTTAAGAATTTTACAAACTGGAATACAACCTCATTATGAGAAGTCCAATAAATTTTTAACGTCGTCAGAAGTTTTCAGATCGTCTGTCCCTGTCTGGCCGGTCGCAGTCGGCGATTCGCCGTCTCGCTCGTCGGCCGATTATGATAATATCCCTCGGGCTGAATATAAATTGGGCGCTTATTTACAATGAGTTATTTAATGCGCGCGTATCATCGTTATGGTAATTTTATTAAATAATATTATGTTGTTCCGTCCCAATATTTTCCTACTCACACTCACAATTTTAAAATTTACACATTTTTTTATTAACATGCTATCTACGTCAAAACTTATATTATAAGAAACTTGTGATGCTATTATGATTTGCTGAAATATGATATAAATAGGTATCAAACAAAAAACAGCATCAAAATCGGTCCGTTCTATATATAGGGGCTATGAGAAAAGAACGTTGTATATTTTACATGTTAGCTTTGTGTCACAGTTGTGAATTTAATATTATATGAAAATGCCTTTGATATTTTATCCCCAAGTGTGTTTCGGCATTGATAGATTGGTTAAGATAAATTAGACTCACAAATAATTAAAACGAATAATTTAATTAAGTGAAACTTCCAAAATGAAGTAAAAATAAATGAGTCAGCGAGCTCCCGGCAAAGCACGACCGTAAATAGACTCACCCCTGCATTTTTGGACTTTTTTAGGGCAAGATGGCTTAATTTCGCTTTCTTGAAGCCTCCATTAGCGCGCGACCCTCGGGATTAGCATTAGGACAATGTATAACTTCACTCGGTCTGTTTGTGCGTTTCTTAATTACGCCGAAAGGTTTATTTTCTTTATTTGTGATTGACAAAGTTATGAGAAAGCCTTTTTAGATTGAAATAAAACAAAGAGGGACATCCAAACTCTTACTTTAATATTTTCAAATATCACAGACACGTTATTGCTTTTTTTATTTTTAGCAGTTTCAAAACTATAATTAGTTACCTGCTTTTGATGTCAGAACTAATTAGTTTTTATTTTATGTTTAAAGAAAAATTGCTGTTTAAGTATAATCTATTTAAAACCATAAATAAAGAAAAAACTAAATAAAAGACCGGATGTTGAATTATGATTTCCACAGGAAATATCAATAGTTGCCTGTATTATATGAACCGAACCTCGCGATGACACTCACGCGAGGCATTGCAGGCCTCCACTGCCTTAAGCACCTATTCTTTACGCATATCCATCGTAGAAATTAGTATCCTATAAAAGTATTTAGCAGTTTCATATTATAATAATAATTATTCTATTGGCTCAAAGCAACGTTGCCAAAAGTTGTATTTACCTAATCGTCACTTACATTTCATTGCTAACTAGTTAAATAGTTATCATAGTCTAGTCAAAACAAACTTTATTCAATGAGCTCTTTTGGATCGTCAATACTCAATTCTTTACCGGTAGTAACAAATGTGTCTCCGACTTTACCGAAATTGTTTAATTCCGTCACCGTATCAATTCGCTATTTTCTTATTAAACGCGAACGGAATCCAGCCGTTAATGAGTATCACCCGGGGCGAAGTCACCTCGCGGCCGCGGCCGTTTCAGTTATTACATTTAAAATACATACAATTATAGTAGGATTATAGGCAAACATAGTTTTAGATGGCTTTCACGCATACAATTGTTTTTTGTTTGGACTTAAAAATTAAAATGGGAAAACGATTTCTGTTCCATATCCAGTACACAATTTAGCAAGCGGCGGGCTGTTCAATAGTGCAGAGAATTCCCCTAACCCCTGGTAGGGCATGGGGCAGATATATTTCTGTGCTGTTCACTCATCATTGTCTTTACAGGCAAATAGGTGATCAGCCTTTTGTGCCTACCCAACCGAAATATTCATTCATTATCCCCGGGATTCGAACCCTGCAGGGCCTCCGGCGCATCACGCTCACGCGTAAGCCACTTAGGCATAGTGGCGGTTTTAAAAAGTAAATAAATACATAATAAATTTAATTTGATAGGGTTTCTTTCGTTTCAAAGCTAACGTACGATCGACCGAAGAGACATGAATTTAAAGATCCTCATTTGTAGATCAATAGATCTAGAGGAATACCTCTATTCATGCATTTATAAGGTACTTTTATTTGTAATTAGAATGTCGGGGTTTTTTGAATTGTACAATTATACTTTATATTTTAAGAACGATTAAGTAACAGTTAAAAATTTAATTGCTAGTTTGGAGTGTCAGTGTGAACACTCTTTCTGGCTTAAGCAGTTGTGAAAACTGTCACATTGTATTCATATTTCTGCAGAACCATTTTGAAACAAGAGCACGCCACATTTCATTCTTATGTGAGAACTTCTTCAGAATTCACTATGTTCGTGAAAAATAATTGCCCCGCCGTCAGCCGCAGGCAACTTTGATCCTTGCCACGTCGAAATAGAGCGCACAGTGTCACTTTCAGTGAAATTATGCTAACCAAATATAAGACATTCTAGTTAGTCGTTTGTTTACAAGGCAAGTGGCAATTGGTTGTTTTTTGTCTTTTTGTCTCGTTATCACCTCCAGCCCCCGCGGCGGTGCGGGTGTGTGGAGCGCGAGTTGCCATCAGTTTTTAGAGAGACAATGGCGAGGTGTTAGGATGTAAGAGAGGCCTGAAACAAACGAGTGTTTGTGTTGGCGCCGCCGCCTCGAGGAGCTCAAAAGAGAAAGCTTATCACGAGCTGCCTCCGTCACTGGCTCTTGCTGCGCATTAGTGCGATTGAGTAATTAGCTGGCAGCGGCCCTCATCTCGCTGTGCTCATCATACGAGCCAGTGCTGTACCTCACTAAGAATCGCCATTTAATAATTCTGCTAATCGTTGTACTGTAATTGTTGTACCTGGTAGCGGTTCAAGTGTCAAAAATACACTTTCTACAGTTAAAACGAGGCTAATATTTTGAAATCGATGCCTTATCGGTTAAAGGTTTTATGTTTTTCTGTTTCAGTTTATAAAAATTTTTTTTTCTTCTTAGTGTTGATTATGGATTCTAATTTCTATAATAAGAAGTATCTAAGTTGCGGAGATAAATTTAAAAGTTAGTAGATAATTAATTTATAGCTGATAAACAGTAGGTGGGGTTATACTTATTATGTTATGTTGTAATGCCGAAATATAATAGTTATTGTATGTGATCAATTTTTTTGTATACCCATCTATATAAAGACGAATATACTATAAATTAACTTTACTGTCTACTTTTAATATTCCTCTTAAAAGAGAATCCCTTTGTTTCGTACTTTAAATCTAAAACTAACAAATTCAATAGTGTCCTTGAAGACGAGCCCTCATTTCCTAATAAGCAAATGTGTCATTGTGCCAAGCAATGACTATTCATTGAAAGCTTTTATCGATGGCCACCGATTCTTGGTTTACCTAACATGTACCTACCTAATTAGTAATTAGAGTTGGAACAATCTGGAACGTTTCTATTTAAGAATGTGCATACGTGTGCAGATAAATCTATTCGCAATAAGTATAAAGAAGCAGCCGGGTCGCATAGTTTTCAATGATTTATGGTCGAATAGAAAAGCTCAGCGGGCAACCGTTTCTGATTGCTCAGTACAAAAGTAACAATATGCTCTAAGTGCGGTGCGAAAAGAAGCAATAGGCCAGCTTCTGCAAGCAAGGCGCGCGGTAACAAGCAGTGGAACAGGATTAGACTAGCGTCCCCTCCCGGAATCGCCCGCGGCGCGCGGCTTCACCTTGAACACCTATGCAATAACTGTACTGTACGCCCGTCGACAATTTGCAATATAAACAGAAATGCGTGCGACCGAATTTCACCTCTATCTTGCGGCACTCGAGCCTAAATTCGAGTGAGGTAATAACGGTAATCGTGTAAATGCAATGCAGGAAACGTGGTAGCTCGTAATAAACACGTTTTATACTCGAAACGTCCAGCGTAGCGTGAGCCTGGGTGGTGAGTGCGGTGAAGCGCGCGGCGGGCCAGCCTCTGCCGGTGCCCTAGTGCTCACTTCACACGTACGACAAAGAGCCCTAACTGCCTGCTATTAACCGCGCCCCGCCCCCGCCTCCGCCCCGCCGCGCCATCGTCGCCCTAGTGATGTTTACTCATTTTCACATCCTCTTTATATTATTAACGAAAATCATTAGTTGCTTCTTCAAATTGTGATAATCGACCGCACTACCTGCAAAACGCACTGAATCCTAGTTATACCTAGGGTTATAGTGAAATTTGATTGAAGTAGTATTTTATGTTAAGCCTTTATGATCATTTTTATACGATTTCATATCTTCATAGCTTCAATCTATCTTGATCACGTCTTAAAAACGCTTTTAAACAAAATCAGAAACATAACGGCATCAAAATCGGTTAATTCTTCAAGGAGCTATGACGCGATAGACAAACAACATCCCTCTTTTGTCGGGGAACAAACTAAAATAGAACTACTCTATTATAACAATTGGAATCTAGCAAAACTTGCAAATCGATTGCATTTATCCCATCTCTAGCTCAAACAGAATCTCTGTGCAATTTCCCAATACGATTTGAGACCTTAAGAGAATCGTAATAAAACTAAAATTTCTTTATTTACTTCATACAATATGAGAGCCCGTCTCCCCCTTGCATAAATCTGGACTCTTTGTGAATGCGTTACAGTCTATATTCGTATAACGCACAGCATAATGATTCGGAGAAGTCGCCGAGGGCGGCAGACGAAGATTCATCTAGATTGTTTTCAAAATATTTATTCTAGTTTTGAAAAGAATATGACGAACTCTACGAGTGACATCCTGGATGGCTGCCACTCGGAATACAGGAGTGAGGAGATCTCAATTGAAATCACTTCATGAATTATCTTAAATTATGAATTTTAAACCTCACTTTTTATTTAACACCCATCAAACCAAACCAAAACGTTCAAGTTTCTAAAGGGATTGAACGCACGAGTGGGCAGTGGGCAGACCTCTTTATATTTCGTATGTTTATATATTCGACTTTTCGTCTCTCTGTGCAAAGTAAGTATAAACCGGTTAATTTTCTTCAATTTTGGAAAGTAGAATATAAGATATGTAACTACATCATATAGATATTTAACAATGACAACATTGCTAATATAATATGGACAAAGTAAGGTTTATTCATCGTATTTTTCTTACTTCCTTCAAAGTAAATTCAAAGTTTGATATTAATAATTGAACTACTATTATTTTGGTTTCGTATGCCGTATGGCGGGCGATAGGGCCCACCAAGAGAGGAAGCGGTAATCCGCGGCAGCCGGGAGGTGTGGCGCCTGTCACAATATTATGTGTACCATTGTCACTTCTTGCTGGCAACAGTCGCGCCTGCCCCTCGTTCCATTGTACTGCTAGCGACTGAGGGGTACCTGAAGAATGGTTGCCTTTTAAAATTACAACACCAATATAATTTACATTACTTGGGTTAGTGAAAAAGTAAAAATTCTGTTGTGTCAGTGGCAAATTAAAGGTTGCCGACAAAGAAAACAAAATCCAAGCGCGGAGCCTTTAATTTGTTATTCTTTCATTGCATTTGTCGTTTTGACAAGATGCAAAGTGGCGCTTCCGAGATTTCGTCAACTTTTTGCCCTTTCGCGGAAACCTATGTTTACGTAGGCCACCGCAACTCACGATTCTGCACCGTTTTTGCTTAACCGTGTAATTTTGTGATTTTAGGCGTCGTCTAAAGTGAAGAGTCAAGTAGGTATAACACTGAGATTTATTTTAATTTTTAAACCTTCAATAAATTTATTTTAAATAAAAAATAAAACCGACCTTAATACTCAATAAAAAGTGAAAAATGAATCTTTTTTTAATAAATAAACCTACTATAAATAAAAAGACGTAAATAGTGTTGATAAATAAAATTCATGTAAAATTAAACGGGCATAAAACTGTCATGTTGCTCTTTGAAAGGTGGCGCCAATTCATTCAATTTATTTTTATAGTCCCGGCGTGTTTACTATATTTTTTTAAGTTAATTTTATTAAGTTATTAACAATCAACACTATGCTCCGTCCTGTTGGAAATGAACTCGTTCTTTTTCTTCTGCTAACATTTTTTCTAAGACCTCCAAAAGATCTTCTAAGACTCAAAGATACTCGAATCTGTCCAAAGGTCCATGATACATTTTAAACATTAGAACCGTATTATGAAGTGGGCCGACCCAGCAGTTAAATGATAATAGAACTTGTTACTAAAATCGATGACATTGTTCCTAAGAACAAATATTCGTAGTTATGTCTTATAGTTTCTGAGTTTCCCATACTGACCGATCTAAATGTACTTATATCAAAAGGTTTTTAGATTTCTTTTAGAAGTCTTAAGCAAGTATGCTGTTAAGCTGCTTTTAATTATGTTATTTCGGAACACATGTTAATTAGATAGCGATGGGAATTGCTTAAATTCTTTGTTCTTAAAAACTTATTTGAAAACATTGCTAATATGTACTTATAATAATTGGGAAGAGGATCAATAAAACCACATTTGAAATACATTTTGGAGCATATGAGTGCAATAAATTAATATCGAATGCAGGGGATGGTTAATCGAAAGCGTTGTGTCACTGGGAGTTGTAATCCGACAAGAATGCGGCCTCACCAGCGTAAGCTGAGCCCGCGAGCAGCGAGCGCGGGAGGCGGCTGAGGGCCAGCGCAGGTGGCGGTGCTAATGCCGTCTAATACACCTAGCTATTTCAATTACTAGCCCTCTGCATGCCGGCAGCTAATCCGCCAACAAAAGACCGCTTATATTTCAACTCATTTCTGTTTAATTGAAATTTTATTGCGGACCGAATTGCGAAGCGGTGGCTTAGCCGTGGCCTTCTTGTGTAACAGAAAATTTCGTCGCCCCTTCTTAAAGTTGCATTACCGCTCGTCAAAGAAATTTTAACTAGACTAGTCGAGCGACAAGAATTATTAATCATACACTTTTTATATTCTGCATCTTCATAAATTATATTAAATAACTTTGTTAATAACTAACGAAAGTTATTTCAGTGAGAATCCTAAATATTTTTGTTAATTTGTTAATATTTTGAAACAATTTGTAAATAAATAAGGAATCTGCAGGTATCTTAAAAATCATAATATTGTGTTTAAAATGTGTCACTTAAAATTTGATACCAAACCCTTCATACTTAATAAATGCAACGTAACTTTGTATTAAAGTTTAAGTTCTCAAGTTTAACAGGCTTTTAGTAGATGGATTTTTTAACAGATTACTTTGTGCTCACACAGTGTACTATATACCTACACGAAAATTTACAGACATACCTACTGCTGAATCTGTTTCACTTATTTTCTGTACAGACAAATGCCTGCCCCTCACATGGGTGATCAGCCTACTACCTAGATACTTAATCGTAAAATTTCCCCGGAATTCGAAGCCACGACTACCGGCGCGACACCCAGACGCGAGAACCGCTTAGAAATGAACACCTTCGAGAGGTGGTCATTTAATTAGCACAGACGAACTGTGAAAATATGTTTCTGGCTTCAAGATCAGAACGATAATAATGATTTCGCCGGGGTCGGCAGCTCGCCAGTCACTAAGACATAATTATAATTTATCCAAGTTAAAAACTCGTTAAACTCGCGAATTTGTTGTAAAAGGTAACAAGTTTGTAATCGACCCTCTTGAACTTAATCTAAGCTCAACTATACTCATTATCTGCTTTGTAACTTGTCACCGGCGGCCGATGCAGCCCACGGCGCACGCAGTAACGAAACTCACCTCACCCTGTCAAAGACAAATAAAGAATCATTTCACTTTAAGTCGACGGCACCACAGTTTCAGACACAGCAGATCCTCGATACCCGACATACAAAAAAAAAACTTCTTCACTAAGAAACATACACTTTTCAAGCGCATCCGATCCCGCATCCCTATCTTCTAAGATTAAGCGATTTTTAAAAACGCCTTCGCATTGTCTTTTGCAATTGTCAATCTATCTGGATAATAATAAATGCATTCGTCAATTTATTTGTGCCATTTGCTAATTTTAAACAAAAGTTTTAATGTTGTAACAGTTATAGATTTATTTTATTACAGACAACTGTGTGATTTGTATCTACTCAAAGTAGATGTATGTGCCGGGTGCCCGTCATTAGATTTGTTTCGTATTTGGCAATTATAGGTATATTGCATTACTGTTTTCAGACAAACATGGTCTTGAGCTAGAATTATAGATAGGAGTAAGTAATAGGTATTTCCTATCTGCTCGCGGTGCGTGCACTGTGTCATCATTAGCGGGCTATCAGCGGGTCGTTAGCCGCCCATCTTGTCGAATTGTCATTCACGTCACGTCCGGGCAGAGCCCGCCGCGGCGCCTCATTTTAATATTATCACAGCGAATTACATCAAATACTCGTCGCATATCCTAGCAAAACACAAACGCTCTGTTATATCGACCTTGAAAAACTGCGTTGAGATAGAAAATATATCTCATTCACGCGTTTCAATTATTAAGTCAAGTCGCCGTAAACTCTAATGGGTCATGGTGACGGATATTTATAAGATGGGCTGAGAAATAAAATAAAATTTATAAGAAGAAAAAAAAAAACATTTACGGCGATGAACACGCACTTTATCCTTTATAGCTTTTAAAAAATGTGTTTTGCAATCACTCTATATGTGGTGAATTTTTTAATAATATGTATTTTCCATAAATAGCCTGTCTACCTATAAGTAGGTTTAAAAAATGTGTTATGGATCTAAAATTCGAATTTCAGAAAAAATATTGTATATAGAACTGTTGTTAATCTTTTATTGCCTATATTAATGCCCAATAATTTCTTTATATTGCCCTACTTATGTCCTACTTAGGGAAATAATTGGGTAAAAAAAACAAAATTAAATTTATTTGGAAAAGAAATAACAATTAAGGCTTATTTTCATACCTACAACCAATGCTTGCCTACAATTTAGAAATAATAATTCATCGCTTAAATCACTTCGTCATTCCCACAGAACTATACTACTCAGAGTAACAAAAGAAAATCATATTTTTATTTACATGTTTAAATGGGATTTGATAGAACAACTGTGCAGAGAAACAATTATCCTTGGCATAACGAAAATCATAAAAAAGTTTTTTTTCTAGTTTTTAAAACATCTTCAACATTTTAAAAACTCGTTAAGAAAACTTGTCTTCAGGTGAATTAGCGATCAAAAAATGTTTCACAATATTCTGTCTATTGTCTGTTTATAAAAAATGTTCTTCTCTTCCTCAACTATCTATATTGTATAGCGACACTATTAATGAACAGGGCTTCAGAAGTGCTCAAGAGCGATCTCAATAAGTCAATGAGCTGATTATAGAGAGAGCGCATTGTAATGCGACATGCGACACCGACATCGCATCACTCAAGTCAATCAAAAAACTAAGTAGGCACCTACCTAGTTCCCTTGTTTTATAAATTTAGTAAATGAAAAATAACATTTAACTGATGAGTGTAAATATGGTTTTCTTTCTTACCGTTAATGTTCTCGGCCAGTCACTCAATAAGAGCAAGCGGCCGTTGCGCCAGAGATATGAAAACACGTAATTGAGGAAGTGTTTCGCTGCCATTGTGCGCTAACTCGTGAAATTGCGCAAAAAAGCTCGTCTTAGCTTTCCATTGTCTCGCAAACGTGAGCTAAACCGTCCTAAATTCGATTCTTTGTCCGTTTCTCTTTACCTTCGCTGAAATCGGACACCGCGTCACTGTGCTTCTATTTGCTCCATTTATTTTTTCAAATATCTAATAAAAACTTTGATAGACCTATTCGGTACCTACTTAACAAAAATCATTCATACTTTAAACAATCGTCGCCTTTCAATAAAACGATTGGGAGCATAGAACAGGCAGGCGATCTTGAGTAGGCAATTTAGCTTTAAAGATTTCAGTATTTTGTATTTTTTAGTAGTTTAAAATATGATTCAAAATATCAACTAGCTTTAAATGAATTTACTATCTATTATTATTATTTTTGTAATTTAATTTTAGATTAGTTATTAGGTATCGGTTAGTTGCCTAATTGATACTATCAAATCATTAATTTATAAATTAAAATTGTCATAATACAAATAAAAAATAAAATACGATAAACAAAAATTCAAGCCATTAGTAGTCATAAATTAGTTAATAATTCGTAAAAATTATTAACTCTAATTTATATTTTATTATTTTCCATGATATTCATTTTCATTAAATTTAAAAAGGCTAACTTTGTAGGTCACACTTTTACAAATTAAAGTAGGCATATTTAAATTTAATGATTGTACTATTATGAATTGTTTTTGTGAAGAATTGTGGTTTCCAAAGGATTGCAGTGATTAAACGTAATCCTGCTTAACGGATGCAGATATGTTGAATGATTTGGTAGAATTTTTTACGTCTACTCGCTCACCAATAAAAGTATTTAGTGTACTATCCACATTGTACCTAATGTAGATCAAATAGACTGATTATTTGATATATGATATTGAGTATTTTTTAAATATATTCCGATAAGTAAACAATTGTGATTTCATTTATAATAAAAATATCAAAAACTACTGGACCTATTTTCGAAATCGCGAATAAAGGCGAGTGTTTTAATATAAGGGAAGAAGAGAAGATTAACTCTTATAAGAAGTATTCTTTTATTTCTACTTCATTGACACTTCCTTACACTTTTAATTGAAGCGATGAGCCCATCTGATAAGCGAGGAAGCTTAATTAGAGAATAGACGTGAATCACGCGATTAAGTATTTTGTGAGCGGCCGGGCTCCTTCCCTCCCGTCCCCAGGTGCCACTACATTGAAATTCTTGTACGAAGTGTAAATTGTCAGTGAACGAATGCAATTGTTGCAGGCTTCCCGCAAATGAAGTCGCCCTACAGTCCCTCCACGCAGCACCACCTCACAGGTCAGTACTCAGTACCTACACTTTATCTTTACTTTCTTTCGCTTCTATCAACTTTATTAAGTTCTTTAGAATTCGTACATTTTAAATTAAATAACTTTTAATAACGTTGACAGCTGCTTGTCAAATTTAATTATTATATTAGATAAACTTTATATGCAATTTGTCAAAAATTAAGTGCAAACAATGTAGACAGCAATAATAAAGGAAATGCTTGAATAGTAAATTTAATTAAATATAATTGTAGGTATTGCAATTTAAACCCAAGTACGGGTTTCTAGCTGGAAACTAATATCGAACAATACATGCCACTGATTTAGGAAAGTGGCTCGGGGTGGTCGGCGTGAGGGGCTTGAGATGGGGCGAGGGGGGGGGGGCGAGGCCCCGTGTGTGCCTGCAGCACTCCCCTCGGCTTTGTCTCAGTAATGAATCCGCCAAACACCAAACGTCACCGCGCAGGCTCCCCGCTCCGGGCCAATACCATAAATCATACTCGTACAATTTGTGAAACTTCCGATTTTGAGCCCTGATTTGAGGCTCACAGAGTTGCCTTTCCCGCGCACCGGACGTGTTTATTACAATATTTCTAGAGGGTGAAGAATTTGCTTAGGTAGGACTCGAGGAAATGTTCCTGCACGATGCAAATTAGAGGAAATAGTTCCGGTGCTCGAATTACGTCATTACTTTCCGATGCTCCTGTTTTCAATTTTAATTTATTCATACTACTTATCCGTTTCTAATTAGGTGATTATTATAAGTTCTTAGCTTCTTTTATTTGTAACACTTTTGAATAGAAACTATACCGAGAAACAGTTTTAAAGAGACTCAATTGTGCTGCATTAGAATTGTCACTAATTTAATAGTATTATCAATCTAAGCTAAAAATTTCTTTAATATACCATCGTAAATCTATGCAAAACAGACTTGTATAGGTCAAATGAAGCTGAGTGCAGTGTATCAGCGAATCACATATTGATTTGAAAACGTCTAGGAATGAATGTGGCCATTTGACGTGTGTTTTTGTAACCCCGGTGCGGTTTGGGAAAAGCAATGTGCCTGCAGAGGGGACGGCAGCCATTTGTAAAAAATTGCCGCCATTTCTACGCGGGAATTTCATATTTGGAACGCCGCGGGGCGGAATTCAGAATTGACATTTCCAACAACATGGCCGCGCTTTTTTATTGTTTCTAAAACAATAAAACTCGATGCTCGTTTCGGCTGCTTTTGTTTAGAAAGACGCCATTTTTAATTTGGAAATTAGGTTTGCTTAGAAATATATGCAATGAGTGTACATAAAATATAAAAATATACACTTAACTAAAAACAAAACTACTGCTAAGATCGTTTTTAATTAAAATATTATGATTAGGATCTCTAGTTAAAATGAAGTAACGGATCTAAATAAATAAAATAATGTTAATGTAATTAAATAAATAAATAAAAAGTAGGTATGATATTACGTTCATATATGAGACCAACATAATATTTTATTTTAAGTATAATAAATATAAAGAACATCATTTGTACATGTAAAAATTATTAATAAATTGATAGTTTTTGATTCTATTATCAATACAAATAATCATCAGTATCGTAGATGTCTACGTCGTGGTCTACGAAATCTCGTAGCACGGCTACGCTCGTGGTTCCATTGTGAAGTAAACAGTATGCAAAGTTTTTATGTCAAACATAAGGCTAAACTTTGTTTTTTACAGTATCCTTTTGAAAACATAAATGTACCTCTTCTATCTACTGCACTATTAAACCAAAACTATAACTCAAACTATTCATCTTTTAATTTTTCCATATTTCACGTAGCAGGCGCATAAATAATGATCGGTACTGCAAATATTATAAGCCAAATGGGCGGCAAAAGCATCACTTTACAAAGTGTGGAACGGAATATAATAAAACTAAAAAATAGTTACGCTCAAAGTGTCAAAATGACGATTTCCACACTAGCAGTTAATTCAGACATTATTAACCGACACAACGTTATCTATTACAGCAACATTTGTAACAGTGTAGCTTTACAAAAATGTACGTTACACTGTAGTAATAAGGTGTATATTCGTAAGTGGGGTGGGAGCGGTGTTGGATTACGAAAGCACCGATGTTGTCTCAGCTAAGTGGAGATGTAACAATAACAAGTATCGGGACGTATCGGGTTCCGTTCGGCGTCCTTTCGTTCCATAGCTCTTAATTTTCGACTTTTCTTATAATTTTGACGCTTTTTTATATTGCTTGTTTTTTGTATTTTTTTTATATGTATTGCCATATCTTTGGAGCGCTGAGCATGCAACTAAGTAGCTATGCGTAGGTATTTCTCCTTGCTCATTGATATCATTAATATTGAAATTCCTGATATATTTTGACTATGGGTATCAAGATGACGTTTGATATGATTCTATTAAATTTTATGAACATGCTTGAAGTTGGGTATGTTCGATTGATTTAATTTATTTAAGCATTAAGAAAAAAATATTGAAAATATTTACTAAATAAAAAAAATATTAAAAATCGTTATGAATAACTTTAGAAAATAAAAGGTCTACGAGATATCTGTGACGGCTACAGAGCTCTACGCGCGTAGCACTCTCAACTGAGATTATTGGCATTTGATGTTGGTAAACCAACAGCAATCATACAATTTTCTATTTGCTGATTCATCGAAGAAGCCAAAAGCCAGCAAATTGTCTAATTGATTGAATGAATTTACAAATATTTGACGAAACAGCGCGACACGAGTGACGTGGAACTCTCGCAGGGAATAGTTTAAGCCTCAGCGTTTCTAAAAAGGAATTGATAAGCAAAATTGTGTGCAAACAATCTCCCCTTGCCGTGCAAGTGATGCACTAAGCAAACCGAGAAACAAGTGTCTGGCAAATATACTAAATTGCCAACTCAACGTGTACAGTTTCTTTGACAGCTGCCGATTCGCACGCTTCCACAATTCTAACTTTGCATCTATATTAAATGAATAAATCATTTCTTTTCTTCCTCAGGATATTTAAATAATTCTTATGAATTATCATTAATAATTAACAGCTAAAACAGGAAGGCGTTAAAAGTTAATAACATAATATCAATTTTATGTTTGCGCAACATGTCTACAATGCTGTTTGCTCTGTGATACAAAAATGTTTCATAGGAAAATTGAAAATATTATTTAAGAAAATGTTCTTTTATGAGGATAATACAGGAAAACTGTTAAATTAAAATTTTACACTTTGTTTGAAAAAGGGCTGTATTCATTCAATCAAGGTATAAAATATGGCACTGTTGAGAATTCTTACATTAATTATAACAAGAAAATATCAAAAAATAGTTAAATAATCATATTGATTTGAAGTTTACAAACATTATTGTTATCGATAATATATTATGTATGTATGTATATATAATATGATACAATATATATCATAATTTAATTGACAGTTGTCATGACTTTACTTTTTTCTATTTAGTCTCTTAATTTTACACTGGCATCCTAATGGAAAAATTTCTTAATGTCATCAAACATCAATGGCTCGTAAATAAATTTGTATTCATAATTACTGACTGCAACATTTATGTTCAGTGGAAACATTTAATTAAAATTTATATTATTTCCTATTACAAATATATCAATGAATTAAATATACAACAAAATTAGGCAATACTTTGTTATTTACTTCGTACTGTTGTTGTGTCTACTGGCCGACATTCATATCCGTTAGTCGACATTTAAGATAGTAGATTAAAATTTCAGTTTTATTTAACTAAGTAACACGATTTTTAAAATTACTAGGATTTATTAATTTTACTGAATTGATTGAATCAAAGAAACTTTTTAAAACTCCAACTTTTTAATTCCCCTCTTTGAGAGCTTTTTTATTATAATATGTCTTATGAATAGGTAATATACAAATCAAATTAAAGAAACTGAATAAACGAATACTACTGAATTAAAAACTTATATTATAGAATTATAAACTTTGAAATATTTCATATATTATAAGATGATAATAAATTGGTTTAGTTATCTATGAACGTGGTGAATAAATAAAATAGACAAAATCAGTGAGGCCAACAATAATATATATTTTACGATTAGAACCATCCCTCCTCTTTCGGCTTGATCGAATAATTATTATTTGAGTGCCGACCAGTCTTCTCATCTGAGAATCGACCTTATTACGATGGTCGGAAGGGCGATATGTCCGCACGAGGGGCCGCCGAGGCTTTTGGCAACGTTAAAGGTCTATTAGCAATTATAATGAAGGCGTGAGTGCCTCATTACAGTATCAGGACGCGAAGTGTGCTGTGACACCTCACCGGCTAGTCAAGTTATTGTAAACGCCGCTGCAGCTAAACCCACAACGACTTACAAAAGCTTTATGTCTATACTAGCTATGCCCACGACATCGTCCGCGTGGTTTAGTATCGATTGAAATTAATTAAGTATAGCTACCCTATGTAGTATGAAAAAGTTTCTATAACAGATTAGTGGCTTAATCATTTGGGTTTTGTTGTAAGTATAGATTATTGCGATTTGTAAATTTGTATACCATTGTCGGTTGGACTTTAGTTTTTTCAATATTCTACTATTTTAAAGTTTAAATAATTAAAATATCGATATTTTTCATGAAGAATTGATAACATTAACGGAGTCTGTTTGTCGAAGTCTGACGGCTTTCTACTGAACTGAGGTACTCCTCATGGGTACAAGGAATAGGAACCCCATAGGAATCATGTGGGTTCTGTTGTGTGCGAATATTTTATGCAGACGTTATGAAACTATATAGAACAAACTTATGCGTGAAGTACAGAGACTGTTGCCACTGTTTCATGAAAAGTCATGATTGAGAAATTATCGCATGAATTAGAGAGAGGCATTATTAGGCGTAGATAAATGCATCAAAGGCTGCGTGACGCGTCATGCAGACGTGTGTTATGAATAATGTACGCGCTAGAGGCTGTATGTTAAACGAGTGCAGTGGGGGGCGCGGCGCCCTCTGCCCCTTAAGATACAAATTGCAATCAGCACAGGCTACAAGTTCACGGCATCAGCGTTTCAAACCGACAAATAAGCACGCAAAAGCTAATGTGACGTCTGCGCCGCTAAATCTTCTAGATCGTATTTGTACAGCTGAAGAAAAATATTTACGGTGCTTGTTTATATTACTTTCTGCTTTAATTTACGTCTTAAAACTTGGAAGATCCGAGATCATCTTCAAATATTTACCTTTGACTTATGTAAATCTCATTTTTTAAAATAGAAGTTCAGTTACTCAAAGAACATAATCCACAAAGTAAGGTTTTCATTGGATAGTAAAATATGATTCGTGTGTTGTTTAACATTACCTACGCTGACAAGCTTCCACTTTTCTATTTCTAGTTTTTATTGTTGTATGTGTGCGCAGTTCGATCGCATTATAAATATGGATTGTTGGAGTGGGCATCATGTGCAAAGGCTGGATGTAGAATTTTAATTGGCACTCGTGTGCTGGGCGGGCGGCGCGCCGACACAGAGCGCTTTGCGATCGCCCGCGCCGCCTTAATTAGTTGGCGTCACCCGCCCTTACATTACAACAATTGATTATTACAGCCTTTAAGCTTGACACAGTCTTACTCGATTTTACAACGTTAATATTGCTTTTTTTATGTTTCTTTCTCACTCAATCTGCTTTCATTATCTAGAAAAATATTATACTTAAATATTAAAAACAAAAATAGAAAATAATCAATTTTAATAATACTTTTATTTATAAACTTATATATGTATTTATTGTGGTAACCTCGTTGTTTATGATTACCATAACACAAGTGCTTCAGCTACTTAATTTGGCATCAGAACAATGTATGTGAGTTGCCCCAATTATTATTATTATTATTATTATATTTTATAAAATATTGAATTATTTATGAAGAAGAGACGGAGTTCTAAACCTACTCATTTAAAACTTAAACATTAAAACATGGTTTGAATGAATATAAAAATAGTAGCAAAAAATACTTAAATTTTATGATTGACAATGCATGTATCAAAATACATTATTACAATAAGCTTTCGATTGCTCGTTATCGCTCATTATAATTATTCATTCAAATTATTATATGATTTTTTCGAAATGATTGTTAAGGAGATAGTATCTCAAAAATAGCAACCTTCTAAGTTACCTACCTCGCTGGTACGAGTAATTTATTTATCGTATTTTTAAAAAGCTAACGAGCATTTAAAATCTTAACACGAAAAAAGAAATTGTAACAAAATCTAATTTCGAAAAGTGTACAATAAACAAGGGAGGGAAGCGAAGCGCACGCAGTCGGCTGTGAAAATATAATGGCCTGGTAATAACATTATAGCTTTCTTGGGACGCAGAGCGCCCTGGCCGGGGGAGGAGGAGGTACCTCCAATCTTCGCCCATTTCGACCACGAAATTCCTCACATTAGGACATTGTTCCTAACGAAATGGTACAAAACTGGAACAAAAGTGCAACTTTAATATGTCTTCTGTAAGATCACTCATTCATAACTCCTAAATCTCTAGGCTGAGGCACGTTACTTTATCTTTATAGAATTAATAAACTGAAGCCTGAAGGTTTATTGCACTATTTATTTACATTTTACTTAAAAGTTGTATAACCTACTTGACAAAATTAGTAATTTGAAATGCAAGTATGTATTAGGATCTCCTAAGCCAAGGTTGTGGTCCCGAGTGGCTCGTTCACTTAGTGACGGGGTCACCCCATTTCGCCATATGCTCAGGGATGTTTAAAGGCGTGCCTTATAGTGTTATTTATACATATTATTCACAAATATTCCAATTATCTTATAATCATTAATTACAGAATGTTATGTGTTTCTCAATCAAGTTTAACATTTAGTTTGTGAATAGAAAACGAAACAGTTATTATAAAATACCTAATTACTTACAAGTTAAATTGAAGAAAGAAGAATACAAAAGATTAAATACCCCTTTACATGAAGTTTACAAATAAGAATATAGCATAAACAGATTAACCAATTTTTATAAATTGTATTTAAGAACCATCTCGATTACGTTAGCTTTGAAACAAAAAACCCACAATATAATCGGTCCATTCGTTTAGGATCTACAGTGCCCTCGACAGACACACAGACACGTAAAAATTATAAGATTATAACATCCTTCTTTTTGAATCGTACAGTAAAAAGTCTTATTTAAGTAAGTAAATTCATAATGAAGTTAAATGTCCATTTTAAACGCCTGTTTAAGCACAAAACATCTGACAGAAACAACACAGCTGTCAGAGTTTACAATACAAGTAAGTCATTGAATTGCCATATTGTTGATTGCCATATAATTGATAGTCATTGTTCGTTTCTTTATAAAGTAATTATGTTTAATTAATTGATAGTTTTGCTATCGCAACTCCAAGATAGTGTACCTACCTAGTTAACAATTGCGAAGATTAACTGTATTGGCATTAAAGTAAAATAAACGAAACGAATCGTGCCAAAATAATAAGTTACCTAGTTAGTTAGGTATTAATTGAAATAACGTTTAGAAGAAGAACAAAACTAACAAATTTATACAATCGAATAAGTAATCATAATCTTTGGTTGCAACGTAGGTGATAAATGTACACATTTTAAACAATAAATACCATATTAATTTTAATTCTCGAAATATGGCCCACTGATTCCGTGTCAGCCAACGCAGCGAAAGCTCAATGGTAGTGATAATTCAAAATTTTTACAATTTCTCGAAAATTCTGTAAAGTGGTTCTTTTTCGCTAAAACTTATCTTTATTGAATGCCTCTCTAATTGTAATATTAATGCATATATATAAATCTATACATAATATTATAGCTACTGCTGATATCGGACAACGCGACTTTATAATAGGTAAGTAATCTTCAAAATTGCATATTGGGTCAACTGTTTCGCCTGACAAGTTACTGGGTATGTTACAACGCTTACCAAAAACTAGCTCATACGGCGAATATTTTTTTGTGAATGTACACTGTTATTAAAAGTAAAACATCAAAATGGTAACCAATCTGATTTGTTATTTTCGCACTGAATTTTCAGATATGCTCAAAATGAGTAGCTATTCTTTATACCTCCTAAAATTTCGTGATTGTATGCTGTAGAATATAATTTTTGTAATTATAATACAATAAACTATAAATATCAGAAAAATGACGAAGTTGAATTCTGTACGTAAATCTATAATTAATTGCTTAAAAATACCATCATATTTTAATTTATTTATATCAATAATTATTTACATGACACTTCTTTCCTAGGTACAGAATAAGCCTCTACAAATTTGCTTAAGTCGCACGGAACCTACAGTTACAATATATTTGTTACCATAATTATCTAAATCTAGGGGTCCCATTAAATCTAAACTTACTATTTCGAATGCTGAATTAGCAGTTGAAGTTATGGTAAGAGGTTCCCTAACATTTTTGTTCGAAAAGTTTTGTATTTGTCTACTCTTAGGTACACTTTTTAACGTAATTGGTGACGTCATTTGTTACTCCTTGACAGAAGAAGCGCGTTTTTATATTTTAACACACAATTTATACTTGCATGTCCACTATTAGGTAACAAATGAAAATTGTTCAAAATTGTAATGATTTCGTCTTTGTCCGTAATTCTCTTTACCTCTTTCGTAATTGAATATCTTGATGACGCAATCTGATAGGGTTTCATGCTGCGCAGCAATAATTTTATATATTTGTTATTTATTACTGTGATTTTTAATTATGAGTAATTCTTCAATACCTGTCTTTTTGCACAAATGTTCTAAATCTCTCGCTAACACTTTGGAGGCCGATAAAGATCTAGAATGAAGAAAAAACGCGTAGTGCGAGTGTGCATAAACACAATGATTTGCGTCTGACTTGAATTTTTTAAACATTTTTGCTTAAACTTATCTTTATGGAACGCCTCTTTAATTCTTATATTAATATAAAACTACTCATACATAATAATGTATTGCAGACGGCGGACAATGTGACTATATAAGTTCAATGCACATCACCCGAAAAACCACGTCAAGTGAACTTGGGTCACGTCAGATTCTAAACAAACGTATCGAAATAGGTTCATTCGTTTAGTAGAGCTGCGATGGCATAGCAGACACAGTCGCCCAGCCACGTCAAACTAATAAGACCCCTCTTTTTTCGAAGAGGGTTTAAAATAGAAATCCCCAAATGATTGTTACTCCTCAAGTTACACGCTCACAATCGCCTCGGCTTCCAATAATAGGTATACACGGAACGAGTGAATTCATAGCGGGTTGTAGATTCGGGGTAATTTGAAAGCTCTGTCCGAGGCGAGCAGGGCCAGGGCACAAAAGGCGCAGATCACAATATCAGACAAAACCGGGGGCTATACAAGTGTTTTTGCTCCATTTTCTTGACACCCGGCGTGTGAACGAAACGCGATATCTCTCAAAAGGATTTGATATCGCGGAGTAGGTTCGCTTCTATTTACTTGAGTACTTAGATTTTGTTCAATTTCGCCCTCGTCCCATTCCCTCGGGGAACGGAAACCACCAAAATATTGCGTTCAGCTCTGTTGATGCTGTAGATGGAACCTTATATGCTTCAAATGATTTTATGATTTAAAAAACGGCGCTAATGTACGTAGTACCTATCACATATTTAAAGGAAAACACTTTTAACGTCAATTTTACAAAAGTCCATCAGAGTGCAGTTAATACATACATTTCAAGATTTCTTTTATAATATTACATATAGATTATATTACATTTCTTAGCATGAGACGTGGTCTTATAGCATGTATGTGTAGATGTAGTATTTCATTTTGATACAAAGGAGGTAAAAGTGGCTGTATCTGATAATCTTTTCTTGAATCTACATTGTTGTCAAATTGTTTGCTTTAATTATGTTATTTTTATTTGTTTCATGTATGTAGCCGTCCGACAATTTTACTCAGGTAACTCGCTTTTTTATTATATTCAAACGTCTTGCAATCTCTAAATGTTTGTGAATTAATCTTGAGGGACGGTGCAAGATATCCATTAATGCGGACACGCTACGGACATTGTATTTCTTGCACGGAAATGACAACAGATGTTGCAAAGTTAGCGTCAATGCCAACGTTATTCCAATACAAAAACGACTTTCTGAGTGTGTTCTCGCAAAAGGTTATCTTGCATCCACCCCCATCTCACTTTAATTCACGCAGATTGCCCGTCTTTCTTAAAGTGCTATGGTAAAATACACTTATTATGTTAATTGATGTTTAGTAGAAATAAAAGTAAATTTAATTTCTGTCTGTGGTATTGTAGCTTCTAAACGGATGGACCGTCTTCAAAGCAGATTTTTGAAAGCTGACTTAATCCAGATGGACATTAGCTACCGCCGGTCCTTACGCTTATGGGATAGCTACTCTTATTTGTAATCACCGTGTCGAGGGTTTTTTTAAATGAATTCATCTTCACTCTCAACAGTTATGTGTTGTTGTTGTAATAGTTGCCCTTAGAGTGAGATGATTTGCGATTAAAGTCGTTACCGTGGTCGGTTAGAGCGTTTGGTGTTCGGCGTTGTCGCAAATGAAATGAAATGTCGGTGTGGGAGCCAAATTGGCTCGCTGCGTGGAAATTGGCAATTTCTTCGTCTCGCGCCGCTAATTGTATGCGCTGTTCACGCGGCGAATTGAAATTTAATCGCATTTTTCATGTCTCACAGATTCGCCGAAATACATTCCCCAACCGACGAAAGCTACACGACATACAAAATAGCACCTTTCTCAGTCCATAGAGAACGAACTGAAGCCTGAACTCCGCGTTAATTTAGTCGTAGCGTGATGTTATGTTGCCTTAACTGTTTAATGGCCTGTCCGAAAGAAAAATAATTGTTCAATTAGAATCCGTGGTTCTTGAAATCAGCGCATTCGAGCAGACAAATTCTTGAGCTACAAAATATTATTAGTATAGACTACGAAATTAGATCTGGCTTAGTTATTTAGCATCAGCAGCGTCAGAAAGGGACAATGAAACGGCAGCCGGATTGTATGAAACTGCTTTTAATTGAAGTAATTGCCTAGGAGGTTCAGCCGATCGAGCCGAGACGTGTGAAGGAGCGGCGCGCTCTTGCCGAATACTTATTTAGTCATTAACGAATACTTAGAACACTCGTTCATTAACATCAATGCACTCAAAATACTTTAAAACCCCAAATTATCCCCTTTCCCTTCGACGCTCCTTTCAATCGTTCGAGTGTCTTCAATGTCACTGCGCCGAGGTGTCTCTGCTATTGAAATTCGGAGTGTGGATTCTCGCACCTCATCTCTTTGCACTCGCCGCCATTATATATCAATTTCATTCACTTCACTGGATGATTTGCCATTAACCTTCAAAGACAAGATCGCTACAGAAGAACGGGAACTGACCATAAATTAATTTTAAACAGATTAGACGCTAATATGCTTATTGTTAAAGCCTTTTATAAGGTTGTTGATTATTTAAATAATTTGCAGTAGTTGATAAATATTGTATTTTAATAAGTAGCACAAAGTACAAAAACGGGAATCATATCAGTAACTACCGAGTTTGTTGTTCTTCGACATGACTTAGGTACTTAAATCATTCTAGTTTCGTATAGTTTGTGTCCATTAAAATTGACGTTATCAATAGAAATCATGCTACAGTGAGTAAGGTGCCGTCTCGCCTCGTAAATAAATCTAATAGTAGCATTGAAGATTGCCAATTATTGGGCTAATATCACACAATCCACCTCTCAGGTGGTCAGTAGCTTTTATCAAATCTGCTGATATTGCCGTTTCTTACTTCTTTTTCGTGACGCAATGCTTTACAGCTGGTGTTAACGTTTTTTGATTCTATACACAAATTAAGGCGCTTAGTGCTGACACCTATGGTTGATATTTATTTTGACCGAACGACTTTTTTGTGTCAGTGTGGCCGAGGCTGGTTAAGAACTAATAGTCCATGTGAAAGTAGTCCGAGGCGCCATTCACTTGCAAGCGGCACTAGCGAGTTGTGGCTGCCATCAAAATCTGGAGAAAATAAAATAAATCCGTCGATTATCAAGAAGGAGCAATTATCAAATAATTACGCGGCTCGAATAAAAGGTCGGTTGTTTGTTATTATGTGCAACAATGTAAAGTGGCAGGCGCTCTCGAGCCGAGTGGCGGCCCCCTCCCTGCCCGCAGCGCCACGTCACTCTGTCCCTTATCGCCGCGTCGTAAGGGCGAGAGTGGAGTGCGGGGCGCGTGCGTGGTGACGCATACATTGAGCAGAGGCTTGCGTAATGATCTTACGGTAACCGACTTATGATCCGTTCTGTTTAGCTCGTTATGTTCTGTCTTCGGTTTACTTCTATTGATTTCCGATATCGAGCTGGCTGTACGCCAGTAGGCTCGTTGTGACGTCACAGGACACGGGATCACCGCACGTGCCTAATTATACAAGATTTGTGCACTTATATTGTGTACTGGTTTGATTTAGAAGAGGACTTATCTGCGTTTAGGAAAATTATCAGTAAAATGCAATGTGCAGAATTGTCTCCACTCCAAGCCTCACGCCCCACGAGTACTATGTCCAAGTGAAATTGAAGACAATTTCAAAATCGTCCGATGTGGTGATTACAAATACGTTTATTTCACAACTTAAAACACCCTTCTTTTTATGTCGCCGGTTAGATAATATTAGCCTCGGAGCTGACCCGCACAAGGAAGAGGTCAGCCGTCAGCTAGATGAAAATACTTAGGCACACTCAGCTAATTCTTTCAGTTGTCAACTAATATAATATAGGTAATATTATTTCTACTTAATTCTTCTCTAGAAGTTTTATTAAAGTCTTCATTTTCCTTTTACATTTTCTAAAAATAATTTATAAGATAAATTTTTATTACAGTAAGATGAAATTTGATTTTAATTCCCAAATAAATGTGATTTATTTTAAGTGGCCAATAACTTTTAATTTAAATTATAAGAATGACTTGTTAAATTGTGTAAATACAATTGAAAGCAAGAATTTAGCGCCACACTCTCCCCGCACGTGGCTTGACCTCGCAACATGCTACGAAGTTACCCTTTACAAATAAACCGTTGCGATTCGTCACACGCGCGCCTGTACATCACCCGGCCTGCCGCTTCTCGATCCATCGCTGGCTGCGGCCTCCACTCTCATTCTTGGCATAGGGGACAGGCAATGTAATTGCTCCAACACGATACTACTCGGTGTAGTAAATTTAATAATTCATTGCAGTATTCATCGGTCCAAATTGAATTACTGCTGTTCCCCCGGGTATACCCGGTCGAGTCCCGAGGGAGGCAATTCTATTACCCGTGTTCGCCTGTTTACTAATTCATTTGGCAATCACATTCGGTAATTATATGACAAGTTAGCGCGTAACTCGTCTTTTGGGAACGCTGAGCCCAGTTTGGGGTGCCCCGTGCCGATCATGATGTCTCCAACCCCCGACGAAACAAGTTGACTGCTACAATTTTAACGTGCCTGTGTGGCTCCACACGGATGGACCCATTTCGATGGCATTTTGTTTGAAAGCTGGCCTGATCGAGATGGATCTTAGCTTAAATTTATGAAAACCAGTTTTTCCATTCATGCGATAGCACCTATTCTTATAGTATTTTGTAACCATGATGACGGTTTTTTTAAATTGTTTTCAGTTGCACTTTGGTAAGCTAGAAAACATCATCTAGAGCGAGCTTATAGTTTTTTTAAATTCGTTACTCGCCAAGCTTGTGTGGGTTCTAAGTGTTTTTAGACTTTCTGTTTATCACATTATTAAAAAAAATTATAGCACTATGATTACCGCCACCATGGCTCAGTGCATCGCGCATGCGTCTTATAAATAAATAACGTGCGCACGCGTCTGCATGTTGCGCTGTAGGTACTGACTTCAAATCCCGGTAAAAGAAATAATGTTTCGGTCGGTCTATAAATATTAATTAAGTTCTGTTCCTTTTTCTATCTTTTCACAATAAATTCAGGCCGGAAAGAATAATGAAATATAAATCTACAAATGTTCACGATTCAGGCAACATGAGGTCCTTACAGCTAAACCGCTCAAACTAAATACTTGTATTTGTTAATGGTAAGGTTTTAGTTCTCGCACTTCCTGCACATTTCCAGTATTTTATTTTCTAGTTGGGTTGCCTGGATGAGATCGCTGATGAGAGATAAGGCCGTCCATTGCAATGCAACTAGTTTAAGACTTCTTATTTTCGTTATATTAAGGCAACGAAGTGTAAATAATTAATATAGTACTTAACTAGAATTACTTGGTTATGGTCCCTGTGTCCGACACCTGTCATCGCGCATTGTGATATTTGATACTGACTTATGTTATTTGACAGGTGTGTCGTCTCTAGAAGCTGCGAAGGACTTCACCGTCGACGGCCTGACCGGGTACAATGGCAAGAAGAAAAAGAAAAAAAGGAGACATAGGTAACTAATTTTTTAAATTGTTTTGCTTGAGGTCTTACTTTATCCAATATCTGGGGCAGTGTCCATTGTCCACTTCCATTTTCAGCGTTTTATTACTTGGTCAATTGGGAATACTTTATTGACGACGTTTAAAAATATGCATAAAATTACAGGATCTAGTAATTATTATTTTCATAAATAATAGAAGGTAAGTACCTACCTACTTAGATTCCTCAGGCATTTCTTTTCTTTCCTTTCTTTTTCTATATCTAGTCCATTGATCTGTAAAAGTCAGGATGCAAATCTCATTTGTTACACAGTAGGTAAGTACTTATTTATTTTAGGTTTAACATACGTTTACCTATTAGGCACTAGTTAGCTTTCATTCACGATTGCCTCGCACAAATAAAATATACTTTTTTTAATATTATCTACTTACATCTGTGTTCTGCCCTGCAGCAGGACCATCTTCACCTCGTACCAACTGGACGAGCTGGAGAAGGCTTTCAAGGACGCCCACTACCCTGACGTATACGCCCGGGAGATGCTCTCCCTCAAAACAGACCTGCCCGAGGACAGAATACAGGTCAGTCATAGTCTACTAGTGTAATTCGCCAGCGTCCGCGAAAAGATTTTATGTGAAAAACATTCAACTCATTCTACTCCGGTACTCTGTACTCCACTCTCGTGGTACCGCCTTAAGTATCGCTTTTTACTACTGGACGGAAAAAAGTGACTTCATTCACATAATATTTTTGAAATACCTAAAGTCTTTTATAACTGTTTTAACACTTCAGTTTTACTCAAAATTCTCAGTAGATATCCATTTCTAAGAACCGAATAGCCTATGTTAGGCTGGCCGTCTTAGACGTCTCTCTGGCTGTGTGATTACTACTGTTTCTTCTAAACTGTAACATGAATAAGTTTGAGGGTGTATTTCAATTAACCTACATAGCTTTATGTAATAAACATGGACCAAAGATGTTACATTAGGTATAGGTTGCTAAGATACGAGTCCATGTTTTGGAATATTATTATTACAAAACATGGACTAAAGATATACCTAGATAAGGCCCACAGAGTTGCAATATAGCCTTTAGGGTGGAAACTCTTGAAGAGTCTGCTGTATCAGGCCACTACATGTAAACACCTAGATCGTGCCATTAGCGAAATGTGTTTATTTATTACAGGCTAACCAACTAAATAAAAAAGTAACTAAAAAATTAACAAAAACTACCAAAAATAAATAAATCTATGTGGATCTAACTTAAAGGCTACGTACCCAAGTTATAAAGGAAAAAGAGTTAAAATTGAACCAAAAAAGGACTCGTGGAGTCCACCTAGGTAGATATCCACCCTATATCTACTATTTCTGTATCTGAGTACAAGACATAATGAAGATGTAGACTCGTTTGAGCGGCTCGACTGTCGCATTAGGCCTGTGCCCTCAATTGGCGTCGATCAAAACGCGACACTGTGTTTTGTGTTGCGTAAACGGACGGCCCAAGAGCTACGCCTCGTAGGGTGTCCATCATCGCACAACCCATTTCAACTCTCACCTTTTCAGACTATAAGACTTTGTTTATCGGAACTGTTTGATCAGATTTGCGTGTCAATTGTATAATCAGTGCTTCGTTGCAATTATTATGCGTAGGCAAGTTTATTTATTTTAAAGGCATACACAGAATACAATAAATAGACTAAAATAAGGTACATGCCAAAACAGATGTTTTGACATGTAACCGGAGTGAACACGCAAAGTGTTTACTGTTTGAGATTTGTTATGTTATTTAGTTAATTCAATTACTTATTTTATTTTGTATTGTTCATAGTTTTAGTATATTGTTATTTGTATTATTCATAGTTTTTAATGTATAGTTGTACTTTTTTTTGTTTTTTTTTTTGATAAAGAACTAGTATTCCAAGATTTATATAAAGTCCCGCCAGATCGAATTAGGTTTACCTATACCTGTAAAGATTGTGTGTGTTGAATGAATAAATAAATAAATAAATAAAAAACTACACCGAATACTCAAACGGACACAAAGAAACACAAAACCTAAAAAAAACAAAGCAAAATTAATTATTTTAATAAAATAATAATTCAAATAAAACACAGCGACATCTTTTTTACAGTTAAGGCACATTTATTATTTACAAAAATCTCCAAACTTTTGTCTTTTTCATTAAAAATGTTACAAATTAGGTAATATGTTAAAAATAGTTGTAAAGATATTTTTGAAATATCCACTTATGGATCAGACATTACTCCATTCCTAGTCGTAATCGGTTAACAGTTCGGAAAGTGCCGACCGTTTGGTGAGCGTTCGAGCCTTCCTTCGCGCGTCTGTTGATCCCAATTCGACACCCGGTGGAAGCAATATGATACTTTAAAGTGCGCAAAAGATTTCGCGGAAGCATTTCTATGCGATTTCTTTCTATTGCTGTGAGATTGACGTCTCCATTGACGTTAACAATGTGAGGAGCTCCAGCGGGAGTAATTAATAAGGATCAATTGACGAGGGTCCCCTCGTTATTGATTGTTAAGCGAATTAGACAAGTTTTTTTTACCAAACAACTCCGTTTTTATTTAATCTAAGTACGATTAATTGTGGCAACGGTTGAGGATAAAATAAATTTAAGGTTAATCAAAATTTGTATTGTCGTATTAAGTAGATAAATGTCATATTATTAGGTACTTACATTACGAACTACTACGTAGGATGTTGGCCTTCTCATAGCCTACTCTAATTTTAATGTAAAATGTAATCTTTGACCTGAAACATAAGATTACACGCCTATTAGGTAAGAAAAATAGATGAAACTATCTAATCAAAAATGCAATGCAATCACTAGGTACAAGACGATAATCTTAAAAGGGCTCTTTTGTTGAAAAGTCCTTGGTGTTGCACTACATCGTTTCAATATTCGCAAGAAGGTGCCTACATACGTTATAATTACTAACCACCCCTGCCTAACATAACCTGCTGTGATTATTATTAATAATTTTTCCGTTCGCCGGCTCCACACAACGGCCTCAAGTGACGCTTTCCCTCGGAAACTGCGGGAAAATGCATCCTCCCCTCCCCACCGTCCCGCGCCTCACGCCGCCGAAGCCCTCTCACTCCTTGCGACTCCTCATCCAAAAGAGCCCCGCCAGAAAACAAACTTTAATCTTACCGCATAGAGTGTATTATCTACCACTTAATTTGTATCGAGAATAAAATTCCGTGAAAACATTGAAAAATGACTCTTAAGCAGCGAAATATGAAGTTTAAGATGGCAACACCGCGAGAAAAATATCGGTCTAATAATTTCGGAGAGATTAGGTTTCCCCGATACGGGAGTTGTAGTAAATGAGTTATTGTTCAATACAATCTCTATGTGCAGAATGCACCGCATCCGCTATTAATTAAAAATTGCTCCTAACGATCTCAACCTCCTCACTACCACACTTTGTCATCCATTTTGACAATCGCTACAGCTTAACCTAGACGAGATTAGGAATAATTAAATATTGTAGTGCGTCAATACTCATGAGCATGACGGTCGGTTTAAGAAGCTTTATTAATATGTATCTCGAAAATATAGACCCTCTCTAGAGGTGAAGCATCAGTTTGATCAAATTGATTTTTTACAAATAGTCAATGCGTACATTGATGTGATGTAGAGAGTAGATAGGTACATTAAGATAAAATAATGGAGATGTACTATTGTCACAAAAATGTGCGAGAATCATTTCTATTTTGGAAACTTAATTCCTTAATACAGAAATGAAAGCTCATAATAAAAGGGGCACAAAAATGCCTACTACTAACGCCATCTATGATAAAAATGTGAAACGACGGAGATATGGCGACCGCGTGCTGATTGGCCACTTTTTCACTACTCATCCGTCGTAAAACGAACTAACCACCATCCTGTGCCACTTAAAGACATGTCTTAATCGAACACTTTAAAGCACATTTTAAAACTGTTGTGCAATTTTGCGTTCCGTACGATGAAATGATTAGCCACGCCTTTCGGAGCGGCATGGCCGCCGTGTTGTCTTGAGAATTATCTTTTTAAGTCGTTCTACGAATATGTGAGCATATTATTATATCGCCCGGAGCAGGATTCATTCCTACGATTAATTAAACGGAAACGTGGAGTTTTCTTGAGAAGTGTGTTTCTTTTATTTGTGAGCTTTATTAATTTTAATAATTATTTCAATGCAGCTCGGCCGCTCACCTCATTTCATCAAGTGAGGTGTTTAATATAGTAGATACCTATGAATATGTGAAATGAACCTTTCCAATATACAAAGACAATTTTAAACAAATTAATTTTAATACATAGCTAAACAAACGCTGCTCGAAAACCTTTTTTTTTAAATCTATCAACTGTTTCCCTCTGGTTTCCTTAAGCCGAAATCATCACAAAGCTAATTACTGCCAACTCTATAATAAGCTTATAAGTTTTATTATACCTTTTAAATTATACTATCTAACTATACAAAATAAAGTAAAAAATTATTATTATGATTAATTAACTAGATAATAATAGATTAAGTTGATATCTATAATTAAACAGCGGTAGGTAATACTAGAATATCCAAGTACGTTGATTTTAAAATATGGAGCCATCGAATTAGAACGTCCTTATTTATAAAAATTGAAAATGGATATCAATAGAAGTGCAAAATAACGAAGCTGTAGGTAATCGGGCGGCGTCGGAAGCCTAATATCCGCAAATCCGCTCGGGCTAGCGACACCGATCAATCCGAATCGGTTTCCTCCATGCACTAGCATACCACAGACCACTTCTACTCAATAACGATTATTAGACATAGGCACTTTGATTTTTAGGTACCTTCTACTAAATACCTATGGAAACTAACACACTTTATTTTATTTAATAAATGTTTAATGAATATATGTTTTAGATAAAATGAAATGAGCAACATTTAGTTGCTTGTAATAATGAATAGGAACAGCTACTTACTTATATCACACGATGAGATCAGTTCATATGTAGCGGCCGAACTTTCCTATAAAGCTAGGTATAGCATACCTACATACAGAGGGCCGCCATCTACATCTCTCAGCAATAGCCGGCCGGCCCGGCTCGGCGTGTGCCTAATCACCGGATAACCGGATTGTCCGCACAGATACACGTTAGCCCACTGTCGTGTGATCACCTCATTATATGAATCACCTTCTCATTGTAGTTACCTATTAGGTATATGAAAAGCAAAGTAGGCTTTCTGATACTATATAGTTGTTAGTTAATCACACCAGCTTATATCTACGGACTACGACGACTTTAAACATTTGAAGGACAACGCAAGGAGAGTAAGTACATATATATTTTACAAATATTGTCGTGAATAAAATACCTAAGTACTTATATAAATTAATTATTTATCAACTGATGCATCTATCCAGAGGTGCGCTTTGAATAAACCTTAACGTCATATGTATCTATAAAGACACGGTCTGTGGACGTCTCCGGTGAGGGGGGGGGGGCGCAGGAGACGTCGATATTTCCGGCTGAAGTGACGTAATGCGCCTCCGAAGATTTACTAATTATCTGGATGTCAGAGTAGGATTTCATTAGCAGGGACAATGAACGCGTCCAAACGGGGTCGGGGCTTAGAGGGCGGTTGGAGGAGTGGGGGACGGTGGAGGGGCTGTGGAGGCTTGGGCGAATTTAGCAATTAGCGTGCGTGCGGCTTCCTCCACTAATAGCCACCTAGCGACCCTCTCTCGGCCAGAATTGACAGATCCGTGGCTCTCCGTACCCACTGAGCCCAACCCAGTCATACATAACTACAAAGTGTATTTTGCTATTTAATCGGCCCTACACAGCCACAAGCGCACTCTGTACTGCTCCAGTTAGACTTTACCATTATTTTTAAATTGTACATAATATTATTCTAACATAAATATCTACCTATGGTCTTTAGCAGTAAAGTTAAGGAACCTGTTATTCCCAAAAAGGTCGAGACAAAAGTCAAGTATTTTACCCACTTCTCATAATAAAACGTTGAATAAACATGTTTGAATCAATGCTTCAGCTGTTCGCTCATTAAAAAGAAAGCGATATAATTTTGATATACTTACTTCTTAATAGAAGTGCGTGTTTGTCTGCGTGATTCTCTTACACGGAGGGTTCGCTAATCCCAAAGAATCGCTTCTCAAGTGCTTGTTTCATTAAAATGCCATATGTTGCTCCAAAAAATCAATAGATAGGTCAAAATTAAAAAAGTACTTTTATTCATGAAAAAAATATAAAAATGTATGTTGGTTACCTACTTACCTACCTACTTGAAATACTTACCTACTTTTCATAATAGAAAATCATTCCAGTCTGTCTGTCTGAAACATTTTCATAGTTAACTACTCCAGCAATATGCTATGTAAAATGTTGAATTTCGACAAAGTATTATGAGACTTCTTCATGGGCATTGGCAGCCTCTTTAAATAATAAAAGTACCTAAATAGCAAAAAATATATTTTTTGTTTGATTGTTTCAAATAGTTCTTAACTGAATTCCTATGAATAAAGTTCAATGTCGAATTAAGAAAGATAAACGTATAGAATAGGAGAGAGTATAAAGAAGTAATATAATAAACCGCGGAGTCGTCCGCCCCTCATTCGATTATCCGTGATTAACTGCCGAGTTGATCCCATTACAAGATATACACTAACATTACACAACTTTACAACACAATGGGACCCCACTTTTCATAGATAATTCAATTTTTATATCAAAAATAGATTAAACCTTTTGGTAAGTTCAAAATCTGAGAGATTTTACTCACAGACAAATTACATTACTACTTACCTACCTGTTTAAAGATTTGCTTACATTTTATTGAAAATCCGCCAATGGTGCTTGTATGTTTTTTGAGTAAAAGGAGTCAATTATAATTTTGAAAGAATAATCAATGCGAATATAAGCTTGGCATACCTGTGCATAATTGACCGACTCGCCTTTGGGTACCTACTAGAGCTTTGTTCGCGTAGGCGTGGGTACAAACACAATTGCAATTAGGTATTTACATTTAGAATAAGTATTATAAGTAATGCTAAGGCATGGTCGATTTAGAATTATTTCTATCTTACTTAGAGTTTTCAACGGCTCACAGCGGTTCTATGTCGTGTTTAACTCAAAATACAATCAACTGGAGTCCCTCAACACAAAGCGTATCTTGAATCAATTTGTATCCAAACAACAGCTGTAACGATTTAGTGTGGCGAGACAAGGCCGAACGGTGGCTGCGTCTCGCTCACACGGGGAGGTGCGGGGGAGGGCGGCCCTCCGAATAATTTGGCATCATTTATTATAACATCCACAATAACTTATAATTTTATTAAGCGCTCCCGAGGGACGCTCCTTATTAATTCATGTGTGAATTTCGCTCCTTGCTTCTTGATGATTGTTTTTATTCGAGTTAAGTGTCCCCTGTCTCGTTATTAATGTGTTCAAGTCCTAACTAACCGATGTTAGCATATTCGTTATTATATCAACACTAATGTCAACCATCGTCTATACTTTATGCGATTTATGATTTATTTTACGTGTCTCGCAATATCCACTTACCAGAAATTAAGGCAATTTTAACATCCTCAATATGTTAATTAAAAATACAAGTACTTACCCTATAAAAGGATGAACTTAACTCAACTTATGATGCTTTTTAAATTGTAGTTAAGTTCCATCTCGATCAGCTATTTAACAAAAAGAAGGAGCTGCGATGCCACAGACCTGTCAAACCACCCCCTTTTTTATCGGAGGTCAAAAACTAAACATCTCAGCTTGATCGATCATATTTGCCTAATGAGCAATGAACTGTACACCTTACTTAAATTTGATGGCTAAAAACAACTTTTGAACAGAATGCAGAATGCGGCATGGCCAGTCCCCCGACGCACTTTCGGTCTACACGCCATAATCGCAAAACATCACTCCCTTGCACTTGTCTCTGGCTGGTGCATCACCACCATTAATATTCATTTCACCCTCACACGTCAAGCCCTCATACGATTATTAATCTTATCTCGTACAACTATACGGCTTACATTAGAATAAAGCTGCACAGTGTAATGATCTAATAAAAATTGTACTTTAAACATTTTTAAAAACAATATATTAAATAAAATAAACGATTGAAACATAATGAGATCACACTGACAGCGCTATTTGTAATGTTTTTTAAATCTGATTATTACTTTCATCTACATTCTACAACATCATAGACGCTATTTTTTATGCTTGAATGCTCTTAATACTGAGGGTCAAATTGATAGTAGGCACTTTAGGTATGCCTGTTTTTTTTCAAAGAATAGATTGCAGAGATTTCTTTACTATTTTAGAAAAGTACTTTTTTTTTAATTTTCAATGAAATTTGAGATAAATAGGTTCATATTATACCTCAAAGCCTCAAAATAAAGTTATAATAAAAAAATACATTAACTAAGTTTAAGTACCTACCTACCGACCAGAACTTATTAAAATTAAAGGAACTAGGTGCTACTTCTGAGTCAACTGTCCTGACTAAGCTGGACAGCTGGAAGTAACGTGTTGAGGCAAATTTTCGATATTTCAAATGCTCTTCTCAAAGCATAGTTGTAGTATTATGACTTTAGCCAAACGGGTCCCTGGTATCTTGAGAAACATGTTTTAAATATTGACGTACCACAATAGTAATAATTATAAGGAAATTACCCTTAGTAGATCCATAGATAGGTTATTTAATAACACTGAAATCACTGTTAATGGCATAGAGAACGCGGCGCTGCGTGTGTTGCGGCAGATTAAGGGCAGCACGCGTGCTGATCGCGGACCTAATTACACCGTTATTAGTTAATTGCCTAGTGGATGTAAAACCTTTACTAGGCATCTACCTGACTGTAGTTTAAAGATACAGCAGTCGGTTGATTATTTGAGTCAAAGCTAATAAATGATTGCAGAATACGAGTAGGTATAGAACTTTGCGTTTCTATAATATTATAAACAATGTTTTGAATTCAACAAGTGAGATTGAAGACAATTTGAAAAAGCCGTCATGTTGATTGCAATTAACGATAAAGGATCTTCACACCTACTCGTAAGCTGTAACTAAGATGAGTTAAAACAAAGTACCTAAATTGAAATTGCGACCCTTTATAAAGATAAAAATGTATTTTAAAAGCTTCAACACACATCAGTGTAAATGAGAGATGCTGAGAAGTATTAGTTGCGCATTAGCCCGTAGCCGGGAAAGCCTAAGCGGGCGCGTGTTCGCACGCAGGGTGCGCCGGCGGCGGTCGTGACGTCACGTGCGCTTAACGAGACGTTTTCCCGCCCCCCGCCGAGAGCCGGCCGACTTGTTACTCTGTTACACAAACCATTATCTGTTTGTTATACTTAATGGCTATTGTTAGGCAGTGCGTCGTGTGAATTTCATTCGAATGTTATTTTAATCAACCCGAAATGTGACAGCTTGTCAAAGTATTGTTAATTTGTATTTTATTGTAAGTATTGTTCACAAAAATATTACCTTTTTTAAAAAAATTGCGATTGTCATAAATTTAATAAGTACTAGAAATGTTGCCACTAGTAGACTCCATAAAGTTAGTAGGTACCTACCTATACGCTTTCGAATAAACTCCCAAGTGATATGCTTAAGCTGTCAATGAATAAATTTAAAAACACAATTAAAAGAAAACTTTATAAAAAAGCATACTATAAAATAACGTATTATATTTTAGATGATAAAAAAGCTTGAGAATGAACCTGTTCTAACTCTGTCTTAATAAAACCAAATATTATAATTTTTAGAATATTTTTTTTATAAACAATATTAATAATAAAATTATATTAAGAAACAAAAAAAATGACGATTCAAAATGATCAATTATAGGTATATATGTTGAATAAAGATATTTTGACTTTGACGTTTAATTGAGAGATTGTGACTTAATTATTAATAGGTAGTCAAAAAGTTTCAATAGGTACTAGGTACTGTAATTGTATATTAATAGATAGATAGATTTCAATAGTTTTATAATAATTTGAATATGTTTATTTCAAGCAACACAGGCTCAATGAAAATAAATGTAGAATATAAAAAACAAATCGACATATTATATAAAAAAAATATATTGAAATGTGGTTTGATTAATTGTAACAAATAAAATTACTTATAATAATAAATAACTTACCTACTCGTTGAAAATTGAAATACGACACACTATAATATGAACGGCCACAAGCGGTTTTGATAAGTACCAGAAAATGTCCAGTAATGTGATAAAGTGGGTTTGAGTCCCGACGATGTAATTTATCGGTACGTTGATAGAATCCCCGGTAATGGGCAGTTGCTATCACTTACCCTAATGAGATTGCTTCGACTTTTGCCAAACGACATTCCGTCCCCACACCCCCGCCCTTCGCCCCTTGGACATCGTCTCTTCTACAACTACATTTCATTTCTTAAATCGACAATGCTTTTTATTCAAGAGTCTATGTAAGCTTAAACAATAATACTTACTATTTTTTTACATCAAAAAACTATTCTAGGTAATAAAATCCTTTTTTAGTTTTTATCTGCCAATTAGCAAAGGCCCTTTTCAACCTTTTCCATTCATTCCTGTAACTACATTTACCGCTGTCAGCCTTAATAATATCCAATATTTTGGAATATCTATTTTACTTAGAATAGTTGAGGTCTTTTTTATTACAAAATAGGTTATCGGTTTAAAATGGGCCAAGTAATATAAAGAAAATGAATCGCGCATCAGTTACGAAATAATATTCCATGAAAAATGAACCTGCGGCCTGTCACACGCCACGTTCGGACCCGAACAAAGACGACTCATTTTCTAATGTGCCTATTGTGCCGGTAATTTCATTAAATTTTGCCTTTCCGTGACTCGTTTCTTACAATGTTCTATCAGTTATGACAAATTGTTTATTTTGGCCTTAATGCATTGCTCAATGCATGTTTAGATACCAACATATCTCCACCTCTAAAGAGGTCTAATACTAAAGGATTGGCTATGACGCGCGACTCCGTCTACATCCATAATGCGAATGCCTTAACCTAACCTACACCTGTCACTCGAAAACGGTAGCTTTGAATGAGTGAAATAATTTTTATAGTTATATTATGTAAAATTACACATTGCAAATAAATTATTAATTTTACCCCTATATTGTTTTAGTATGGCCACTTCAACGATCGCGTGTAGGTTGTGAACATGTTGAGTATGTTATAGGGATAATATATCTTAGACTCGTTGTTCCTGTGGCATAATCATATTAATTATCGGTGTATCTTTTGTTAGAGGCGATGGCCGGAGAAGGGTGTGTCTGTGCAAGAAGCCACATTTCATCGTAACTTAATAAAAGAGATTGTAAATCGGGCCATTATTGCGCGCGGGAGCTCCCCTTACACGACTCGCGTGTTTCATACGATTCGTCGCGGTGTCGTGTCGGAGCTACGCGCGCCTAATCTAACGTAAACATTACATTTTATTATACTTGTTGTGATGGCATTATTTCGTTTTACAAATAGATGACAGCATTTTAAACTCTACCTGAAGCAGGTGAACCGAAAAGATAATATACAACAATAATTGTACCTGCCTACTAGGTACGAATAGTTTCGAATTGCAGGATTATTGAACCTAACTGATAATTACTTAAGTACGACCTGGCTAATTGAAATATACAAATATATGAAATTAATACATAAACTAGTAACTAGCAAAATACCTGGAGCATCTTCAGCACCGGTATCGTCGGCGATATTAAAAAGAACAGAAGACGTGCCTCTTATCAACAAAACCAATATGACATTACCCCGAGTGAGTAAATGCTAGTTGTAAATGCATTAGGTACTGTAAATTTAAGGACACTCCTTTTGACAACCCATATCATGTTTCCACTCGTACCCATGTGTAATAGTTCACGCATAAAATAACTTATGTTAAGCATAAGCTACAAGCTTGAACATGGAAAACAATGAGAAACCGACTTAGTTTGCTGCCTGATCTTCTCAGACCTGGGTGCGGATGTATAAGACGTTCATAGGCGATCATGTGTGGGGTACTTTATGAATAAATGAATTTTAAGAAAGTTATAAAACGATATAAGTTGTGTTCGCGGCGAGTGTTTATGCAAACATTGGTTACTAATAACTCATGTGCACGGTGCACCTGTGCTCACTGCGTTCCCAACTGGACTAACAAGATATTAATTACTATTTAACAACGCGCATTGTTCCCACGAAACATGCTTTATTACGCGTTACACCTAATTAATTATTAACATTCGTTAACATTTACATATTCATGGCAATATAGAAATAACTATAAACTCGCATCAAAGCTGTATACCTGCTTACAGAGATTCAGCTAAAGACTTGACAAACGAAATCTGCCGTTTACGCCATTCTAACTCAAGAATTTGATAATCTTCGATTTGTTGGATTCGTCTAATCCGAGAATAGCAGAATAACATTTAAAAATACAGAAATGATCACGAAATAGTCGTAATGAATAAAAGTCGTCCAATCGTGCATTTCCAACGGAATTACGTTTTAGATGACAACATTGAAGCGATTCAAAGTTTGCAGGTCCAGTGGTTTAGGTTAAAGCTTGTTACTTTTTATTTCGAAAAAGGGCCGAAGCGACTTAAATGTGGCAAACGTACAGACGAAGCCGTGGGTAACAGCTAGTAACGTGTAAATACAATTACATACGCAGTGTAGCATACAGTAATCAGAGAATGTGGCGGAAATAATTCGATATACCGAAATGGCGGAGTAAATAACTATAGGATAGCCGCCCACAGCGAGATTTACAGCCGCCCACTATCTTCGTTCCATTTTATACGTTGTCTTCTTACTTATAAGAATTAGATTTGCGTGTATGAGTTTCCGCTAAGTGGTATAAAATGTTGGCAAGCGTATGCAATAAAATGTTGCAATTGAATGCGAATGTATGATAAACAAGGCTGACGCACAACTATTCGGTATTGATCGGTGTCGTGAGTTGAACGAAAAGTATTTTTAAAGGCCGCTCACGATTTACTGGAACACGCAGGTGAAGTCACCAGTTACTTATAACCGTGCGAGAGAATCCCCTCACGGGAGGTGGAGACTCTTGAATATGAAAGCATGCAGCAAATGTGCCAGAGTTCCAAAGATTCTCTCAAACTGACGACGTAAGAATGTTTACAAAAACTTGTTGCAAATCGTTAGTCGATATCCACACCTCAAGCGATGTGAAGATGTTTGCACGCAACGAAAAGGTTAACACCTTTCCAGCCTCGGAGACTAACTCTCGATTGATCTCGCTGCTCTCCTAATAATACGACTACACCCTTTGAATACACTTTACGTAGAGTTGTCGCAGATTTGTCTGTCTCTAAATATCGCTCTAGCCCGTAATAATCAATGACAATCTAAAGCATACTTCAGTAGTTGATGTATTCAGTCCTACAGAGACAGTGACAAGTGCCAACCCTGAATAGCAAGCAATCATAATAATAAACTCGACAAATTTAAATATTTGTAAGAGATCCAGGATCCATATCGGATGTAATCATTACTATAAATCACAATATTAAACAAATCGGCACTAATTAATTATTTTCACACTAATTATCGGCAGTTCGTCATTGAATCGGTGACGCGCCTGTGATGCCGCCAAAAACAATGAATCTTCATCTTCTTTTGTTTTTAAAAATGGCCGCCTCGCTTTCACCCACATGACGCTCCGCTAGAGTAGCCCACGCTTGTCATTTGTCACATGGCTACCCTTCTGAACCATGCGCCGTCACGGCCATACTGACATTCGCCCGTCCTCGGGCGTTTACTCTTTCTTCTTCTGAAAACCAAACATTATTTTACAACCAGTAGGTACTTGCTCGTTCATCCTGACAGTAACCTTGCTATTTCAATTAGTCTCCAATCAAACATCGGGTCAACATTACATACAGTAATGACACACTACTACAGTACTACTACAGTATTGACATTATTCATCTCATTGTCTATTCTAACAACTTGGACCACTATCCGTCCATTCTAACAACTTGGACCGCTAAACGTCCATTCTAACAACTTGGACCGCTAAACGTCCATTCTTACAACTTGAGACCACTACACATCCATTTTAACTAGGTACTTGGACCACTACACGTCCATTTCAACTACTTGGACCACTACACGTCCATTCTAACTTGGACCACAATACGTCCATTACTTGTCCATTACTTGGACCACTGTCCATCACTTGGACCATCTCGTCCATTACTAGGACCACTCGTCCATTACTAGGACCATTCGTCCATTACTAGGACCACTCGTCCATTACTAGGACCATTCGTCCATTACTAGGACCACTCGTCCATTACTAGGACCATTCGTCCATTACTAGGACCACTCGTCCATTACTAGGACCACTCGTCCATTACTTGGACCATTCGTCCATTACTAGGACCACTCGTCCATTACTAGGACCATTCGTCCATTACTTGGACCATCACTAGGACCATCTCATTGTCCATTGGATTATCACAACACATCTGAATCGCAAGAATGTGTCCCTTGAACTAACCCCAAACAGGTATAGCCCAGACGACAACCTACGACCAGGATCGACTCAGCAAACTATCTGGACCGAACAAATGTGTCCAGTTCAAGATTTCTTTTTTTTAAATCTAACAGATAAAATAAAAACGTTCATACCTCAAACCGTAAGTAAATACTTTCCTTATCATCCTTCTATACAAATAAGATCTTTTCAACAAAAATGAAGACAATGAAACCATAGTGCGTTTTTTTTGAACTGACCCTTTTCTAGTTCTCTAATAATTTCATTGGAATGGGTAGTACTCAATACCCGGTACAATTGGCTTATGATAGTCATGTTACAAGCAGTTCATCAGCCATCGCGCATAATTCCACTTTATTTTTACATCAAAATAGAATAAACAAGCTCCATACATATTCAGACATTGAATTTTAGATATCCATACAGGAAGGTTCCATAGGTAGCTTCGTACGCATTTACTTAACTGGATTTTATCCTCCTTCACTGGGGGCAACTATTGCGCAGCAAGAATAAGAGCAAACAACTTCCATATTGCCAAGTTTTATTCTGCAACGTACGACTTTACGACATACATTTCGTCCTCTATCCCACTTCTGATGTAAGAGATCCAGGATCCATATCGGATGTAATCATTACTATAAATCACAATATTAAACAAATCGGCACTAATTAATTATTTTCACACTAATTATCGGCAGTTCGTCATTGAATCGGTGACGCGCCTGCGATGCCGCCAAAAACAATGAATCTTCATCTTCTTTTGTTTTTAAAAATGGCCGCCTCGCTTTCACCCACATGACGCTCCGCTAGAGTAGCCCACGCTTGTCATTTGTCACATGGCTACCCTTCTGAACCATGCGCCGTCATATTTGATTCACATGATCATATCTTAATTATGTACTAATTACTTATTAATTGTCATTTTCATGTTTTCGTCTTGAACTTAAGTTGAAGGTAACATCTGTTAAACTATGTACATATTTGCTTTTTTTATTAAGTACTAGCTGTGCCTCGCGGTTTCACCCGCGTTAATTTCGTCGTAACGTGATGTTATATAGCCTATAAACAGAGTAAAATAGCGAACAGCAAAATAATAATAGATATGGATTAAGTAAATACTTCGTCCGCGCGGAACAGTTCTTTTTTATTATTTATTTATATTAATTTGTAAAATAAAAGTAGCTTAAGTTACTCCTTCTTACATAAGCTATCTGCCAGTGTAAGCCCCGTCAAAAATTGTAAAAAATATTATTATGAAATATGTACCGTGTATACATCCATATGCATTTAGTAAAAAGCGGTTATTTTAATATTACAAAAAGACACTGCAATTTTATTTACCTGTATAGATTCTTGTTGTGATTTTACTTTATTTGACAGCTGATTTTTCGGTCTTAGATATTCCTCATCGTTAACAAACATTCCTATTTTTGTATAATTGGGCATTCCAACAATACCTTAAAGTGTTTATGTGAAAGTTCGTATTTCGGGAACTGTCCAATTTGCTCGTCAAATTGGAGGTTTGAGGGTCGTGGAGTGAGATCAACTCGGGAGCTGCGTGCTTGCGTCATTATACTCTTTATTTACTTTATAGAAACCCTTTCGCTTCGACCAATTCACTTCCATACCTTCGAAGACAGGCGAAATCGAAGGCCACCTGCCTTTCTCATTAATTGCCTTGTCACAGACAGACCCACACACACGTCCTCTCTTTTCGGCGCGGGTCAAATATTTCACTTTGTTTCACTCATTGTAGAGTTAGAACTTTGAAATTGAAAATTAAAATTGAATCCAAATCAGAAATTTGTAATATTATAGTAGATGCATTCCATACACAACTGATTTTTGTCAAAAAGCTTTTCAACGAATAAGTAGTCACGAGCCCTTTTACAAAATTGCGTTCAAACTTACAACTCTCCTACAACTGCCCTATCACAGGACTGACATGCATCATTTATATAATAATTTACCAGATTATAATAGGTAATTTCGATTATTAAATTATTATTGTTTTAAAAGCAATTTGCAATATTTCTCTGTCATGAACTAACAAATATTTAGATGTAAGTTTTACGTAAAAATACCTATAAAAATAAAGAGAAATTGTCAGTTAAATCAGTTAAAATTTTATGGTTAGGTATGACTGGGATTTCATTTTTTAAAATTTCGTAAGTCTCAAAATTTTGGGGCCGCTATGGACCTAAGTATTATTTGATGGATATTATAACATATATATAATTTTAATGACTTACTCCACTAATTCAGTCTACGATCTCAAAAAAACAGTTGACGTGAATTGTTTGAAAATCATTCTGCTGAATTTCGAACATATTTCAATAAATTGAAACCATTATGGACTACAATGACTATTTTATACTATTCTATAAGTTACATTTGTCAAAGGCTTCCAAATTCAAAGAATTAGAGCGTCAAAATTGACCATTTTATGCAAGAATAAGGTTAAAATGCAATAGGCCTCTTAAATCATCTGTCTCTATTATATAAGCACCGGACACTCGAGAACATGAGACAGCAGAATAGTTTTCCAGTAATATAAACACGATACACCGTCTAATCCGTGTACTTGCCCGTGCCTGAACAAACACCTCCAACGGCTCGGCCAATTACCACCAATGCTGAGTGTTTGCTCAGCCGATACTAACACTTCTCTCAATAGATAACATCGGTGTACCCACACCATAATCACAACCTTTACACTCTACGAACTATTTTCCTTTTTGAGACCGAGAGGTCGAAGGCATTTTAATCAGGCAATCCTGATTAAAAACGTATCGTTTACTTTTTCATTGAGTTTCATTTAATTATGGTAAAACTGGTAAAAATGACTCGCGTTTTTGTCCGTAATCACTAATTATTGTTCTTTTATTTGTACAAATTACGCGGAAATCAATTGAGCTATGAGTAATTTTCCAACCAAATGTCACTTTCGCGTTTATAATGTGGGTTGGAATGTACCCTCGGAGTTAGTGTTGTATTATGCGCAGAAGAGTGTTGTAATGTGCGATGCTCGTTTATGGTCACTGCGAGCGCTGGTCTTATATTTTTGTCTATTTTTTTATACATAATACAGGTAACTTGAGATCTACACAAAGCCTTATAGCAAACGTTTCCAAAGGGTCCATTCTAAACATTAGAAACACAAAGAGCCTTATTATGGCTTTATTATTTTAATATTGCTGCAACACTAACAATCGCCGAGCCCATATTATTTATTATAATATGGGACACTAATGAGCGTGTAGGCATCTCGTACAACAACCAATTTCGTTCGCTTCTAATCGGTGTCGGAGTAAATTGGGCCTTATTACCTTGCATAAAGGCGTGTCGCGGATGAAGGTCCGTTATTATTTCTTTGGCGGAGGCACAATAGTGGATGCATCAAGTTGAAGTGGGGTTTCGAATGAAAATAAACGCGTAATGACGGTGCCCGCGCGAGCGAGAGCTCCGGCCGAGGTGCCTCGTAGACGCCGATTGACAGCCTGTTTGCTGAGCAGCCCCGTTCAATGGCTCGAAGGGAATCGGCACTTTTATTTGTTCTAACATTTAATTAAAATAAACGATCATTCAGTGTAAATATATTATATTGTTAACAACATCTAACGCGACGATTAATCGAAACAACATAACTTCTGTCATATAATGCTAAAATAACTTAACAACTAACTAAAAATAACTTGACAATGTATCTTTGGCAATAGCATTGTCGCTTCGCAGTGTCCTTGTGGGGCTCATATTTCGATCAACGTGTTAGTGTAACCAGTATTTTGGGTACCTTTGCACCCCAACGGCTTTGATGAGCCTATTGTATTTTTGTAAATATATCTAAGTAAAGAAATAAATAAAAATACATTTATACTAATTGTAATACTTGAATTTGAGCACCTATTAAATTGTCAAGATTTTAAATATCATGAAAATCTAAGCCATATACTTAGATGTTATGGAGCAAAACTTGTCATATGTTATTGTTTTCGCGTCTAGTTCAAATCTCTCTATCTAATAAATGCATATGGATGTATACACGGTAGATACATATACCAAAATAATATTTTTTACAATTTTGTGTCTGTCTGTTTGTTCCGGCTGATCTCTGAAACGGCCCGACTGATTTTGACGATACTTTCACTGGCAGATAACTGATGTAATAATAAGTAACTAAGACTACTTTTATTTTACAAATTAATATAAATAAATAATAAAAAAGAACTGTTCCGCGCGGACGAAGTATTTACTTAATCCATATCTATTATTATTTTGCTGTTCGCTATTTTACTCTGTTTATTGGCTATATAACATCACGTTACGACGAAATTAACGCGGGTGAAACCGTGGAGCACAGCTAGTAATTAAATTAATTAAAATTTAATTAAATGGACGACTTTACTTTAATTAAAAATCAATTTAATGGCTTGGTGCCGCCTTTAAAAGACCAACATAACATTTGAATTTTACATGACTTTTATTTATCAACTCTATTTATGTCTTTTTATTTATAGTAAGTTCATTTATAATAGAAAATTTATTTTTACTTTAGCGCGTTGAGTTTTATTTTTTTATTAAAAACTAGCTGACCCGACAGACGCAGTCCTGTCTTAACTATGAATACTTAATTCTAAAGCTAGGTAGGATCTACTTTCTGGTAATTTTGAATCAGAACTTAGAATGCAACATTCAATTCGAATGGAACAATTTGAAAATAATTTGAAAATGGAAATGCACTTAATGCGTCCTTTCCGCTGCGTACAATGATGACAGGTGACAGCAAGATGGCGGCCGCCATCACAGGCCGCGAACAATGACAGCTCTTGGAATAACAACGATCCGCTCTTTTAACTCTAATTGCTGACTCTACATTATTTTGTTAATTCATTACCTATACTAATATTATCTATTGAAAAATTACATATATTAAAATATACTTAGCTCGTGATTAGAAATTATTTCCTAGTTTATACAGTTCCATTGCGCTTTTAACTGCTGACAATGGTATTGTAACATTAGGTGCATATTATTATGATAAGCTGATATCAATGATTGAACTCATTGAATTAATGAATTATGTTTTAAGAATATTAATGTAATAACTTGTTTATAGTCGAAGTTTAAAGTTTATTAGATTACTGGCTGAATAATATGGTAGCAATTGTGACAATACGATAGGTAGGTACGTAGATACTCTCATAATGGCGCATTGTCTAGCGATAGGCTGCTAGTTTGCTTTCTTAAAAAAGAAACAACTCTTTAGTCGGAGCCTCTAATCAATCTGACAGCTTTTTCTCAAGAAGTGCTCTAATAATAGGCTACAAACTTTTGTTTTCTTACTTTTTAATTAGGTGTTTTAAACCGACAACGAGAACGCAGCATCTACAAGAAAGTCAAAGTCAAAATATCTTTATTCAGTGAAATCATATTTAATCATCAATTATTCATTGATAATTTTGAATCGTCAATTATTTGGTTTCTTAATATTATGTAGTTATTTTAAAAAAAGAGGCGCATCGGGATGGCTAAAGATGCTATGATCCGTTTGAACGTCATTTGGAAGAAGAGAGGAATAGGTATTAAAACCAAGATCAGGCTGATCCGTGCCCTGGTATTGCCTATTTTCTTGTATGGCGTGGAAACGTGGACGATTTTAGCCCGAGAACGGCAAAGGATCGATGCATTCGAGATGTGGTGCTGGAGGCGATTACTTCGAGTACCACCGCCTTCCAAAAAGCAACATGAAAGTTTTATGTCCTTGTTGAATTTTACATGAATTTTATTTATCCACACTATTTACATGTCTTTTATTTATAGTAAGTACATTTATAATACAAAATTTATTTTTTTGACTTTTCAGTGCGTTTTGAGGTCGGTTTTATTTTTTTGTTTAAAATTAATTTATTTTATACTTTTGAGTGGCTCTTCTAAGCCGTATAGTTGGTTATCATACCATCAAAACGAAACTAACATGGACGCTCTGACTTTACGCTTACCTTATACACTAAAAACTAATTTAATTAATTTAATTTAATAATTTAAAATTAATGAAAATAAGAATACGCAAAACTAAATCGTTTATTACTAAAAATTTAAGTAATATCGTTCATATAAATTAAGTTTTCATGGAGTTTTATAGTAAGCAAGTGAACGCACATTGTGATTTACCGTAGGAACTCAGTTACTATATTCTCTCTATCTCTAGAAGTATTTCTTCTACCTTATTGATTTTACTATCATATATGTTTTATTTTAATGTTTTATAAAATGATATATAAGTCATCGATATAAACTAATATTACATCGAGATATAGAGATCTAAACTGGACGCGTAAACAATAACGTATGACATGTTTTTCTCTGTTGACAAGTTTTACTCCATAACATCAAATATATGACTTAGATTTTCATAAAATTCCGTCAAAAGCTTGACAATATGACTCTTAATAAAATTAATTTATTATAATTAGTATATATTTAATATAACATGGACATCTCTATTGCTAAAGCGAACTAATTGAAGATTTTTCAATTTTTTATTTTATAACCTCAATATCTCTAAAACTATAAGTCAAATTATATTGATTCTTATTTTTTCTAGTTGCAAATTTAATATTAAATCGAATAACATCTATTGTTTTGTGAAACTATTCTTTCAATATCCTGAAAACTATTGATTGTAAAAATTCTAAAAAAAAAATGGGACCACTTCGACGAGTTACCCTATCGTTTGACATCTCACTCATCCCCAAATCGGTCTACAGATGGCGATGTACGAGCGGAACATTAAAAAAAATACGCGTCGAATTGATAACCTCCTTTTTGGTTTTTTTGAAGGTCGGTTAAAAAGTGATGTTTCATCTGAAAACAATACAACCTCATGATTGTCCTTCACAAAATGGTGTAGATCATTTATGTACACTAAGAACAAAAATGGTCCAAGTACAGAACATAAAATAACTAAGAAACAGAATTAACTGAAACTGTAGAAAATATAATATACATATTACATAATAAAAATAAAGGTCGACTACATATTGTTTTTGATAACTAGAGTAATAATTGAGCTTTACAAAAAATTATAAAAGAGAATTAATTGATCTAATAAAGAACAATGAAGCTGATTATGTATGCTCAAGTGTGTAGTGTGTTTATCTGACACATTCCGCCATACGGCAGACACGCAACGGCGACACGGCTGACACAACTGTTTCTTCTGTTTGCTTATCGTTATATTTTGGTAATTGTTTGTCCACCATTACGCTCTTTGTGTTACTCACGTTGCTTGGATGTTATCCACTGACTACTGGATTTCTATTTTCTAAACTGAAACGCAATACCCATAAAGATCGTTCGACAGGAATACCTACTTATGCCGTGTACCGAGCTGTGTCCGCGGTTTCGCCCGCGTTAACAGCCATTTTCACTCTCCTAAGCTAGCATCGGAAACGGCCACACCTTCCTAGGCATGTGTTCGGTCGAGACTGCCGTTGCAGATGCCGTTGACATGGCTCGTATGGCGGCATTGCTGAAACGGAAATAGCAATTAGGAAATATCGCAAATAGGATTAGAGAACGAATTAAAAATCCGCCAAATATTGGAATATGCCTGCACAAAGAGAGACTTTATTAATTCCGATATTAAACCGAACACGGATATGGCAACTATTGAAATCAATTTGCAATAACGCAAATCTCCATAGCATAATCGGATATGAGGCACATGCAATTAAAAAATATATTAAAGACGTCTTTTGAGCGGCAAAGAGATTACGCAGCGTCCGCAACTCCACTTTCATACTCCAATCAATTCATACTTCAAACACTCTTATTTAAATCTCCACATGTTACTTAATATCACATAATGCCTTCCCTTTCTCTACTAATATTAAGTACAAAGCTGAAGAGTTTCTCTGTTTGGTAGATCGCGCTAATCTCAAATATACTAATTATATTTTTTGTGGCTTTATAACACCATGTTCCCATTGGTCGGGGCCAATAGGAACATCAATGAAAACTGTTGCTAAAACTTTTACATATAGGTACTTTAGTAGAGACCTTAGTAGGTTTTTCCTAAAAATATAGGTGAACCCGTGGGGCAGAGCTAGTACCTATGAAATAAACGATATAAATGCAAAGTTGCGGTCGATGCTTCTTGTTATATTGCTTTGCCGCGATGACACGAGCAGCAGCCAGCAGTGAGGGCGCCCTCGCTGAGTCTGTCGCCCGTCGATTAGACGTCAATTGGCGCTCTGTCGAGATATTATAGCAATTGCTTCGATTGGGCAAGCGAGCGATTGCCCGAAATCGCTTATTCACGGCCGCTAGTTGCGCCCTTTGTGCAGCTGTTCGCCCGCAACTTGCGAGAGGCGGCGGATCTTTGTCCACGTCGCAAACCAGAGCCCCGACGATAAAAGGGGCTCATGTAAGTTTATCATTTATTATGATAATTTCTCTTGGCACATATGTTTACTTTTTCATTTCATTTCCTTTCTAATACTTTAAATAATTTTCTACGAATAATAACTGAAACAGGCATCGGTTAGCCGTTAGACAGTCGCCGCCCGAGCTCGTCCCTTGCGGCTCGCTCGACGTAAACTATAATAACTTCCTGCGACACGACTCACCTTGTTTGTCTAACTCGCTGTCGGAAGTCTCTACCACTCATTATTATCATATTTTTATAACTACCCTCCATCGATCTGACTTGCATTTCATAAATTAAAGGCGTTTCCGCTTCCAACAACTATTCAATTGTATAACTATTATTATTAGCTTTTATAATATATTACCTTCGTTAGTGTTAGGTATTAATTTATTAAACATTGTAAACTAACCTACGTAGGTAGTCTAATTATATTTTTGAAGTTTAATAATTATTTATACATAATATGTTGAGTGCCCGTGGGTGTCAATGTAAGAGTAGAAAACAATTATTTCAAAGTATTTCAAATGAGCACAACTCAATTTGAATTGGCGATGAAGAGAAACAGTTAACCATCGAGCACTAACCGCATATTAACTGAAAGATTAATCAAAATGTGTCCAACGCACCCCAATTGAATAATAAGGTGTGAAGGCGACGCGGCGGCGTCGAGGCGGCCGACGGCATTGTGTCGCAAATTGCTGCCAAATTGGGAACTGAATCGCAACTCCGCTGAACCGAGGCTGCACCTGATTGGTGGCCACGCCCCTCGGCCCAGGCAACAAATCACTTATGCACTTCGCAAATAAGAATATGCCTCCTTAAGCCTCGTTTTACCTTTCACCGACCTGACCACATCGCCGACTGACCGACTCTCGGAGCTGCATTGGATTTGCATTCATATGTTAATTCAAATACATCATTGATTATCAGACCATTTGGCAGTCGTTAATTTGATGTTTTAAAAATACTATTTAAAAGATTTTAATACCAAACGCCTTGAAATCATTCTAAACTAAAATGATTTATTTACACATATAAGGCACAACTTCGACGTTGAATCATCTCAATGTTGTTTTCCTTATTACCCAAAACCGAGGGCAACACTCAACTCGTGTGGGTTAACAAAATCAATTTCCTACACTTATAGCGATTATGGCAAGTGTTCGTGTTAGTGGATTATAGTATTTATAGAATGAAGGCCCGGGGGAGCCAGTCCCTCGGGAAACTACTTAGCACCTTGATTGTGATCGCTCGGCCTAGCTTCATCCCTTTTGTGAGACAAATTAGATGCCGTGAGGAGGGCAGTGGCCTGACCGAGGCTCATTCTATAACTGAACACAACTCTAACCTACCATGTAGAACCACTCCTGCGAAATATTTTCAGTCATAATTCATCAAAAACAATCATATTAGGTATATTATTTTCAGTTATGATTTGCTTAGTAAATAAAAGGTTATGTTAAGTTGGTAAAAAATTTATATTTTAATAGGCTTTAGTTGAATGTGATTATAAAGAATAAAAGCAGAGTTAAAGTTAGCTTTCAAATCAACCAGCCACTTCTAACAAATTGTTTAACAGAAGTTACAACTTCGACCCTAAACTAATGCATCCAGCGAGGGGAGAGCTCTCCGGGCCTCTGAACGCGCGCATCTGTGAGCTCACGCGGTAGTGGATTGTCACACACGGATAATAAATCGTTGGGCGGGTGTAATTCGCAGCACACGCGTCATTAACGTGGCCGAATGTGCTGCCAAATTAACAATTACACGAGCCTTGAGCTTTTATGTTAATTAGGGAATTCGGAGATGCCGTGCGTCGCTCGTCGCTCCACCCAAGCCGGAGCCAATGACGCGATATTGAGCAGATAACTCGAGCGGAATTACTTTCAGAGACAACGTTGTTTGCATTCTACACGTGATTTGTGACCTTAGCTCCACTCACTCTCATAACAACTGACATATTCAATTCACATCAACTCTTATTAGACGAACACATTGACATAAAAGATCTACTAAAAACAGCTATTCTACAGTAAAGTACGTATTACTTTAGTCCCTTTTTTCTCGCCCTTCTTTTCTGTCGAGATAACCCCCCAATAATAAAGGTTAAAGAGCCAACAAAACAATGTTGAACAAACAGAATAATTGCAATTGAATTTTCCAATAATCAATGGGCCGCGGGGCTCGGCCGCAAACAATTAGAGTAGCCGGGTATAATCCGGGCACAGGCGGGTAATCCTGGGTCGCACAATTAGTCTGTCACCAGGCCGCAGAGTCCAATCAATAATGACCGTGTCCGGCGGCCCATCTGGTTAAGCCGCCTTACCGCCGCATGCTTTCTTTCGACGGTTCATACTCTCGAACACATTATTGTTCGCATATAACATGTTCTGTGATTGTTCAATTCATAGCATAATAATGTCGTTTGTACCTCTTGTTCTATTATGTACCGTTATTCATACACTACGAGATCTCTACGAGAATTAGTAAATCAAAAGATTAATAAATCACAAAAAATAGTGGAATTTGGAATTTGGAAAGTTATTCTCAAATGCGATCTCGTTCGATTTGTTTGACTTACTCAACTAAAGATATAAATTAGGTAGGTTGAGTATTAGTAGGTTGGGTATTTATATTGAGTTTAAACGTTAACTTTTTTTCATTCAAAATCGTAATTTTAAAATTATTTTTACATAATTTATTGACACTTTTTTGCAAAAATAACAGAAAAACAAATAAGTAATAAAGAACTTAAACTAACGGCACAACCATCGCTAAAAAGCGATCTCTTCCAGGCAACACAAATTTATGTTAATTTTAAAGGTTATGTTCAATTAAGGTTATATATATACTTAATATTAATAGGTATGAAAATTATTGAAATGTCATGTGCAACTTACGACGACTGACACTTAAAGACCACCAGCTACAGAATTCTAAAACTATCTTCGCATAAACACTTACCTACTTATCTTTTATTATAGATATTATAGATTATAGCCAATCAAATATTATTAAGTATTAATATAATAATATACACCGGTAAATACACTCGGCCACAAAGCAAGTAGGCGGATTTGAGATGAGGAGCTCGGAGAGAGGAGGGAAGGGGCTGGGGCGGGGAGGGTAGGGGAGTGGAATATAATACAGCCGGAGTATTAATTTGCGCGGAGAGCGCGGATCGAGTTTAATTAACAAATTTAATTAGAAATTAACTGTTTTGCAGGCGCTCCGCACTGAGATTGTAGGGCTGTGTTACTGGCGCATAGCAAAATTATACATAGAATAGGTATAATATTATGGTCTGCATCAGTACAATGAGACCTATGATAGTCCTAAGAGTGAGAGAGAGAATCCAAGGACCTAAAACCATTTTTAATTCATTTTTAAGCCCTTGATCGTGAAAATGGCTTATCAATTTTTTTCCAATAATGCACAATTAAATTTAATTTAGAACCAGTTATTTGCTAAATTCTTTTTTTTACCTAAAATAATCATTTCCAAAGCATTTTGGCAGACTTTTAGTTTATTTTCTTGTAATTCTGTTAGCGCCCATGGCTGGAATCCATATGGCATACATATAGTAAACATGGCATAATGCACATTTCATATACTTTCTTTTTTCCTTTCATTGGCATTTCTTTATTCTTCATTACTTTTCTTAGAGACCAAAAACGTTTCCAAGTATTAGTTATTCTTCGTTCTATTTCTTTATTCATGCAATTATCGGTAGATATAAGTTGGCCCAAATATATATATTCTTTTACATATTCTGTTTGTTCGTTATTTACTGTTATTTCTTCGTTGGTAACTGCTTGTTGGGAATTAGTCATAATTTTGGTTTTAGTTAGGTACATTGTCAGACCGGTCTTAACGCTTTCATCTGATAGCTGTTGCAACATTAGTCCCAGAGCTCCTGCATCCTCTGAGAACAAAGTAAAATCATCGGCGAAACGTAGATGGTTAAGGTTTTCGCCATTTTTATTGATCCCATTTTTGGTCCAGTTTAAATTCCTGAAGATCATCTCCAGTAGGTACTGCTGAAAATAATTTAGGTAATATAGGATCTCCTTGGCATACACCTCTTTAAATAGGACATTCGTTACCCGTAGGTTCCAGTTTAATTTCTGCTGTGCTCGCTGTGTATACGTTTTTAATTATTCATATATATTTTGCTTGGACTCCTTGTTTTATGTTTGTATATGTTTTATTATATTCTTTATATTCCTGTATAATTTGTCTTAAAAAAGCAAACTCTCAACTATTGACCATATACACACTGTAAATGGTCAATAGTTGAGAATTTGCTTCGGAAACCAGCTTGTTCCTTAGGTTGGTTTTTCTCTAGTGTGTTGGTAATTCTGTTTAATGTGATTTTTGAAAATACTTTATAAATATTGGTATAAAATTAGGTATAAAAGAATAGACAAAGTAAAATTAGAAGAAATAAAAAAAAAACAAAATTTAAAAATGCACACACTGCCTACAGAAAGCTTAAATGGCGTTGGACGGGCCATATGTTACGACAGTCTTGCAAATGGACTAAATTAATAACGGAATGGTACCCAAGAGATGGCAAAAGATATTAATTATAGACAAAACAAAAGATGGGAAGATGACCTCAAAAAAGTGGCTGGCCCAGTATGGACCCGTTTAGCAAAGGACAAAAATGCATGGAAATCTCTAGAGGAGGCCTTTGTCGACAGACAAGCTGTCCCACACAAACAAACAGTTGCCGATGCCCGATGGTTGAAATAACAGAATTTAGATTGAATCAATTAAGTGTTTAGCAAGTAGGCATGTATATACTAATTTTAAGGAAAAAGCAGCAATAAAGTCTACTCTATTTGCGAAATCGAATATTACCACTGAGCACAAAATAGAAAAGACATGCGATGGCAAAGACATCATGTCTCCATCGCCCTGACTCGACATCTTTAGATCAGAAACACGTGTGAGGTGGGAACAAAAAAACCAATGCCTAAACCTAACTACAATAAGTTTTGTTAAACTTACAGTTTTTTTAGATAGAAATGGTAATGGATTTTAGAGTGGGCTGTTAAGTACTAGGTACATATTATTACTATTGTAACTCTACAATTAACAATCACTCGATTGTTAACATCATAGTATGTGATAGTCGTTTCAAAGCTAATGCTCGTTCGAGCGACAGCCCTGCCGGTTAGGTAGAGAGCTATACTCGGGTTTGAAAATTTAATCTAGTCGCGTTTGTTTCCACTAATTGGTTTGTTTTAGTCGCTTAGTTAATGCGGCGGCGGCGCACGGCGTAGGTACACTTCACATCCCTCGCCGTTTGGACACTGTCCCTTTTTTCTAATGCATTTATACTTCTTAATTCGATAGTCACTAGGAATTACCCTCATAATCAATTTCTTTTATTGCAAGATTAAAGCTCCGAAAACAAACAACTAATTTTACTACGCGATTACCGATAGAGTAGCTCATTCTTTCCTTACTACATCTTTGTTAATATAGAATTTAATACTTTTTGTTCAATACTTTGAGTAAAGGTAATCCGGCGTTAGTCTGTGTCTTATAAGACGTAAACACAGACTTACGCCGTAAACACAACTAACAGAGGCCTCATAGCTAAACGATCTTATAAGTCCACCGCCAAGCCTGAGGTATCGGGTTCGATCTCCGGTCCCGAATACAATTTATAATTTAATTTGTATTCGGTCTTTGGTAAGGCTGCCACTTGCCGGACAGGGTGTCATAAGTGGTACGGAGGAATGGTTGAGTTTCTACAGGCTTGCCTGCAGAAATTCAACCAAACCAACAAAAATTGTGGGTTGCCTGGAACAGATCGCTAAGTATCGATTAGGCCGCCCGTTGCACTTCAGAGCAACAAAGTATGTAAAAAAAAGACGTGAATAGATTTATTTCTTCCAATCGCACTTCGTCACTTGCTAATCACGATAATCGAAGAATATCCTTTTTAGTATTTTAACCGACTTCCAAATAGCATTCAATCTAATCCAACCAATCAATTCAACGAGTAGATATGTTTTTCTTATTCAAAAATTCTTATCTACCTCACTACCTCACCTCACATGTCTGTATTTTGCGATGCCTATAGCTAAATGTATCGATTACATAGCCTTAGCAGGCCGTTTAACCAATTCAATATTGGCAGGTGTGGTTCCAAAACCGGCGCGCCAAGTGGCGCAAGACGGAAAAGTGCTGGGGAAGGTCGACAATAATGGCGGAGTACGGCCTCTACGGGGCCATGGTGAGGCACTCGCTGCCGCTGCCTGAGACCATCCTCAAAAGCGCCAAGGACAATGACAACGTCGCCCCGTGGCTGCTCGGTAAGCACCGTCCATCCTCTAACAAAACGTTTAACAAAATATTTCCTTTTTGTAATTAGCATTAGTACCTATACATTAAACTTTATACTTATTATAATTTTCATGTACAAAAAGTCAAGGTAAGTAAGTTTGTCATTAGGAATAACTCTTTATTATAATACTTGCCAATATTAATATATCCAAGTTAATAAGCAAGCATAATTCGGCAATAAACTGCAAAAAGCCGATTCGAGCTCAGTCGTTGTTGTGTGAAATGTTGATGTGATGATTTTGTTGAAGAGTCGAGCGGCGCGGCCGCGGCCGGCCGACCGTAGCGCGCCCCGCGCCTCCGACCACCCGCCGGTGAGTCATTTTTCACTCTTACTAACAACACAACAATTAGCCTCAACAAAATCATCACATAAAATTAATTAGGTGCACTAATTGGCTGACCGATTTCAATTTTATACATCTTATATTCAGTGAGCAGTCACAACTGCATGATATTAAAATCCTTTTTCATTCAACTTTGGTCCTTTTCTGTTTTCATTAATAATTAATTTCCACATTTTAAACCGCTTCAACGAGTCAAGCTTCAAAAAGTTTGTATTACCTAAGTGGAAGCCAAAATTGTAACAACTCTTAAATTAAAAGTCCAAAAAATCCAAGCAGCCAGCGAGCGCTCGTAATAAAGGCGAAGCCGTCTAAAAATGATGGCAAAGGAAAGAGGGGCTTCCGAGAGCTGCTCATTTTTCACACTGTACGAACGCGTTTGTCTGCGTGACGTGTCATGTGCCTAGTGGCGCTCGTCACTGCTTCATTGCGACCTAACCCCTTTAAAACGTCCTTTAATGTACACTTTTTATTTGTACTTTAAAACTTCTTCTCTTATACTTTTTATTTTTTTATGAATTTGATTCAATGAAACACTTTTTATTTTATTTCCTTTAATTGCTCTTAAATAAAACTTAAAACATTTTAATATCACGCCTTTAAAGAGATCCAGATTTAAACCTTAATAATATTATTTAGATTATTTCCAAATGTTTTCTCAATGTTATCTAAATTTTACTATATCCATTAGAAATATGGGTAACATTGTATCCTAGAAAGATATGACGTAGCCGCAACGCTACGGTCTACGAGATGCAGCGGCTACGCAGTCTCACTTTCAGACGAAAACACACAGGAGTCATTAAAGAATGCAGCGATAAGCAGACATGAGGCTGCGCACGGCGCACGGAGCGGGCAGGGGAGGGTCGAACGGCACGGGGGGAGGGAAACAAGATGGCCGCCCTTGTCTAAGGCTTGATTACCGCGCATTTAAAGGGCTACGCTTTACATATTAATTATATACTCACTCACCTGCGGCGGTGGAGGGGTCGCGTTTGTTTTTGCTTTTTATAATTTTGCATTTTCATAATGGCTGCTCTTAATATATAAACGTAAGGCTCTGTTTAGGCACAGCCACTAACAATTTAAATACCGGTCGGTTACCTAATAATTGAATAGTATTCATTTTAATAGCTTTTTTTACCTACTCTTAATGTTCAATTTTTAATGAGTATGACAAAATAGAAATACAAAATAAAAATTACAATAGTCTATGATCTCTAAAAAATTGAATATTTTATATTTATTATTATTATAATATATTAATAAGTCATGTGAACTTTTATTGAATAATGTTATTTAAACTAAAAAACAATACATGCGGTATATTTAACGCTAAATGAAATAATATCAGTCAGATGATGTAATAATGTTTAATTTACTTCATATTATATTAACAATAAACACTTGTACTTAAATATATTTAGCAAAATACAAAAGGCTCATCAAAGCCGTTGTGGTGTGTACCTAAAATATTAGTAGCTATTACCGCGCAGTATCGCTCGACGCTCTAAAGCGTTGGCCGAAATTTGAGCCAGCTTTCGGGTTTCTTGTTTTAATAATCTGATCTGTTTAAATAATCGACGCGCTTCTCTACTCCAAAAGCAACGAAAATATATGATTCTATGAGACTTTTACATTTTCGCCTTTTGTTTCTTTCTGCAATCGATGCCGCGCCACCAGCAGCTACAGAAGTAGCTCTGAGTTTTTTTAATTTTTGTAAATATATTTAAGTACATTAATGAAAATAAAAAAAAGCATACGTTGTGAAAAAATATTTTTACTTTAAATTTAGCAAGAACTGTGTCATATATTATGCAACGTTCGGTGGGATGCCCCACTGCTCTATAAAATGTAGCACAATTCGAAAGTCTATGGCGCTCTTCAGGCCACTTTTCTACAAAGTTGTTGAAATCCATCAAAAACTTGAAAATCCTTGGAAGCGCCAATTAAATGTGAATCAGTGATAAACAAAAGTCTCACATTAAGACATTATCCAATTCAGTAGAGGGCGGTGTGCGCCACTCGGGCAGATCAAAGGAAAGGCAAATGCACCGAAACAGGCATCTTTCGGAATTATCAACCTATTACACACTTGCTTTGTGCTCGCCTCATCACGCTTTCATCTAGGAAAATGACACCAACACTCAACCGCAACTCAGTCGCTAGTGTAATGCGCTCTCCGCACCGCGCTGCCGATGGATAACGTCTCTCGCGCAATTTCTGCTCCTGGAGAGCTTCTCAATTCTATTTTGAATTCCTCGGCAATTTATATCACTTACTATATCACTTACATACATGACTAATTATTGTAAGACGATATTTAAAAAACCCTCGCAGAAAAAATCGTGTACACGCCATTACTGAAATGTGTTGCAAATACTTACACCATCCCATATTTTGTAGTATGTATTCTAAACTAATATGACATATTACAAAGCGTAGCGATGGATAATAACAGTACAAATAGTAGGTATATTGTCTGTTTGTACAATATATGATGACACAAACGTTCAGTATGTTTATGTATAATATGCCAAACTACTAGAGAAATAACTCAAATTAATATATGTACCTACAATTGCGGTGCTCTGGTGGTTGCACCAAATTGGGTTCTCCTCAGGATTAATGTGATGGAAGAGTTTCTCAAATCTCTCAGTCGTCAGTAAGAGTTAATAAAAAGAGCATCCGCTTCGTGTGTAGCAAGCTTAACGTTGATCACATGAAAAGTAATAAGTCAGGAATAGAACACAACGTGTCCTTTGTGCTGTCGCGAGCCACTTCACTAAATGCCTAAAAATTCTCACAACGCATCAGCATAGGTATGCTTTGATGTTTTATTTGCTTCGACATTGAGTCTTCATTAAGCAAAAGTGCGAACAGAACAGTAGCGGTGCAAAGTATCGTGACAAGACATAACTTTAACACATCATAAAAATAATGTAACGATAAATCATTTTTCACATATAAATTGTTTTTAAAACTATTTTAACATTGATTAGTTATTTTAAGAACTAAGTAATTTATTTTTAAATTTACATCATTTTCAACTAGAAAATGATGTAAATTTAAAGGCAAGTAGGTATTATTCTATAATAGCAATAATTATTGTTTGAAGGCAAAAATGAGCAAATCACTGAATGAATTAACAGACAAACGTAGAAACTATAACGGCAGTTAGAGTTCAACCAACCAACTGGATGAAGTCGAACGTTTAATGGAGAAACTTGAGGAGTCAATTGCAACTTGGATTGTATAGGAATTGAGGAAAGGCGCGTCGCGAGAGCCCTGGAGCACGACGCTGCAAACCCGTCAACAGAGACACGTCTACTGATTAGTTATTCAGTATTCACATCGGCCTCCACACGAATGTAAAAACCTCATTAAATGCTCCTCACATATTAATCCTTCGTGGGTTTTCATTATAGTAGTGGGGATTCTCTTTTCGGTATCATTTAGTTTATTATTTCGGCGAAAATGTTTTTTTATTAGAATATACAATTCAAACATTAAATTCTATATTTATAATAAAACATTATATTTTCCTGTTGTAACAGGTAGTAGTTGTAACAAAATGTGTTAGAGGAGAAGATCACAATTTTTATGATTTAAATTCTTGTTATTATTGTTGTGTGTGTTGAGGTTCTCATGAATGCAGATTAATGGGTCTGGGTAGTTGGTTTCCTGTATTTTCTAAATTTCTACCCTCATATCAATCTATACATTTTTATTGATAAACAGCATGCAACATGAATGATTTAGAAATATTTTGGCAATTTTTTTTTGTTCTACTACCTAGTAGGTACCTAAACTAGGCCTAGCCTGTCTCTTAGATACTACAGATATAATATAACTAGCTGACCCGGCAAACGCTGTCTTGCCATATTAATTTTTGGGGTGGGCTACCCTTATCACTTACGGGTATGAAAAATAGATAGTTGCCGATTCTCAGATCTGCTGAATATGCATATAAAATTTGGTAAAAATCAGTAAAGTAGTTTCGGAGTAAGGTAACTAACATTGTGAATTTTATATATAAGATTAAGTTTCTTTCCTTTACATAAACTATAGTAAAATCAAAAAGTTGAACACATGTTTAGGAATTAAAAAATAAAGATTCCTTGGAATTAAAAGCACACTTTGGATAGATTTCGATACTATTTAATATAATAATAAATAAATAAATAAAAGTTATTTACATAAAAGAGGTTCTATAGCACAAATTGATGGTTATTAATGAGTAATCAATGCGCTTAGGGAGAAGGTGGTTTTGAATTGCCTTTTTTGAAAACAAAAAAACAGGGTTAGTTTTAAACCTCACCACGTATCACCGGGGTGTCAAAAAATGCTCAAAAAACATCACGTGATTAATGGGCAGCCCCTTACTAGGTGACGAGATGAATATGTCCACATCATTGAAATAATTTAATATCTTCTCATAGTTACATTTTGGCGAATCGTTTATAAAAACTATTCGACGGACCTATAGGTGGCGAGAATTTTTTTTAGGATATTATGTAAAACAAACGCGGATTATATCAAAGATAATCAAATGTAGGTAGTCGATAAATTAAATAAAGAATTCATCCTAATATTTGCCTTCACACACGCCAAGCTTGAATGTATTATTGAGGCTTATAATAAGCCCCAAAATCACACATGAACGATGTAAAAGTTGAGTTCATAAACAATAAACAGCTGAATTAGTCAAATTGATAAATAAATTTGTAAAGCAACACAATATCACATTAGGGTGGTGAAAAATGAGATGATGCGGATTCGTGTCGCTCTTCGTTACCGTTGCACCAGGCCCGGACTGAAGCCAAGAGCGGAGAGCCACTGAAGCAGGTCACAGGACTACATTTATTTACATCGAATTCTATAAGTTAATGCGCCCCTAGAACAAGTGACAGTTGTCTCATTATTACGGTTTATTAAAACATTTCATAAATATTTATTAAGTATTAGTTTTTTGAGTATCACTAGTTTTCTATTTGGTTTTAGTAGATACTCGTTTAACTACCGAAAGCATTTTTTCCCGCGTAAACTAAGTATATTGAGATATCACAAACTTGTGTATTCTTAGACGACGTCGGCGCGTGGGGCTGCCGAGGTCCAACCGAGTCTGAACCCGTGTTCGCGTCATTAGAGGTGTCGATGGAATTGAAGTGCGATGCATAGATGCATGAGGACAAGCTCATTTGGGTATCGAGGTTAAGATCGCGGGATCGGTACTGCTTTCATAACCGCCACGAGTGATTCTCTCCATTTACTTACATTACTGCAACAGATTCTCTTCTACTATTGTTTCTGCATCAAAAGTTGTCAAGTAAAATGTTACTTGACACTGATGTAACATACATGCATATTATTTGAAAAACATATATAAAATGTTTCAAGTGCGGGGCCAGTTTTAAAAATTATTATTAAAAGCTAGTTAATTATACTTACACATTTAGGTCGCACATCGATACCCCTAAGTATATTTTTCTCCCTTCTTAAAATTAAAATAAGAAACCGTCTTTTTTATCTGCTTGGCTTTTCAAAAGAGTGTTCTTGTTCAATCTATGCCTACGAAATTAGCGTATGATCTTAAGGTATAGGTATATATTTTGATGATTAATTGTATCTACGCTGTACCAGGTATGCACCGCAAGTCCCTGGAGGCGGCGCAGCACCTTAAGGAATCGGGGTCGGAGCGCGAGGGCTCGGAGGCGGAGGGCGAGGGCGCGCCTTCCGCCTCGCCCCACTCCCCCCACTCGCATCGCCACGACCCACACGACGCACAGGTACCTAACACTGCCAATTACCACTAACAGCAAACTTCTCTACAATCACTTAGTGCAAGAAGGTCATGGCCATGCCATATGCCGAGTTCCTAATCAGGTATACAAGTTTAGTGTAACGCTTAGGCGTGGAAACCAAGCAGATGATTGCAATTACATTCTTTTTGCTTTATCAAAGAGTCACTGCAGTCTTTTAACCACCTCCGTGGTTAAATAGTTCAAGTTTTAGAGGTGCTTGCTTCGAAACCAAGGAAAACAATTGTTTCGGTAAGGATGCCAGAGATGCTGACTTTACTTGCCCATAAAGGAAATGTTTACACAAGAGTTTAGCATAATTTCACTCCATGCATTCTTAGCTTGGATTAACTAACCACCTGCAACCGTATCTGAATCGACAGGCGCAGAGCTCCCCGGGCAGCAGCACGACGGCGTCGTCGGGGGCGAAGGGGCGGGCCTCGCCCGACGCGAGGGACGTGTATGAGGACCCCGAGGCCTTCCGCAACAACAGCATCGCCTGCCTCCGCGCCAAGGCCCAGGAGCACCAGGCGAGGCTCCTCTCCAGTAACCTCCTCCTTCAGGTAGGTAGATGTTTTGCCTTCTGAAATATGCACGAGCCGTTCTGCAGCTAGCTGATGAGAAGTAAACGTTCGCAGGTGCGCGGGATGCGGCGGTTGAGCGGCGGCGGCGGCGAGGAGGACTCGGAGCGGCAGGACATCGACGTCGGCACCGAGGCGCCCCTCTACTGACCCCTCCCGCTCCCCTCCCCGGCCCCCCACCACTGTAATTATGTACATTCTAGTGCTAGCCGTATCCCACTTTTCGTGCAATACCTTTAATTAAGTATTTATCTGTTTAGCGTTGTGTTAGCGTTGTATAAAGTTGCGGCGAATCGCCTTTAGCCCTAAATGTACTTATTAGACGTAAGGACAACCTTGCTGCGCCACGACCGGCTCTATCGATTCATTCAACGAAACTTTTACACGATTCGTTTACTTATAGCGTACCTACAAAGTTTATTGCGAATCTTAGATATATTTTTATAGTTTAAAGAATCGTATACATTCCGTATATTGTGTGAAATGAGATTTTCTGGTGTAGGTAAGTACCTACTATATAATTATTAATACATAAATTATAACGAGAATGTAAATTTATTGAGAAACGACTTCGAATAAAATAGTAAAGATATTACCGAACGACAAATTACCGTAATAAGAAATCGGTGACGGTATATTTAATGAAAACATATTTCTCGATCAAATTGCCTACCTAACATTTTTGGAAAAATTTGATTTAAATCTTAACACCACCTTGAGAGAATTCTTATAGCATTATGATATTGATAATACGGAACACCAGCTGAATAATATTATAATATTGTCAATATCAAATTAAAGTACCTACCTAGGTACCTAATGGCCATTTGCACCACCGCAATCTTAAGAAACATTTTGTTAATGAAAATTCATTCCTACTAAGTATTTCTCTCAAGAAACGAACGTGATGAGCCAGTTTTTCATTGTCATTGGGTCTTAATTGTGAAATGTGACGGCTTCAAGTGACACATTTGCGAGCTGTCAATAAAAGTATGCGTACTTGCTTGTTTATTACACAACATTCATGAAGCTTTAATGAGGTAAGGCCTAATTGAGCACAACGATGAAGCAATTAGTTTAGATTACATTACCATAATGTAGATACTTATAATCACTTACCGAATTACTTTACCGATCATGTTTCCTTAAATAAAACTCGATAATTAGTTATTTTGTAATAGAACAATAAGGTATTTAGATTTCAAGCGATTTTGCAAAATTGTCTCTTTGGTTTAGCTTAGGTAATTAAATTTTTTAAAAATGAATTTAGATGTGCTCTTTTCCAAACTTGTCTTTGTTTTAATCTATCGTTCGCCTTAATTGCGGCTCATAAATCCCGGCCTAAGGCCACACTGTCAACGTTTATGCGTAATTGGTTGGTTAGTACCTACCTACGCGCAATATTGACCGTTGACGAAAAATCGGCCTAGCGAAGTCATTCAACGCGTTCGTGTTTCTAAAGCCCTATGTGACGTTTACGTAAATTTTCGACCTGTAAATTGTGGGCCTGGGCCTGACTAAGTACCTACAAGCCGTTTACGTCTCTTTATGTTTCGAGTTTCGGACGCAACTAATTTCATTTAAATAAAAATTAGGCTAGTTCACTCATATTATTTCAAAAATTATTTCGCTGGTCCAAAATACACGATTTTATTTAATAAAAGTAAAAGATTACGACAGACTCAACTTAAAAATATTCTATTTCATCTATTTTTTCACACGCCAAAAACGCCTTTCGCCATTTAGGTACATGATGTCACTCAAATTGTAAACAATGAAACGTCAAACGTCAAAGAGACATGAAGTTTCTAGCGCTCGTCTCATATCTTCAAAATCCCTATAATTTATGTTCAAGGTTGCTAAATTATGCATATTTGTTATAAAATTGATTATGGACGACAGATTTGTGGAAGCAGATAGTAGGTAGGTACAAATCTGCCGAAAATAGATACATTCATGTTTGGCAAAGTTTAAGGCACTAAATATAAGTACTTTTTCAAAATATAACAATAAAGAATTTAAAACTAATCAATAGGCATCAATAATAATCACTAGGCATTTTAATTCACAACTTTATCGACGTATTTTTGCATTTCCGTACGATACAGAAATGGTGGTTACTATATTTTATATGTGTAGGTATCTAGAATATTAGAAATCATGGTTTTTAGACCGAAATCCAAGAGGTTGTTTACAATGCGAGTGACGTAACGTTACAGAAAATGTTTAGACCAATTTAGCTGATAGCGTTTTCGTTCGTTTACATAATAATAATTAAAAACGTTAAATTATAATTATGTTTTTGTAGTTCCTATGTTTAAAAATACCATAAATACCATTTAAGACCATACCATGGTCTAATGTAAGAATTATTAACGATTTAAAAATGGGTCAACTAGCCTATTTTTCATCCAATATAAGCTGTCTGACCATTCAGATGCCAAATAAATATCAATTGCGAGTTAGGTCGGTGATTCCGTGGCCGATCGAATCTCAGGGAAGTGTCTGCCCTGTTCCCCTGGCCACGAGTTAGACAAATCCTAAAATATGTTACATCTTTGTATAGAAGACAATTGGAGAAAAACGGGGTTTTAATTATTAATGAAGTCTTGCAACTTTTGCCTTCAACAGGGTTTTGGTAACACATTGTATTGACTATAAAAACGCATGGAGTAAGAATATTATGATATTGGGCGTTGTGATAAATTGTTGTTTAGTGTTAAAACCGCCGTACTATGTAATTATAATTAATTATTATAATATTAGAATAAAATTGTAATATATTTATTGAATTACTCGGAGGAAACTTATGTGACATCATTGTAATATAAGAATATTTCGAAAAATAAATAATTCAACCATTGCATAAATTTATTTCTAATTCCTTTCACCTTGCCTGTTTACCACGCTTACCACTGAAGGGAACGAAAAGACAAACGACACTGTAATTGCACATATATTTATTTTTTTGTATATTAAAAACCAGTTAAACAGCTTTCTTACCAATGAAAAAATTAAAATTATCCTAAAATTTCATTTACCATTCAACTGTTACAATAAAACGAAAACAATGATACCAATGTTCAGTAGGCACCGATTTTTCTAATTTTTTTAAAATCTCACATTAATGAGAAAAAAAAGGGAGGGAATAGTAGCAGCAGATACACCTCCTTAGAGATTCAGTTTCGGAAGAATTAAGAAAGTCAACCAGTGTCCCGTATACAATCGGTTAGTTTTGTTCAAAGTTAAACAACGTCTATATAAGGAGTTCATATAAAGCGCAAAATAAAAGCCAATCAAGACACATAGCGACATCTATTAGCAAACGATTAATCATTGCAGAAAAATATTTCGAGCAGCAACTAGATGTCGCTGTACCGAGAGTAAATTATTTTACAGAATCATTTTTTCAAAGAACCTAATAATTACCATTTTCGATGAAATTTCGGCAAGAAACATGTACCCCTATTTTAGATGGCGATTTTCTTCACGATTACTCTTAGTAAAATTATGTAACGACAAAGTATCAGGATTATCAATAAATAATTATAATTGCAAAAAATTGCAAACCGAAAAGTACATCATAATATACACAAAAAAGCTACATTCAAACATTTGTATAAATACACTTTTGTAAACGATATTCTATTATAATACGTATATTCTTTAGGATGTCTATATATTAATCTATTTGAGACACACATTCTACTTATGTATTGTAAAGTATAAAGTAAATATAATTTCTGTTTTCTGATTAAAAAGAGTATAATATTGTCTTATATATTTAGGAAAACGCATTTTATGCAAGCATTAGATTGCTTCTTTAATTTTATCATAGTTAGGTGGCACTTGTGTACTTACTTCTTAAAATATAATATATTATGGAACATTAGACACATCAGTCATAAATAATTAAAATGTCATATGAGGCCACATTATTTTTACTACAAATCTAATATAACTTTGGCATTTGTTTCTTTTAGCTTAGTCATTTGTAATAATAAATATAATCACATTTCATTTTTAAAAAATTTAAGTAATTTCATTTCACATCAATTTATAAAATTAAGTTTCTTTGTCATCCGAATATTCATTATTTTCGTATACGCGCTGAGAAGTGTTATAACATATTTATATAAATTCCAAAAAAATAAAGCAATTACTTCATAATTTATAGTCTGACCAACTTAACCATGCGATGTGACAGTTTATTTTCACTGACTATTTAAGTCCTTATTAAATTAATCTATAATTATTATGATTAACTTGTATAGACAAACAATTATATTTTATTCCCCAAATGACATTTTAAGGTGGCGGCCGCAGTTCGCCATTCCACAGATAAATAAGTTGAACTGTATATTATCTGCTTACATCTAAAATAACCATAGACACACACTACACAAACATTAACCATCGATTATTTATATTATCGTGTTCAATTTATACAATCTTATGCAAAAGCTAACTAAGAGAAATAAGTATATTAAACGCTCTTCTAAGTACGCATTGAATCAGCAGGAATTTTAATTTCATGGCACGAAGTTTAACAGTCTTGACACGTAGCAAAAACTAGAATAAAAATTTCAAATTTATTCAAATATCTTAACAAAGTTTGACAAATGTGTCGGTCATCGGTGATAGGTGCAAAAGAGAATTCTGCTGCGCCCTTTCACCGCCCAAGCGATATCCAGTGGTTCATTGTATATTAATTCACTTCTAAGCTGTTGTAGTTAGTACTTACTTGTCTTGTAGACTTTTGGGTGGTTAGTAGTCGGCCTTGTGTGGAGCTTCCATGTCTTCGGAGCTCTTCAGCATCAGGTAGTAGCTGTTCACGCACAGGATGCAGTACAACATAAATCCTGCAAGTCGTGGATTAGCCGTATGAGTAATTTCTCATTTGAGTCCTTGACATATAGGCATGCCATGGCATATATATGGACCATGGCCCATGCCCATATACCAGATCAAAAATATTGTATTAGCATCACCGATCTTTCTCTTTGTAGACAAGAAGATGATCAGTCCTTAGTGCCATGCCAAGCGAAACATTTCCTTTGTTTCCTCAGAAATGGAATCTCGGACGAACGTCTCAAAATTCTTTCACTTACAGAAAACTAGATTATTTTCGAATTAAACGGACTGAGTATACAAAATACGCATTTCTGTGCAAATTTTAAGCTAAGTGAAGCACGTCATTAGAGCAAGATTTTCTATAAAAGGAATATTTATAGACATCGCTAGGCCAAGTATTCGCTAATTCCAGTCCTTCATTGGATATTTCAATAAGGTGGAAGGAACAAACGACGACTAATTTTAAACTGACCGAAGAAAAGCACGCCCTGGAGAAGAGCGACGAAGATGTCGGAGCCCGAAGAGGAGAAGCCCCAGGGCATCGAGATCATGATGAGAAGTAGCGACGCGGAGCACAGCGATAGCATCACCCACACCCACACACGAAGCCAACGGCTCTTGCGCTGAAACAACATAAGCCAACGGCGGACTGCAATGTTTCATTAAGCAATTATAAAAATCAATTATTGCAAACTGCAGTACCTACCTACACAACATTTGCCAATATAGCTTACATGTAAAGTGCAGTCAATAAAGAAAAGGAAATACATTGATAATATTTTTTTAAGTTTTTAATATCATTGGCACTTTATTATATTATGTTTTGTTGTCATTGGAGGGCTTTAGCTTAGGACTTTCATTATATGAAGTCTTTAATTAGGACGAGAGTCTGTTCGGTTGCCTTATTCCTAAGATTTATTCTCAACATATAACAACATACGAATTGTTCTTAATGTAAGTAAAACTCACAGTATATGCCGCGTAGAGCAGGCTAGAAGCGAGCAGCACGTGCAATACGCTGAAGACGGCCACCGAGCTGGAGATCGCGTACCAGGTCGCGTACACGTGGTCTCCCGCGTCTTCGGCCGTGCCCGCCCACGCCCGGAACTCCTCCGCGAACACCGCACACATCACCATCAGGCTGAACGAAGTTAGCTGGAAACATTTTTATGAAATCCTTTCACTTATAAACCCTGTTCAACTACAGTCTTTTGAAATTTTATAAAAGTGAATAAATTACCATAGTATTATGAACATATTATGGCCACTGGCGTTTTATTTTGTTTAGAAATTTGAATTTTATTTTTTATTTTTTGGTATTTACGGGCATCATGTCCGTCTGAAGTCCAACTTCCCGTCATTTTTGCGTTTATCAATTTTAAACAAAAATACAATATTTTTCTTTTTATAATGTCAATGTAGAGATAGAAGTGTTGACAATAAACATGTAATTATCTAAAGGGAATTGGCCTAGCAAAATTTGTATTAAATTTTAAGACAGCCAGTTCTGTCGTCTGAAATGTTAACATTTATTTTAATAATATACAAAAAATATTTTACCAACAAAATTTCCATTAAAATAACATAAGCGTTTTTGTAACAATAATGAATTTTATGGAATGAATATATTACAACACAAATACCAGATGCAGAAGACCAATCAACTTGGAGCCAGCCTCCAACCCCATGCACCAGCAGAATGACGTTATATGTGGCACGGCCATTCTTTCTGTTTCTTAACAATCTGAAACACAAAATAATCATCAGGATCAATCTCTCAGGACTTGAGATTCTTACACCAAGTGACAAAAAAAAAAAAGCTCTTTCACAAGTATTGTACCTACTTTAAATAATTTTTTTAGGGAAAATTTTACACTGTAATGAATCTCTTAAAAAATCTCTTAGAAACAGTACAATAACTATTGGATGTGCATTGACTCTCGGCTATTATGTGAAATTTTAACTGGTTTTATTAGAATTGATGAAGTAACTAAAGCATCATTATTGTCTAAACTACTTAATGATAATTAAAGATTTGTCGGCAACCTGTTGTGGTCTCACCGTTTTCGACACAGTAATAGGAGTGCAACAAGCAGGCTCTATTTAGATCTCATATCGATTTGTTTTTAGTCTAAATGTTTACCTTATTAACGTAATACTAGCAGCGAATTTAATGGCATAAAAAAATGATACAATTTTTAACATAGATATTATAGATTTCTATTTTCGATATTGAGAGACTTATTCGGCCATTAAACATGCGGTGTATATTATATAGAGTAAACTAATTAACGAATTGAAATAATTTTAAGAAAAAGCTTAGTAAATGAAAAAACTGTATTACATAAATTTGATTTTGTTAATAGTCACTCTGATCAATGTGTGTTTACTGGTCATATAAACAAAATAAAAATATATCTCTTATTGTTTGTGGACGATGGGTTGATAATATCTATGCTATTAACAAAGTTATACATGATCTTAAGCAATATTTTGAAATAAAAACCATGGAGCCTCCAAATTATGTGGGATTACAGGTAGAACGGTCAAATGGCAATATATTTATTCATCAGAAACAATATATTGAAAAATTACTACAAAAATTTAATATGATTAATGCAAATGGAAATAATATTCCAATAGATCCCCACACTAAACTGGAGAAGAAAAATATAGTACCTGAAGAAAAGATACCATACAGAGAAGCAGTAGGTTCACTCATGCATCTTGCTATAGTGAGTAGACCAGATATTATGTTTGAAGTAAGTTTAGTAAATCGATATCTAGACTGTTATGATAGTACTCACTGGGCTGTTGTAAAAGGAACATTAAAGTACTTAAAAGAAACCAAAGAGATGGGCATACTATATTCAAAAGTGAAGAACAATATAGTAGAGGGCTATAGTGACTCTGATTATGCAGCTGACAGTGACACAAGAAGATCTACAACTGGGTATGTTTTTACTAAGAACGCTGCAGCTATAACATGGGCAACTGCGACAGCAAAGCATAGCCCTGTCTACAACAGAAGCAGAATTTATGGCTGCATGTTCAGCTACAAAAGAGGCATTGTGGATCAAAAGACTACTACTTGATATTGGTGCATATAATCAGGACACTATCAGTTTAAATGTGGACAATCAAAGTGCAATATCAGTGATTAAAAATATGGACTTTCATAAAAGATTTAAGCACATTGATGTTAAATATAAGTTTATTCAAGAAAAGTGTCAAGAAAAAGAAATATATGTAAAGTACCTATGTACTACTGAACAGTGTGCTGACATGTTTATAAAAGCTCTTGCTCGTGTGAGATTTCAATATCTCAGAGATAAAATTGGTATAACTTTAAACAAATAGTTCTTTTTATCAATATAATTGGATAACATATCAGCATACTATTATTAAACATCTGTATGATTTGTCATAATTTCTATATTTCTACATTTGTATGTTAGTAATGAGAAGGCTTTAATTTGGTGGGTGTGTAAAATGTGTTTAAATTTCCCGCCTTCTTACTACAACTCTGTACTTGCAACACTACTCTCACTCACTCTGTTCACGCTCGTTTTTTTCTTACTGTATTAAAGTGTTAATTAATAATATAAATATAAATATAAGCTCAATTAATTATATTAGTTATAGTAAATAATAATAAATTATATTAGTTATAATAATATATTCAAAATACTAAAAATATTATCTATCTTCTCTTTTTTAATAATTTAAAAAAATTGGCTATCTATTATTAACTGTAAACTATAGTATCTTATAACTTGGACCTAAATGGTTTCAGACTAGATGAAGCTGTTCAATGTCAACCTTTCCTGTTGTCAGATTCCCTTTTCCTTTCGAGCTCATTTGTAGTCAAAAAGTAAAAGTAAGGTAACTTCTTAACTATGTAAATAAATAAAATTATTGTAATGATATAGTTTCAAGAGAATTTCCATGCCATTATTATTTATCTTGTGCCATTCATTATTTTATAACTGTGCATATGATAGCAAGTATAGCATGAAAATAAGCCATCATTAGGTTTGCAGTAATTAACAAACATTCCTATTTATCTCATGTTTTGCAAGTTAGTCAAATCATCATATATAAGTCTAATAATTGAATAAAAAATGTAGAAGACTTAATTTTAAGAAAACAAATCAAAAGAAATGGTATATTCTAAAATATTGAAACCTACATATTACATAATATATATAAATATTATACGAACACTTTTAACATGTAGACGTTTATACAATTATTGAGTACAACATACAATAAATTGCAATGCCATTGCCACTTACTTCTTACAATTACATTACTATTATATTTTATTGAGTACTTATATGAACAGTAAGAGTTTTCATTATCAGTAGAACTTGCGCATTACCCAAAATCCAATTAAAATCGCAATGTCTTTATGAAGCCTCAGCCTGAGCCTTTAGGCATTTTATCCATATACGGATCACTTTATGAAAAATTAGTTTTCTGTCCTATTGATAGACTATTAGAGAAATTGTACGTACCCATATTAATTTTTTCACTTTTAGGTAAGAAAAAGATTCGTAAAAACTGGTAAGGAAAATCACGTAAAAATATATTTATCTTTTATGTAAACCTTTGTTAAAATCCAAAACAATTTCTTTTAATTGTTTAATTTACCAACATTCACATTTTTTAATTACCTAAGTATTATTCGTCAAGATTATACTCAATATTAATTATTATTGTATTTAAAAACTAAAAAGGTTAAATACGTTTCAAATTAATAAGTGATTAGTGACATTTAATAAAGGCACAGAACAAGTCTCTACTTTTTATTCTTAGTCCTGACTCCTCTGAGTCAGGACTAAGAATAAAAATATTCTGCCTCGCGCGTCCAAAGAAAATTAAACACAGATTATATAGATATAGTAAATACAGAACATTATAAATGTTTTACTGCATTTTTAGTGTCTTTTTACATAGCACATGCACCATAATAACATGAGTAGTTACTTACTACAGTCTGGCCGCTCAGAGAATACGTTCCTGACATCTGTCAAATCGTCATGACTAGTGATGTACAAAACATAACACTTGTATCGAGTGAGTCATACTCATATTTATAATTACTACTTTTCATAAATGTTTCCTCTTCAAAGTAAACATGTTTGTTACTCCATAATTATTATATACCTAACTCCCATGTTAAATATTTATAAATATCCAGTAATTAGTTTTATATAAACCGAGTTTTTGTTAAAACTTCCAACTCACCTACTTATAACTGCTAGGATATTACTAACACTGGCAATGTTATTTAAGTTAATCATAAGTTTATAAATAAAGACATTTTGAAATGAATGAGTAACGTTATTTATTGCATTCAATATATATTTTGTTATTTTTTATAGGCCCAGCGCACCTTCAACACCTTCTTAATATAAAATTATAACGTTTTTACGCCTCATTATTTTGTCACACCACTAAAAAAACAAACAGTTGACATAACCTTGGAACAGCGCACAGTTGTCTTTAAAAAAAATATTGTTTTTGAATTTGTTAATTAATTGTTAATAATTTTAGCCCAAAATTAATACGTTTATTGTAAGTTGCCATATTTATTCAAATGTTATCGCTCGTTATTAAGGTAAATAAAAGATATTAAAAATTGTGCTGTAAATTGTACGCCAGTTCAAAGTTTCAAAGCCAGTCATCGCCCATTCGATCACGACCTGTCAGGAACGCATTCTCTGAGAGGCTATAATCATAGCCAATTCTCGCGAGATTCGAGTGATATTATGATGTTTGTATCATCTCTTTAGAGAAGAACGTCACGCTTAATTCTCGTTCTCAACACCTGAGTTCGACACCCACTAACGCTGGTTTATAAAATGGAAAATATTAAGTCGCGTCGACTGTCACACAGGTCCAACGCCGAAAATAAACTAGAAATTAAACTAAATACAAAAAACTTACTTAAAATTATTGAAACAGTTTATATTTTATTTATATTGAATAATGTACATAATTAGGAACTACATAATCTCTTACTAAGAATGATCTTTAACAAATTACCTGTATTACTTAGCTTAAGTACTTATTATTATTTACATACATATATAATATATACATACATATTATTTTATTAAACCGATTATAAATTTATCTTATACAATCAATAAATACACAACATATTAATTGGACTAGTATGTGAGCGAGTTTACAAAATTTAATACAATATAAATCTTAATATATAGCTATATAAAATGCTTTGTGCGTACGTAAATACACAGTTTTCTCTATCACCACCAATCCCAATCAACTTCCCCTTGCGGTGGTAATACCCATTGGTCTCCAGGTGGGAATAGTGGAGTTTGGTCGCGGTGGGTGCAAGTGGGTGGTTGTGGGTGGCGAAAATATGAAAAAATATATTTCTGTCCTTTTCTAATATATGAAGACATATATTTCTGTCCTTTTGTAAAGCATGAGGACTCCCGAAGGGATCTCAATACTTTTGAAATGGTCTAGAAAGTTTCACAATGCGTGAAACGTTTACCTATAACTGATCTCGAATGTTCTAGAAAAAATTTCTAGATTGATCTAAAAAGTTCCAAAATATGTGAAATTTATTATGATCGATTTCTGACGAAAGTTGAAGTTCTAGAAAGAAAGAAAGTTCTAGAAATTTTTGGATTGATCTAGAATGTTTCAAAATGTGTGCGAGTGATATACCTAATTGATCTAAAAAGACCTAAATCGAAGTGATGTACCTACATCTGAATATTCTAGAGGGTTCTACTGAAATTTTTGGTGTCTGATGGTATATAATCTGAATTAGGAATTCAGTGATTAAGTATTCGTTGACTTAAGAGAATCATGCTTTGCATACGACCAATTATACGTCAAATGCTCACGAGTAGGATCACCTCGAAATTTGTTTATTTACAGTCCGAATAACAAAACTATACTTAGGTACATGTAGTGTATAAGCAAGTGTTGTAAAAATAAATAAAAAAAAAATAAATATTAAAATAAAAAATGTAAATGTATAAGGGGCCGTTCAAATATTACGTGAGCAGATTTATTACAATTATTTACACCCCCATCCCCCTGGTCAGCAAAAGTAAGCAAAGCTCTTACTCCCTCCCCCCATGCTTACGTAAACATTTTTCAATTATAAATGTATTTTTTTTAATATTATAGTTATGTTATACATATAATTTTAAATATAAGAAAGTAGATAGAGATTAGATTTTACTGATACAGTATTCAACATAGAAGTTAACGCGGGTGAAACCGCGGGGCACAGCCAGTATAATATAAAAGTGTAAACTTTTCAGCTTTTACAAAATACTCTGTCCCGACTACGAAACTGAGTGAATGCAAATTCGGTGTAAATCTCAAAGAGCATGATCGGAAGTTTTCACGGGATAATACATTCTCGCTGAGCCCTGGAAGCGGGCTGTATCTTTCTCGTACATGATCTCCTTGTGGCGACTGTGAACCACTATTATGCAATAAACAGAAATGCCTGCAACGAAATTATAGCAATGTTGAGTTAAAAGAAATAGTAATATTCAATTACTTATAATATATGTAACTTATAAATAAATATTCATTAGGTAATATAATAATAATAGATAATAGAGAAAATGAAAGAAAAAAGTGCTAGTAAGATACCAAAAAAGCAAGCAAGAATTATATACTCATAGGTACACATATAATAGGGGTTAAAGTATCAAATTACCGTTGTATAGTACCTAATAGACACTTTGAATTGACATAAAACCTTCAAGGTGTGAGATTTTCTTGTGAAACTTTTTTCACATGATACCTTTGACTCATAGGTATCATGTGAAAAAAGTTTCACACACACATAGGCTATGAGGTTCTTCTTTTAAAAAATGTGCAACATTTGATTTTCGACTTTCTTTTTTTATTCAGCTAGCACGTGAAAGATGAATTCGAGTTCCGAGTTCCGACGCGGAACTAACGCGGCAGAAACGACTCGCAATATCAACGCTGCGTTTGGAGAGGAGACTGCTAATGAACATACCGTGCGGTTTTGGTTTAAGCGCTTTCGTAATGGAAACTTCGGCTTGAAGAACGAACCACGCGCAAGACCGCCCACACAGGTGAATAACGCTGAATTGAAGGAGATAGTAGAAGCTGATCTGAGTCAAAATACCCAGGAATTAGTGGCATGGTTTAACGTTACCCTACCTACAATATTGATTCATTTCAATAAAAAAAAATATGATTTTTTTTTACTGATCTGCAGAATGAAATGCGTGTTACAACTGTTGTTGTTTTGTTGAATCAGTACAGCGATAATGAAATATTGAATCGAATTGTAACATGTGACGAAAAGTAAATTGTTTACGATACGTGAAACGCCTCAACAGTTCCCGAAAGCAAAGCTTACCAATAAAAAAGGTAATAGGTGGCAACGGTAACTGGTGGTCTCTTCATGGTGTTATTCACTATAGCTTTCTCAGGTCTGGTCAGGCAGTAATAGTAGATGTTTAGATACTGTGCCGAACTGCAAACAATGATGGCGAAGCTGGCAGTGAAACAGCCCCGACTCGTGAATCGATCTTCACCATTATTGCTCAATGATAACGAAAGACCTCACACTGCACGATCAACCGTGGTAACTTTACAGGAGCTGCAGTTAGAAGCCATTCGTCATCCGCCATACTTGCCAGACCTTGCTCCAATGGGCTATCATTTGTTTCGTGATTTGTACAATTTTGCTACATGATAAAAAAAATCATAATAATAGGTATAAAATGCTCTCACACAGTTTGTCGAATCTATATCCCCAGAGATCTATCGTAAAGGCAAAAATGAACTTTCGTTTATAAGACAGCAATGTATATTGTATAGATAATGGGGGTAAATATTTAACTTAGAAAAAAACGAGTTTCAATTTTTCAGTAGATACAAATCGGCAAATTTATACTTTAATCCCTAATATTATAATATGTAACTAAATTACCCCCCACCATGGTATTACCCCCCAGCTATAGTACCCCATGAATAAATCCGTTGTAATAAAAACATAATTTTTTCGAGTGAATTTTTTTAAATATAAACTTATGGGTTCTGACTCCTGGCCGACCGATGTGTAAATAATGTCATATTTTGTTTTTCTTTATCTTATTTCCTTCTAAGTTACGAATTATACATACTAGCATAAGTACTCACATGCCCTAGCGAGATGTACAGCGATGAACACTAGCTCAATTTCAAGGATCTGCCCAGAGTCCTGAAGGATCAGGCTGATACCCGTAAGACACATTACGAAAAACAACGCCGTCAGGATACCGGTCACTATGGTCCATGGCAGGGTTAGTGAGGCTAATTTCTATAAAAACGAAGTACAAAAGTTATAACGGAGAAAAAAGTTGACGTGACTGTGTGCCTGTGGGTGTGTGGGTGTTTTCAGTGGTTTAGATGAAAACGTAGCTGAAAGCAACAGACAAATAGACAGACAGTGTTACTTTCGCGGTTATAAAGAAGCACGGTTTTATTTCAATTTCACTTGATAGATCTTTTTCTAGAATCAGATACTTAAATGAAAAGGTAAAAATCCTTCGGCAGTTATCGGCTCTGCATTGAGTTTTTATTGGTTGAAAGCAGTGATGTATATTATGATTTCCATCTTACCTTATAAGCAGCTACAATGAGCAGAATGGAGCACAGTAAATGTATGCCGCTGACCGAAGCAGCCGCAATATAGAGGATGTAGCGGTGAGCGGAGACGGAGCCCTCGCGAGCGATAGGGGCCAGCGTCACCAGCAGACTGTAACCAGTTAACTCCAACAGAGACCATACCTGCAGAGAATGATTGTCTTTACTTACAAATTCTTATTTTAATTGTGTAGCCAAAGAGTAGCTTTTAATAATTATATTTACAGTATCCGGCAATAAATAATGCACATCGACCTCTAGAAAGAGGCAGTCGGCTAATTTTGACTTTGTACAGCGTCATCTCTACATAGATAGTGAGCGACAGAGATGACGCTCTACAAAGTCGAAATTAGCCGACTGTCTCTTTCTAGAGTTCGATGTGCATTATTTCTTGCCCAGTACAGTAAACACATAACAGAATATCCTGGACGCAAAGATTGGAGGTTGAAGTGTGTTCATTTTATGATATTCTACCTAGCTGTGAATACCCGCTTCGCTGGGTCATTTTTAATTGTATAGTTGTTTATACTAATGTTAATAATCTATCACTAGTTCACTACTAATACTTCATAATTTTTCATATAAAAGACACATTTTCTTTATCATTCTGGAATATTCTAGATCAATCTAAAATTGTCTAGAACAATCCAAATCATTTTAGATTAATGATAATCTCACATTTTTATAAATCACATGTTTCAACCCCCGTATCTTCTACACCCTTATAGGTATCAACTTGCAATCACCATAGTGCAGGATGGGAGCCTCATATCTATTGCGACATACAAAAACTATGCGTCTGCCACGTGTAGTTTAAGCTGCAAAGTGAAATAAAGGGACGCACACCTCTATTTTCATACATATATGTATAACTTCTTTCCTTTTCGTTTCGAAATCGCTTGTTTCGCTGTTCAACTCTGACGGGCGTCACCGGGCTCTTATACTTATATTCAGAAAGCTAGGCTCTAGGATATTCGAGAAAGTTTGAGAATATTTTCTTTCTTACGTCTTTTAGAATTTTCTCGACATTATCGTACGCCGTATCAATAGGTTCTGACTTCTGCAGCTGTAGCATAGGTAGTAAAGGCGCGAAATTTAAAAACTTGAATTTTAAAATGTTTTCAGAACTAATTTGAATAACTAAAATTATGTCGCTTTAACTCCAAAATATAAGTTAGCTACTGCTGTATAAATACACAAATTTTAATAACTTCATTATAGTAACAAATGTAATTTAATACTTTATTGAAATTGGAATTTAAAATTTCGCGCCATTACTACACATTCTGCTATTGCTCGCAGCGCCTTTCGAAGTTCAAATACTCGACAACAGATGGCGCCACTTAATTTCCAAGTTGAAGGGTTGGAAATCCTTAAAAACACGCCCTTTAGGTTAAAACGGGAAATTTCTTGTTCGAGGGGGGGATAAAGGGCTATTACACTATATAAGTCTCTTTATCGTGCCGGGAATCCTTTTTAAGTTTTATCGGTACGCACAGTTTATCAACTTAGTTTTATTATATATAATGATAATGATTTGAGGGTTTCCCTTGAACAAGACCGATCGAAAAAAAGATTCTTATAAATGAGATAAAAATGTAGAAAAGTATGTTGTTAGTTTATTTTAATCATTAAAGCATCTTCGTACACACAATGTCTAGGTATTGTGAAGTGTTGTTTACCACTTTACGTCAATACGCTGACTCAAATGTTTTATAGAATCTGGAACAATGTTGTTCTATAATCTCTGTGGCGCAATCGGTCACGCATCAGGCTTAAAAAGCGTATTCAATACTTGAAGAGAAAAAGGCCTGGCCTTCTAAACCAAAGTGATAAGCTGATTGTCAATTAATATTTGACTAAGTATAGCTTTGTCTATTTATAACTGCGAGGTAATATGAGCAATGACGTGTTTCACGCAAACAGAAACTTGATAAACATACAGTCGGTGTCATCATATCAGCTAGAGGTAGGTATGTCAATGTAAATAAATTTGAATATTAAAGAAATGGCATTACAACAAGAACAAGTATGATGACGAGAATGAAGATTAGCAGCTTGATTAATGAAATGAAAATGTGACAAATGATAATCTGGCGGCCGGAAAGAGTCCATACCGTGTAGAGATAGGCAATCACCAAGGTGCCCGTGTGCAGAGTGGCTCTGCAGCAACAGCTCTTAACCATGGGCACTCCCATAATTCTCTGTTCCTCTTATCATCACCCGTACACGTCTCCATACGATGGCGAGTCAACTACTACTGATAATGCTTACCTACGATATCTACTATAACCTATCTAAAACCTGCAAGGTGAAAATAATACCTAATCTAACATTGCATACTATTTTGTTAACTTCGTTGAAGTACCTACCAGTACTTAGGAACTCGCGTTGGGCGTGGTGGTGCGTGGTCTTTGATATACCAATAAAATTAGTGTTTCCAAAATTTTCGCTACCTACGTTTTTTTCAAAATGCAGTTAACATTTTGCTATAATTTAACATAAGGAGCGCTCGAAGCAATACACAATATTATATAAATTTATATCAATTCACTCAGAATTTCGGCCTATAACGTTCCAGTTCCAGTTGGGGGAAGTCCAGTTAGGAGAGGTCAGTCGACGAATGCAACTCGATTGGGCTGCGTTTGAGAAGCTGCAACCGAACCTCTCATCAAAGACGCATTCACGAAGCCGTCAAAACTGAAATCAAATCGATGGACAGCTATCGAAAGCGCTATGCTCAGCATCTCCGCGCGATCGAATCACAAATGAAGAAATCCGTAGAAGAGTGAATCGATTGCTATAGGTACTGTAAGTTTAAGAGGTGTGATATCAGATATCAGCATTAACTCCGATAACCAGATTATCACATTGATTACGTACATTTATTTATCAATTACAATTGCTAAACCAGTTATTAACCTTAACTGGAACAAATAACTCGTGTTTCAATTTAGTAGCTGTAAACTAAGTTTTATTAATAATAAATTATAACAGGAACTGAAATAATCAGCTCAATCTCTACTATCATATTATTATACCTACACATGCTATTTTATTCACATAGCTAAATACTATTTGCTCAAAAATGTGTCTTCCAATGTCAAATTGTTGTTGCTGTTTAAGTTTGAGCATTGGCGCTAAAACGGTGGCCATTTTAAGTTTAGTAAGTACCTAACTATGCATTATTTGAAATATTATATTTTCTTATGTGAAGATTGCAAATTCTTCATCGTTAAAAATTATGAAAAAAATATTATCTTAATTGTTACACAAAAATATGCGAAAATTTAAAAATTATCTTTAGATGAATTCATACATACCTAATAATATAATTATAACTAATAACTATTTTATAAGAGATTTATAGAAATTTTAAATGGAATCTTGGAATTATATAACAGATCTCACACTTTTCATTTAGATATTTCTTCGAATCGTAAATAGTTGGATCAAGATAATTTTGTGTTACTGATTTATCTAAAGATACGTTTATTTAACCGACTTTTAACGTATGTGGTAGGTATTTTCGTAACCTAAGTATACCTAACTTAAATGACCAGTCATTTACGAGGTACGATTTGTTTCGCTAAGAGTCTCAAATATGTGGGACATGACTCATGGGACGACTCACTAATAATTGACTACATATTCTGCGTCTGTTTGTCATGACTATCATAATAGCAAATGAATATATAATTAAACTACTGTGCCTCCTAACCTGAAACATTTTATAATTCAAAATAAAAATTTCTTTATTTATCACGTAATGTTCGCCTTTGAACCCATCTGAGAACAGCTAATGAACTCAGTTCACTACATATCTGGTGAACGTTTTAAAAAAATATATTAAATTATTTATTTTCTCATTAATGCTCCTACTACGCACCACCACTTTGGAACCAGCTGCCTTCAACTCCTCAAAAGGTCGGCAACGTACGCGCGACCTAACCATAATATAGCTATATGGGTGTATATTACAGCGTTGTGGGTGTTCTGCGAAGCGACGCGGGCACAGACGCGGGTCCGCTAGCTCAAAGTGAGCCTCCTGCCGTTTGCTACCAGTAAAGTGTAAATAAAAGCAAATAAATTGCAGATTGCTTCGACATGTACGTGTCTGGTGTACGGAACAGCGGCGCTTCTGCCGCGGCCAGAGACCGAGGTACGCAGAATAAGTTACATAGTGGTTGCGAGTGCAGCTGGAATCAAATTTATCATGGCATCTCTCATGGCCTATGGTGCCTTCATGGTAAGAAAGAACTTGTGAACAATTATTTTATAAACTTAGATTATTTACTTGTCTAGATAGAGTGTTACGCAGTGCAATCGCAACAAAAATAACAGGCGAGACTAGAGTCTAGAAGCGATGTAACTACAAGCGCGCTACGTCACGTGTCGCCTTACCGAGTGATTCCAGCTCTGGAATATTTTCCCTAATAGTAAGGGAAAAAATATGTTTTGATTTTGATGCATCTATAATTTTCGATATTGAGAGACTTATTCGGCCATTAAACAAGCGGTGTATTTAGATTATATCTTATATAGAACCTAAACTAGTTAACGAATTGAAATAATTTAAAGAAAAAGCTTAATAAATGAAAAAATTATGTTTTATCTACATATTATATTATTCATATACATATTACATTGTATACTGATACATATGAAACATTTACATTTTTTATTAAAGTATTATTTTTTGTTTTGAATTTATATTCAAATAAATTAAAATTATATTCAAGAGCAGGCAACCCCTTAAGCATGGCGTCGTATCTAAGGACAATGTTAAAACTTTATTAATTTAATGGTTTTTTTAGCTTATTTATTACTTAAATATTTACTTACCGATGATAAGAAACTTGATTAGTTGTTTTCAATCGTCCTTTGTAATTCCTGCACATTTTTGTAGCGCAAACCGCCATTTTTATGTTTGTACAGAACGCGTATTTACTGCAAAACGACGAACTTGTGATAGAACAATTCAGTGACATTTTTTTGGCTCGATCCCTCTATCTAGACAAGTAAATAATCAAACATTATAAACTAAAACGTTAGGCTTTTAACGTTCTTAATGAAAATAAAAGAAACTACCTAAAATCATTATTTTACTATATATAAGCAATTTAACAACAACTTAAAAAACGGAAAAGCACACTTAACAAAAATACTATACTTCGTCTAATGAATTTCTTATTTATTCCAAACTAGCGAGCTTTGCACGGTTATAAAACATATAAAAACCTTCCTCTTCAATCACTCTATCTATTAAAAAAACCACATCAAAATCAGTTACGTAGTTTTAAAGATTGAAGCATACAAAGGCATATAGGGAAAGAAAAAGTGACTTTATTTTATACTATATGTAGTGATTTACAACCGCTCGCCCAACTATCAATAACTGTTTAATTGTCAGAAAAATTTTATTTAACTTCTTGCTTAGTATTTTTTTATAAACTTTTAAATTTTAGAAAAAACCGAAATTCCTTCTTCCGTGGCTACTAACCGCTTGGATTTATGCAGTGATATTGATTTTTGCCTCGCTGTTTGGAAGTATTCTAATATCGCTGAAATTATCTAAAGACATGGAAACGACGTCAGAAGTCAGCACCATGGTGTCTGCATATTTCATTTATGCAAGTAAGTTTAATTTTCATCCTAGTAATAACATAAAGAAGGTTAGCAAAATATGAACAACGAAGGAACAAGTAAAATTGAAGGCTATTTAAAAACTTCCTCGACACGATGGTTACAAGTAGATAAGAATACCTATCTCCCATACGGATTATCAATTTTCATACATTGCTAAAATCCTCCTTGATCTAGCCAGCTTTTGAATTAAAAAACACACATCTAAATAAGTCCTTTTGTTTCGTCGAGGGTCACATAGACGAAGTTTTATTACCTACTCTTTCACGAAAATACACATATTTATATCAACACAGAAAACTTATAATACTTAATTGAAAATAAGATATTGCTTTTTGTTTTCAGTAATTTTGTACTACTTCGCATCTGTTGTTAACAGTAGACGGGAAGAGATGATACGGGACAAACAAGTGAAATTTACATACATTTCACACCGTCTTGTCGGTCCAAAAGTCCTACCAAAAATGTATGCGCCTTAGAAAAATCGAGGATCAAACAGAATCACGCCAGGTGCAACAACATTATAGACGCCATAATCCATTTTGCATTCTCGAGAGAGTCAGGAGAACGAAGCGTCTGTGTAGTTCATCCGTAAGCATTGATTACTTAATAGAATCCAAATAAAAATAATGATAATAAATATAAAAGTTTCTATACTTTCTTATTCTTATAAGCAAAGATTCTGGGAAAACAAATAGGTAAGTACGGCATCTATAAGTAAGTAACGACGAAAAATGGACTTTGATTATAAAAACAGCACATTTTTTATACAAGTTAGAAGAATTTTATGTTATTAAATCGACTAAGAATATGTCAGATCAGGAAGGTCTTTGACAGATTTGATCTGAATCTGACTCTGCTAGTACGACAATGTCTTTATTTAATTTAGTTTCATTTCTGCGCTGATAGTTAATACTTGAGTCACAAACTGAACAGATTGTTTATATTCATTTTTGGAATATTTTTTTAACAACGTAGACACTTATAAAACAAATACATACAATGCATCCTTAATATCATTTTGTAGGCACCCTTTATGCGCTTATTCCACTTCACTGACTTCAGTAAAGTGGCATAAGTACATTAGAAAGAAAAGTTACTCTCTCTTCAAAGTTAAGAAAATTAATGAAAAAAAATAATTAATAAAACCGGACAGTACATATGACAAAAGGGTATTCCCCAAAATATATGGCACATTCTGCACCTCTGCTTCATCCATACCTACTACTATTGAGGGCTTTCCCGATACATTAAAACATAAATGAAAGATGTTGCCATGTTATGTGTAAATTCGGTAGAAAAATCGGGATAATTTCCGTTAATGTTTCATACCCCTGCACTCGCCGCGGTAGTTACATTGTGTTTCCGAAGTGCCGGACCAACTGCGGCAAATCAATGATAACTTTCGAAGGAGCACACCTCTATAAGCCCGGCCGCACATTATCAGAAATTTCTGTCAGAAAAATCCTAACGCACCAATCAGAAACGGCCGTGCCGTTAGAATTTTTCTAACAGTGTGCGGGAGCTAATACAAAATATATGCACGGAGCGCCTTCCGGCGAGCGTTAGAATTTTTCTAACAGAAATTTCTGATAATGTTCGGCCGGGCTAATAAAATACCGTCAGATATAAGAAAAATTAAATCATTTAACGCATTTAAAAAGCGACTTTCGGACTATGCTCTTAAGACGCATATTTAGAAAGGCAAAATAGGTAGGTACCGAGTGGTTTTACATTTATTATTAGTTATTATTATAACTGTTTTTTTGCTAATTATGTAATTAAATGTTTATAACGTTAGTGTTTATACCAATTGTTTTTTGTTTATAATTTCTATAAGTTCCGTATTACTGTCTTTTTCTGCGATGACGAACTACCTACATATTTATTTCTAAGTACCTATGTAAGTGATAAGTGTATCTTAAGTGAGAATAAATATCTTTAAACCTATATGCACGTGAGTAAAGAAAATAGCTATAGTCGGAACGACTGCGCTTTAAAAGCCCTTCAAGTGTTACGTCAAATCATAGATTATTTATTTTGTTGAACAAAGGGGTATATTTTCGTTGGTAGGTAAGAAATAAAATTCGATAAAAAAGTTAATACATATTTATTATCGGGTTGTGTAAATTAATATTATTTTTAACACGCTTTTATTATCTTCATATGTATGTTAGTCTGTTACGCAAACTTTGAACACGATTTTGACCTTCTTCAAAACTTCGGATTTACTTTAACGAAATTCGGCATACTTATCAAGGACCGATGACAATAATATAATAATAATAATAATAATATAGCCTTCATTCGGACATGACAGTATTTCTTTAATTAATTATTCGTAAATTGTTCTTTTATTCCATTTTTGCGTGTCCGTTTGCCAGGTGGCAAAGGCCTCCCCCAATCGTCTTGCTTGAGTAGAGGTGGTTTCATGTTGTTTACATCGTTATGTTGTTGTTGATTTGTTATTGGAGGGTTTTGGTCTAATTCCCCACGGAGACCAGCCGGGTTGGGGAATATGAGATTCTTTTGCTGTTGTTGTTTTTGTAGTTTGTTTTTCTGTGTGATAGTTCGTTTCCGGTTAGTTCTTGAGGTTGGTCTTTTTTTCAGGCATGGAATAGGTTGTCTCATGCATGCGTTGGAAAGCGTCTGTTCGTTGGATTTTCTTGATAACATTGTTGTTGTTTTTTTCCTTCGGACTTAGTGTCTCTGAGGTTTTTTTTTCATTTTCACGGAAATAACGAAAATTACTTGCATTTACTTTGCGTTTCGCTATGGTTTCCTTAGGGTAGTCGTTGGTGATGTAGGCGTTCTCTTTCATTTTCTTTTTGTTTCTAAAGGATTTGGATTTTTTCTGCAAGGTTGTTAATGTAAGCAGGATAGGTGTTGTTTTCCAATTTTCTTCCTGTTTACCCAGACGTTGTCCTTTGTTAATTTCGCTACTTCCAAATGGTGCCTCTAAGTCCGTAGTCTTTCGGTGTTAGGTTCTGCGATTCCATGTAGAATGATGTTGTTTTTTCTAGCAATTACGTCTAAAGTCTGTAGCTTTTAGTTCAGTGTTTTGACTTCATGTGTGATTCCTTCATTTTCTGCTATTATTGGTTGTATATTTTCTTCTACTACCTACCTTTAGTATCTATTGTGGTTGTGACATTTTCTGTTATTTGTTGTGTTTGTTTCTTTAGTTCTTCTTTCATTTTATCTAGGAGCAGTAACATTTCACGGCTCACCTGATAGTTGGGTACCCATGATGACAGCCACAGAACGAGCAGTAGATGTGGATAAAGGAATGTATTTGTAGGAATGTTTTTATGTATTTAAACGTATTTACTTGTAATAGAGCGCACTGCGAATCCAGCGAGCAATGTGCTTCGATGCGTCACTATATCACTGTTTATGCACTATACTTGATTGTTCTAGTATTTTTCACTGATTCTATGCAACCTCAAAATTTGAATCGTTTATTTAGCATTTATCAGTTATTTTCACCAATTAGTTTTTATAAAAAGTTATTAATAACAATTTTTTCCTTCTAATGCCAAAGAAGTAATTATAAAGAAAATATAAAAATAAAATATATAGGTAATGAATTTAAACTTCAAGTAATATTATTGGGCATCGAACCCGCTTCTAGAACTCTGGAAACTAATGATTTGTCAGCCACCTTTCGTGCAGTGCTATGATCTATTATTACAACAGTATTGAAAAACATCAACTATTTCTTTTACCCAAGCTATTCCAACAAGTCAACGTGAACAAATCGACGTTGCATTAATAATTTATTGTTAATACAAACACACTGCTCTCTTCCACAAGATAAATTTATGCACACATTGCAGTTTATTCTGAAAAAAAAAACACACATATGACCTTTGCACTACTTGAACGGTTTGCTTGAATGGTCTGCTTGAAACGGCTTGAAATGGCCAGCTTTACTCACTTTCCCACGTCCAATAAAACAGACAAAATTTGTCGAGGCAAATCCACTCAAACATAATCCAATCACAACAACTAATTAGCGGTTCACAGTATTTTTCTATTTTTAATTATTATTTTTTGATAGATATTAGCCTAAGAGCCTAAGATATTAGCCGGAGCCAAATTACTTGGAAAACCGTAAAAAGTAACCACCACCACATCAGCACCTGAATCGTATCATTTACTTATGCAAGTGTTGATTAAATTTGCTCGTGTTTCAGCTGAAAGAGTTTTAACAAAAAAATAACCTACTGGCATCTTCCAGTTTTCATTCAAACCCACTAAAAGGAAAACGTACACTTGTGTTGCGATTTCGATATTAGGATTAAAATCAATGCCAAAATCGACAACACCATCAGTTTTTCTACCAGTCCACGGGGTTTGATGCCGAAGTGCCATTTCATCTGCTACAAGAGTACATAATAGTTGTTTTCCTGAAAAAGAGCTTTTTTTCTTCAAAATATTGAAGGCTTGTTGGGTAAACCCAGGCGAGTAAGAAGTACTTTCATACCACTTGGCTGATACACGTGGATGTGGTAAAGCAGTATGAAACACACTTCTAACATAGGAAAGAAGTTATACATAGGATATGTATAAAAAAAGAGGTGTGCGTCCCTTTATTTCACTTTGCAGCTTAAACTACACGTGGCAGACGCATAGTTTTTGTATGTCGCAATAGATATGAGGCTCCCATCCTGCACTATGGTGATTGCAAGTTGATACCTATAAGGGTGTAGAAGATACGGGGGTTGAAACATGTGATTTATAAAAATGTGAGATTATCATTAATCTAAAATGATTTGGATTGTTCTAGACAATTTTAGATTGATCTAGAATATTCCAGAATGATAAAGAAAATGTGTCTTTTATATGAAAAATTATGAAGTATTAGTAGTGAACTAGTGATAGATTATTAACATTAGTAAACAACTATACAATTAAAAATGACCCAGCGAAGCGGGTATTCACAGCTAGTTATCGATAAAACTTACACAACACTATTCTTTACATATCAATAAGCCTGCATTATTTTACTCAAAAAATCAACAGCTGTTTAATGAAAATTATGATTTACACAGTTATTTTAGTTTTAGTTTTTAGTAATAAATTATATTCTGTATTTACCAATCTTCGTCTAGAGGAAATCTTGCCATGAATATCTTTTATAAGTTATAACCGACCTTCAAAAAAACCAAAAAGAAGGTTATCAATTCGACGTGTATTTCTTTTTTTTTTCCGATGTTCCGCTCGTACGTCGCCATCCGCAGACCAATTTAGACGAGTGAGGTGTCAAACGATAGGGTAACTCGTCGAAGTGATACCATTTTTTTAAATTGTTACGATCAATAGTTTTCAGGATATTGAAAGAATAGTTTCAAAATCGGACGAGAAATCGCTGAAATTCGCGCGACCGCGTCGTACTTATTTGTTTATAAGTCAGTGACTCTCTTTGCTAGTCATAGGACTTATGAATCCATATATAATAAAAAAGCAACAGTTTTATGCCCGAATTTTATTTATCAACACTATTTACGTCTTTTATATTTTATAGTATGTTCATTTATAATACAAAATTAATTTTTTACCTACTTTTCAGTGCGTTTTGAGGTCGGTTTCATTTTTTTGTTTAAAATTAATTTTTTGGCCGTCAATTCGACAAGTTGTTACTCCACAAATTTCGCAATTTTTCTTTTTGAATCCACTCATTTTTGCCTATGTAATTGTCTTGAGTACTTTCTAGACGATCACTACTGACTACACCAGATAAAGTGTAAAGATCAAAGATCCGACGTCTCACAGACGCAAAAGAAAAACGTCAAGTCAACGTCAACATGACACGGCATGGCGGCCAAAGATGGCGGCGAAGTACAATCCGCCTAAATTCTAATGTCGTCAATCACATACTGCTTTGTAGATGTCGATGTTTTTTCAAACTTAGACGGGTTAAAACTTCGCTTCGTAGTCATAGAATCGTTTTTTTAACTTGATGTTGCGCCAGGCTAATGCGTACAATAGTATTGATTCATTGAAGTACCTATTAACTATTGAACATTTTCTATTTATATAATAAATCATACAACAATCTGATGTGAGAATTGAGATTTCATTGGTTATTTGACGCAATATTTTATTAATTAACTTGCTTATTCATCATGCAATAACTCCGAGAGGCGGCCGTGTTTACAAATAATTGGGAAGCGTAGACTGTAATACAATGAAGTGGTTTTTAATAATAAATTCATTATTTATTTTAACGGCAGCTAAAAGCCAAGTTAAGGTAGTTCCTGGTTACGATTGTCAATTTTGTCAACCTGAACAAGTACACATTGCTTATGGAAGTAAGTACATCATTTTTTTACTTTTCGTTTAAAGGTATTGTAATGTAGATAGATAATTGTTTTAAACGAACTTATCATAATAGGTATTGTTGTGTCACAAATCACAATGCTATTTTATTTTCAATTACCCTAGTCATTAAGTAATTACCCAACTAAAAAGACTTGAGATATTTCAACCATCTCTGGAGTGGTTAATGCATTTTTAGTATATAGCGTCTTGCGCCAGTTTTGGGTTTGAATCTTGGAAAAACGGAACAAATGTGTATGTCGTTGATTGCGCCTACAAAGAAAATCATCAGTAATTAAGATAAATAAATATGTCTGCCCTCAAACATGAAATTTGACAAGTTTTTAGGCTGACCTCTTGAACAACCAATAATAATTTATTGGTTTGTTAATACCATTCTTTTTAAACTAAAATGAAATTATGTATTTTGAATTATGTATTTGTAATTTTTTCTATATTTTTTTATCCTAATAAATAATCCTAAGAAAGTCACTAAATTTACAAACTTTTAAGAATATCTGAAAACAATTTTCAAGTAATTCAGTCAATCTATTTTACATGTTTTTTTTCCACTGTAAAAACTACATGTTTTTTCTTTATTGTCATCCTGTAAATAATATTAATTGATATTAACTCTTAAAAATGTTAGATTACCAGTAACCAGTAACTATTTTCTAAAATATTACAATTATATTATTATAATATTTTCGAAAACAAGAGCATTTTATCAAAACATGGTATGCAATATGTTTTGCGATAGTATAATCAGCAGATTGAGGTCAATATACAAAAACAAATATAATATTTATGTTAATTTGGCTTGTTATTTCAATGGAAACAAGTAAAACAAATTGATTACAATAATTTGTTTTATAATGACAATATATGGGCAAGGCAGTTAGCTGACTGCTGAATTATACAATGAATGTTTTGATTTATACACTGTTCAGTTCCTCAGAGTTGCTCTTTTGATTGCAGAGTTGCACTCAAAATTAATTATTTATGAATTCTTGCAATTAAGTGTTACTAAAATAATAATATATACATACATAAGCAGTACTTTGACTAGAAATTAATATAAATAAATACTTAATAAAAAAAAACTATTCCGCGCGGACGAAGTGCATTATACAAAATATCTATTATTATTTATATAGCTTTTTGCTATTGTACTCTGTTTACAGGCTATAAAACACCACGTTTCTCGTACTTTTCTGCGACTGGGCTTTAACGGAAGCAAATGAGTGTTCTTTATAATTATGATGAAATATAATTTTTCAGTAAAAAGCAACGACATCACAGTGACATGGACGACGTTCAACGACACTCGCGAGTCTCGCGTACAGTACGGAATAGGAGAGATGAATATGGAAGCTGCAGGCTCTCGCCACAAGTTCACAGACGGTGGGCCCTTGCACCGCCATATGTGGATACATCGGGTCACGTTGCCCGATCTCAAGTTTGACACTAGATATGGTATAAAACTGTACTTTTTACTGTTTATTCTATCGTGTCTTCCAGGGTTGCCAGCCATACTTTATAATAACATATCCTAATTTATTTTTGATAAATGCACTTTATACTTTTGTATAAAAACACAGTATGCAAAAATACTTTATTTCCAATATTGTGATGCGTAAAACGAAGCAATGGGCAATTACCGAACGCCAAATTGGTGGTACTCGTTGGCTCTCTTTACTTAGCCATTGACAGTTGACACCCTTTCACTTAATTGGGCGCCAACGTATAGTTAATAGTTATAAGTATTTTAAAAGGTTAAGTGATGGTTTCTTGTCCAATAATTATGCAACAAATTTTAAAGCTCTAAAACTAATAAAAACAGGATCAAGAAGTTGTTGAAATTTATCTACACCTTGCAAAGAAATAAAAGTGAAGTCCTGTGTAGTGTGGTATGGGGCAGATGCATTTCACATCTGTTTCACTGATCGATTTTTTCTTTAAGGCCAAGTAGGTGATCAGCCTTCTATGTCCTGCCAGACCGAGTTTTTTTTTTATCTCCACCGGGAATCGAACCGTCCTGGGTTCTTGGTTGTAACGGTTACACGTTTACCACTAGACCAAGGAAGCAGTGCAAGGAAATGCTCTATAATGTTATGGATAGTTTAAGAAACGAATTAGAAAAAAGTAAAACTGAGAAGTGCTTTGGTTATGAATTGAAAATTAAAATTAGGTATAAAGAATTGAAAAGTCATCACCTGACATAACATTATCAGTAATTTTTCTCTTTTTATTGATATTAGTTTGATTGTAGTGCAGATTACTGTCTGCCTAACATTTAAAAAAAAAAAGTTAATTTAAACAATTTGAAATGAAAATTATAAAGGCCAAATTACAAGACAAATTAAATAATAAGATGGACGATTTATATTCTGAGTCAATAATACTTTAGAGATCCAAATAAAATCTACTACTTAATATTGAAAAAGAATTTTCGAGGAAAACTACTGTTGACAAATGGCAATATATACTTTCAAATGCATCTGATAGCTGACCTAATGTCAAAAAATTGTTTCTTATTCACTCTCTGTTCCTGCCACTTCAGCTTTCACTGAGAGAGTTATGTCGGTAATGAATCGGAAGCGGCGAGAAGAGAGAAAAACGAGTTATTTATTTATTTAAATCTAAATTTTGAATATTAAACTAGCCTTGAAACTTTTAAAGTATAAAGTAGTAAAATATAGAAATAGAAAAATACTTTTTTTTATCTTCCAAATACATTTTTTTCCTATCCAAATAGTTAGATAGTTTATTTTTCTCAAACAAAGTTGGCAACCCTAGTGTGTGGTTGAACGTGTACTTTAAGGGGGTTAAAAAGTAATAGTTTCGAAATCTTAAATAATTGACGCATCTTTCAGAGTACCACGCGGGATCGGTGTACGGGTGGTCGGAGCTGTTCTCTTTCAAGACCCCTCCGGAGGGAGAGGAGTGGGTGCTACGTGCTGCTATCTACGGAGATATGGGGAATCAGAACGCGCATGTTAGTATAAAAAAAAATCTGATTCAATCTACGACATATGTATTATAATCCTACTTATTATAAACTAGCTTTTGCCTGCGACTTCTTTCGCGTGTTTGCCCGATTTAACACTTCATCCTTTTCCAAGCTCTAATCTATCTCTATACCAAATCAAAATCGGCTAGACGGTTCAAGTCTAAAAGCATTTTTAATAAGAGTAGGCATCTGTTTGAATGTCAAACTGAATTCTAAATAAATACCGATTCGCCAGTCCCTGTCCTACTTACAAGACGAAGCCGAAAGAGGGCACTTCGACGTGGTCCTTCACGTGGGCGACTTCGCCTACGACATGGACACGGACAACGCCCTGGTCGGGGACGAGTTCATGAGGCAGATCCAGCCTCTAGCCGCCTCCGTGCCCTACATGACCTGCCCCGGGAACCACGAGGCTGCATAGTGAGTGCATGCTCTCAGCTCCAGAACCCTTTTACCTCAATAATTTCGATTTACAATAATTTTCAAAATAACGCCATGATCAACCGTAGGAATGGGCTTACATTTCGTAGTTACACGCTTTGTGAATAATATATATACAGTACATTTGGTCTGGAAATAGATGTCACCTGAGGAATGGCATCAGATAGTAGGTACATAAAGACAGTTGATAAGCGATCATGAGTGTGATTCTGAATGAGAATACTATTTGTTTTGACTTTGTGTCCAGTAACTTCAGCAACTACCGCAGCCGCTTCTCGATGCCCTCCTACTCGCAGTGGGAGAGCATGTTCTATTCGTTCGACCTCGGGCCGGTCCACTTCGTGTCCATCTCCACCGAGTACTACTACTTCCTCGAGTTCGGTCTCAAGATGCTCTCCGAGCAGTTCGAGTGGCTGCAGAGGGACCTCAGTGAGGCCAACAGACCCGAGAACAGGTATATATCGATCCTTATAACTTCGAAAGGCAACGCTTATTCAAATGCTCTTATTGGCTGTTCTCGATTTAAGCTTCTTGAATATGGAGCGGTCGATACCGGGATCCGTAAATAGAATATAGAGACGAACACGAGGGGCCCTGGGTGCCTGGGTGACTCCAAGGCTTTATTCAACTATTTATTAAAGAAACCCGCGTTTTTTACTGTTACGGTGTCGCAATTCGATTGTAGTGTTAATAAACTTAAAATATTCTCAGAACTACTGTTGGACCGAAAGTAGGTCGCTGCAGTCGCACAAATATGCGGACGGAGCAGCAGCAGCAGAAGCAACATCCAGTTTTGATTATGTTTATTGCTTTCTTTTCAACGTTTTTTATGATATCACTCAAACTCCACCCTCGATACCCTTTTGTCATCCACTGTCTGCTAACAAACTGTCACATTAAGAAGGCGGATGACCTGTGAATAATGAATTGAGCCAAAGCGCGCTCTGCAGAAACAAGCGGCCCTGGCTCATTATATACGGGCACAGGCCAATGGTCTGCAGCAACGTCGCCGACGACTGCTGGAACAACTTCCTCCCGAACCGGGTCGGCCTCCCCGCCTACGGCTTCGGTGAGTGCCGCACGAGTTGGCTCATTCGACATTTTATTTCATTTTTGGACAATGCCCGAGCCACAGGTTGTTTTTATTCTCTCCAAGGTTTGTATACTCTGCTTTAACAGAAGCAGAAGTACACGTCGTCCTTTCTGATCGGATTACGTCTACGTTGTGGTGGTTGAGATGTGAAATAGATCGTTGAATAAAGCCTGCGGAACGGCGCAGCTTGAGGTGTGAGACGTGTATGGGTGCATAATGAAGGTAGGTACAGAGCAGGTGTTGCAGGTCGAGGCGGCCTTGGCTGGTGTTGTTCGGCCACAGACCGATGTACTGCAGCAATTCAGACGACATCGACTGCAGCGTCGAGTACACTAGGAAAGGTCTACCGCTCTTCGGCGCTTTTAGTGAGTTTTTAGCTCGCTTATTATTCACTTAGTTTTACTAAAAAATAAATAATTAAAAAAAATTCTGTCGCTTTATGATTATTTTGTACAACATTCAACAACATTTTTTTGATGTCATGTTCAAAAGTTATGATTTCTAATAAAAATATTGGAGGAATATAATATTGAATATAAAACAAAGTCGCTTTCTCTGTCACTTTATTCCTTTGTATGCTGAAACCTTTAAAACTACGCAACGGATTTTGATGCGGTTTTTTTAATAGATAGAGTGATGGAAGAGGAAGGTTTATATATATGTTTTATACCCGTATAGTATTGAATATTAAAGTGTTGTCTGAGCGTAGGTCTGGAGCCCCTGCTGCGCGATTTCGGCGTGGACGTGGTGATCTGGGCCCACGAGCACTCGTACGAGCGCACTTGGCCTCTCTACGACCTCAAAGTGTACAACGGCTCCCTCGAACGACCCTACGTCAACCCGCGGTGAGCTTCGTGATCCAGTCTCGACATTGTGATTACAAATGAGAATTTCTCAGTCACGACCGAATCTACGTTCAAACAACAAACAGCCGGCCGCACTGCGCGTCTCACTCATAACGCTGCTCTGCAACAATACTTACTTTCATACGGCCGCTGAAATTCAGGTCCAAACTCCTGTGAAAGGAACACTGATCTTTTATAACAATTATTGTGAACCTACAAAGGAACAGATGAACCAGTAGGTGAATGTTTTCTTCCAAATTAAAGAAGTACGAAGTACCGAAAGCTGATCGCTTGTTGCACGACTTCATTTGCAAGTCTTCATTATTTCTCATGCTTCCTACTATAATAAATAAGAAAATTATCTTCTTCATCTTTTATGGTCGGGTCAGACAGCGGGCGCGCCGTGCCGCTGGCGCGATCTTATGTACCAATTGCTATAGTAGAGGTCACACAGAGGACGAACATGGTGGCGCTGGCCTGTCAGAGACCCGCTGTCTGACCAGACCATTAATGTCGTATTTTTCAGTGCGCCCGTACACATAATAACTGGCTCGGCCGGTTGTAAGGAAGACACTGATGGGTTTAAACGTAAGAAACTATTTATCATACCGTTTATATTAAAATTATTAGTAGTAAACATTCTCTTGCTTATTTTGCTACCGAGAATAGACTGTCAAAGTTAAATTTTGAATAAGTACTATATTTGGTTAAAATGTTACTTTTCACCAGAGTACTCTGAATTTGAGCCATAGAATGGCTCGATTGTAGTTTTGCCGCCAAAATGAATAAGATAGTTGCAGAAGAAATGGAATGTATAGTTGGTTCTGTAGCTCGCCCCCCGGCGTGGTCCGCCTTCCGGTCGAGCGACTACGGCTACACTCGCTTCAAGGCCTACAACCACTCCCATATCTACTTCGAACAGGTACCTATTGCGCGATTACATCATCGCCTTGGAGGCTCTAGACATTTACCCCTTGACATTTCACCACACAATTCAAGTTTATTTTATGTAATACTAGCTGTGCCCCGCGGTTTCACCCGCGTTCATTTTCTCGTATCACGTTACGAGAAAATTTATATTATACATATTAATTAATAAAAGTAGCCTTAGTTACTCCTTATTACATCAGCTATCTACCAGTGAAAATCCCGGCAAAATCGATCCAGCCTTTTTAGAGATTTGTCGGAACGAACAGACAGACAAAAATTGTAAAAAAAAATATTTTGGTATATGTACCTTGTATACATCCATATGCATTTAGTAAAAAGCGGTTATTTTAATATTACAAAAAGACACTGCAATTTTATTTATCTGTAGGTATAGATAGGTACCTAGTATTGAAGTGTTATCTATAAAGAAGAGGACGCGGGTAACGGATGAGCCTCCGCCACTGAACATTATTCAATTCTCTGCATTTCATTAGAGTTAGTGCTCCGCGGTTTCATCCTCCAAAGTTGTTTAGAAATTAGCGCCTTCAACCATACAAACTATCGAAGCAAATGATAGGGCAATGTAGACTTGTGGGCTGACTCGAGCGGAACTCGGTTTCCAACATTTCCGTTGCTTTTCCGCAGGTGGACGTGGATCTGGAGGGACGAGTGATCGACTCCGTTTGGATCGTGAAGGACACACACGAAGCATATCTATAGAGGCCGACAGACGATCTAAGCATCGGATGTGTCGGCGCCGACACAGAGCTGCCACTTTTTCATCCCAATGTTAGAGATATTTTAAACTGTACCTACCTCTGTCGTAGGTACAGAGAAAACGATAAACTGCACAAATTCCCAGACAGCTGAAAACTGTACTTCAGTTGTACACCTCGCTTGGACGAATTCATTAAAGAAAAAGCTATTAGGCTGCACATTAGTCTCTCTGGGAATTTATGCAAGGGTATCCCTATTTCTCGGCTTAATTGACGAGTAAGAACTGAGCAGAAATTATACTCTTAAGCTAAAAAAGATGAATTAACTGAATTTTGTTAAGAATCTTTATTTTGTGATTATTGTTAGAAAATATTTTGAATAAATATTATGTATTATGTCGAATGTGGCATTTCAACGAATAAATATTTACCTACGTAATCAGATTTTATTAAATTAAATATTTTGCATAAAATGTGCTTTTTTTTAAATTGATCTACGAATAGTAGCCGGCACTAAAGAATATAAAGAGGGCAGGAACGGTCGAAGAGAATGCGATGCGGTTGTTTTGTTAGAAAGAAGCCTGACGTGCTCGAGTCTAGATCGTCCATTGTGAGATATTCTTATTTGTAGTCATCATGTTTTTGAATTGTTTTCCATTTGTGGTCGATGCACAAGTCCAATAATTGTGTGTTTGTGCGTAGAGCGCCGGTCCACTTGGTGACAGGATCTGCGGGATGTCGGGAGGGCAGGGATCACTTTCGGCGTGAGTTTCCTACTTACACTAAGCACGAGCCAACTTTTGTTCGTACGTTTTTCAACTAGACTATTTTGTGACAGACACTCCGGCCGCATGGTCTGCGTTTCGCTCGCAGGACTACGGCTACACCAAACTCAAGGCCTACAATCACAGCCATATCTATTTTGAACAGGTGCGTCCAAGATATGTGTTACATCAGAGAAAAATCGCCTCTTGTCTAACTTGGCCTGAGTTGGCAATCGAAACATTCATTTCCGCTAGGGATGCATCGGTAGGTGCATACCTATCGATGCAATAAAAATATCGCCGATACCAATTTATCGGCAAACCCAAAGTATCGTCAATATATCGGTATCGGATGCATCCCTAATTTCCACGGACTAGAACCCAGAACCTCTAATATCAGAAATGACTTTTATAATGTACTTTTTAAGTTATATAAAACTAGATCAATAATGTAATTTTTATATAACCTGATATTTTTTAAATCTAAAAAATTCACATACCTATATATGTTGTTCTAGAAGTCAGTTGATCTTGATGGGCAAGTGATCGATCAATTCTGGCTGGTGAAGCAGAACAGACGAGATCTAAGACAGCACCTAACATTGTGTTAGCAGACTGTGCGTATATAGGTACCTTTATGTATACAGCGACTGATCAAGAGTTCTGACCGCCCTTGGCTGATAAAAGGACGCGCCCTCGCCAGGAGTGTTACGGGTAGATGCAATGATGATGGATTAGTGCATACGAAGACACGATTTCATTGCACTCCCTCCGATCATAGCGACCTAGGCTGCAGCCTAATAATTAGCCTAAGGGTTAATCGGGCCCTGGGTAGGTACACAGAAATCACACAATCATAAATACGAGTCGTCCAATGACCGGGTGGGTCCCGGTCATTGGTCGATCTCATTTAAAACACACAACAACTATTCAATAAGGCACAGTTTCCCTCTTCTAAGAACAATTAGAGAAACTAAACTGCTCCTTCTACGAGCGAATGCCTTTTGTAGTATAATTACTAGTCAATAAATAATAAATGTGTTATCTGATGATAAATATTTTTAAAATTAAGGCTATTTGATATAAGTAGGTAATAATGTGAGTTTGTAAAATAACAAAATATGTTCTTATTTTATTCTAGATATATTTAAAAAATCTTTACTTAAATTAAGAAAATCACAAAAATATGTAAATAATCTGCTAAGTAGGTAGGTGATACGTTTTTCACATATAAAATCGTCGAGCACACGCGTTGTTTTATTTTTAATACATAATAGGTCATAAACAAAACAAAAAAGCAGGATACTGTCTTACGTAGCTGATAGCACTCCAATTTTGTTACCCTAATATTTGAACATGCCTCAATTACTATTCAAATAATTGCTAATTTTCTTCCCTCTTTGTCGCAAATTTGCGTGGGACCGATAGTTCTTTCTAATGCCACGGCTTTTAGCAGACAAATTTCTAAATACTGCTCTGACTTTGGGTTGTTGTGTTTCATTTATGTATAATAACTTTGTTAGGAATTTACTTTCAGCTTCTGTTTCGTAAATCTTGGCAGCATTGTTAAAAATATCTGTAATTCTCATTGCTAACTTTGGATGGACTACGACACTGCAATTTCTACTGTGATTGAAGGGATCTTGTATACACATCATTGTATCGATCCTCAATGGTTGACAAATATTTCTGGTTACATTTGTTTTATATAATTCAAAATCTCTCAGAATATTACTATCTAAACTTGCAAATTTTTCCCTCTCAATTAATGTTCCAGTATACAATGATATAATACATTTTTGGAAATTTATTTTTTTATAATATTTGAAAAACTCTCCCAACAATGTGTATGAACTATCATTATTACAAGATTTACCAATAGAATGTGAAAATGCAGTGTTCCAATTATCTTCTATATCTTCTGCTATATTTTGTTGTAAGGATTGTATTGGAGGTAAAATATGTTTTTGTTGTAAGTAAAATATGAAAAGCAATGTTAGACTGTAACTGGACATTAAATTCATGCCAGTAAAACTGTGAACTTTTGACCAGTATTTAATGAGCACCGTGAGAGGAAGTATTCGTTCATCACTAAATATCAAGTACTTAAGAAGTTTTGAATTTTTGACTGCAGCTCGAGTGGAGAAACTCACATCGCAGTGTGTATTTGTCTGTATATAAGTGAAGTGGACAATTGGAACCTTTGCTTTTGGTATACCAAAAACATTCTTAAACTTAGGGTTTCTCTGTAATATTTTGCGAGCTTCCATCACAAAAGTTGCCCTCGGCATATCTAGCCATGGTGGAAGAGTAATGAGAACATCAACATCACTACTTCGGAGTGCCAGACCTGTTACTATTGATCCGAATACCTCCAGTTGTGATCCTGTAATAATTGATTTTACTATAATTAGACAATTTATATAATATAAAATGAAAAAACATTTACTGTAAATTTAGTAAATTACCTTTCCATGTGTTTCCAAATATATCTTGTAAATCATTAAAGAGTAATTGTAAATTTTCTACTTCATCTCTACTCATACGAATGTAGTCCAGAACTTTTTTAAGCTGTATATCAAAATCACCATCAAACTGTAGCTTTCTTAATGAAAGTATTTCTGCAAAAGATTATTTAAAATTATAAACTCACATTAAATACTGAAGTTCAATATGTACATGACTGAACAACCCACGAATAACCCCAATTACCGAAATAACTCAATTTACTTACCTGTATCCATATTATTATTCATATTTCATAATCCTTTACTTATCTTCTATCTTAAAACCAATTGAGAAACTTCTAAAATAATTATTGTGATTTTAACAATGTTTCTAACTTTTAAGCCCCAACTATGCCCACAGCTTATATCCAATAAACTAGTCTAAAATCTGTGGACTGTCAATTGCAGAAACATTGTGTTCTGGTTAAAGGGAAAAAGAACGATCGCTGTAGAAAGTAGTGGTCCCAAAAATATGGACAAAATATTATATAAATGATCGCTAAATTGTCTCAATTCAATTAACTTCATCTACTAGTACATAGTATACCTACATACTCATAAACAGCTAACTTCGCACTTCGCAGATATTAAGCGATCTCTAGACGATCATGCGGCAAGACATGCGTTTACGTTGCACATCAATCATTTATCACAATTCAGCCTGAATAGTATAGGTAGCGAAGAGGAAGTCTGCTATGCAGAAAAAAAAAACAAAAAAGATAACTAGACGGTGGTCAAAGCAGTGGTACTTATCAAGACACTGGTTTACTCACGACCATTTACAAAGAGTGCTCTCCAATACAGAGCCTAACGATTTCAAAAACTTCCTAAGGATGAACGAAAGTAGGTACCTACGAAAATTTGTTAAATTAAATTAAAATATTTTTCTTGTTTTTGTCCATGTATGTTTTACTCTTCGAGTCCCATAATTCTGGACAATCTTTATACATAGATATTAATAACAGAATGAATCCTTTCGCATCTGCGCTCGCGTTTACGTCATCGTTGGGAAGCTCTTGTCCACCGTATATGTCCCATATTGACGCCGTCTCGAAGCAAACTGAAGTTTTGTTTTTCGGTTTTACTTACCGATGGCAACGCGGCTGGTGGCTGAAAATTGAATTATAAATTGTACAAATATTAAGGGACAGGCGGGCTCGGGGCTAATAATATATAATGCTTTAGTACTTCTACGTAGCAATCGTTCTCCTTCCCTTAAGCCATCACAGATTTCGCTATAATATATATTAATATACCGTACTATAATATGTATTATAGCAAGCTACCACACACTGAAAAAATATGTATTTTGCCTTCATTTTTATGATGGTCGCCCTAGTGCCATAATATATAGTAACATACAATAATATAAATTACGGTATAAATTATTGTATATTACTGTGGCAACACCGCAGTCCGGACGGAAAACGCGTCTAGAGCAGACTCAGACTGCAGAGACAAGATCGTTGGATTATAAGATTACAAAATAATGTCGTCGTACGCGCCCGACTTTATTTCTACCATGTAACTACTCATGTTTAAACTAATGAATAATTAATATTGTGTATAATATAAATATTACAACAGTGCCTGGTGTATAATAATATTAAACATCTATTCAGTACAGAGGGTGTATCCTGCAAAAGAACCGTCATTTGGTGACCCCGTTCGTCGAACAGTTTTTTCATAGTGTGTGCGACGCAATAAACTATGTACTTGCTGCTGCCATTACGAAGTAGTTTTTCTATAGTACAGTTTCGTGTTTTTGTGTTTTGCGGAGTATATAGAAGGTTCTATACATTATAAACTATGCATTTATGCATCAAGTTCCTACAGGTATGAGCAGCAACTTGATATATCTCCCTTGCGCCCATCTACCAACAAGTGTCGCAAGGTGCGACATACTTACGCACGAGACCTCATGCGTATGATGGTCCCCTGCTCCACTCCTGAAGGGCATACCCGGAACGCTACCACTACGAGTTCTCCCGTTTCTGTCACTGCAGGCCACTGCCTGCCAAGCAGATAACACCTGGAAACACTGGCTTTCCCTAGTGAGGTACCTTTTCTTCAGACACTGGTGAGAATTTTTACTTTTTAACTTTTAGTGTTCCAGTGAAAGTGCACAGTTTGTTTACCAACTGTCGCCAACATTAGTTTTTATCTGTTGTGGTGTGTTTTAAGACAATATTTCAATTGTTTAAATCTTTATTTTACTTCTAATGAACATTAAACAATATTATATTAATATTTCATTTACTGGATCATACAGTTGCTTCACGATTAGTTCACGTACGCCTTCATGTGCACACGCTTAGTCATCATGTCGTTAGACACAAAAATTATGGTTTTTAGATGAAGATGATTTTAAAATATACCTGCGAATGAACCGCGAAATCTTTAAAGGTTTATTAAATTTTTAGTTAAACCTGTAGGAGGATAATGGAAATAAACCAGCAATTCGGTGTTTAAATTAAATATATTTTACCAAAAATATTACGGAGACTGTAGCCACTAATCACGAATCAATTCAATCATCAAGAATTAATTTTTGCACATCCGAGTCAACTGACCCTCTCACTACAGAATCAAATGACAATACAACTAGTACCAGACAATTGACAGTTTCACTAAAGAATTAAATAACAATCCAACAAAAACTCTCATCACAAAAAAATATACTGTTATGAGACGTCTGTTTCTGCGGAAGAGCGACTTATTGTCACGTTATGCTATATATAATATATGTTATGCCAAATATATAAATAAAAAAAAAGAAATGAATGAATATTCCAGGAATTTAATAAAAAAAAATTGAATGGTTTGGCGCCGCCTTTCAAAGAGCAACATGACAATTTTAAGCCCTTGTTGAATTTTACATGAATTTTATTTAACAACACTATTTACGTCTTTTCCAGAGGAGGGTAGACTGTGCCACTGTTCACTTCGACTGTGTGTTTATTTACGATTTTAAAATAAGATAAGTGTTTTTCTAATCCATAAAAACGTAAAAGTGAAGAAATAAACAATCGCTTTTAACATATATCGTGGAAACAGTGTTATATTTCGTGGTTGACTATAAAAATCAGGGATAAACAATTGAGTGCAAAGACAGTTTTCTTGATACCTACCGAACAATTCTGCAAAGTGAACACTAAACGAAACGGAGTTTCCATCTAAAACGCTGAATACTACTAAACAGAAACATAGAAAACAGTGTTATCGCACCTTTATTCATAAACTGCACTAACACAAAATTTTAGTTTTGTGGGAAATCGCATTTAAAGTTTGACGTGTTGAGATCGACGACTTCAAAAAATTTAAAAAAAAAATAATAGATAAATTTGGTCAGTTACAAAATTAGATATGTGTAGCTTAATTAACAAAGTATTAGAATGAGGCGGAAAATTATTATGTTTTTATCAAGAATACACTCTATAGTAGTATTTAAAAAAAAGTTCCTAATTATTTCACTTTTTACTAAAATATGTAATCGAATAATTTTGATACAAACGGAGTTACTGAAAATATTGCAGTTTTATATTAAAATTATCTTGTTAGTATGTGAAATATTTTGATTACTTGCAGTATTAAGATATTAAAGGCATGAATTGCCGACGAAATATTCCTAATTATTACTTTCTTAATTTTAATTCATTATAAATTTCACAGGTAAGTATTATTTTTAATAAAATAAAGAAATATTTTTATGTTTTCAGTCATGTTTTATTATTAATTATTTAAAAAGATTAGAATTATATTATTAGAATTATTTTAGTAACACCACTTAATGATGTCTTAGTAAACAGTCCAAATACTTCTGTGTATACCTACTTCAAAGTATTGTTGGTAATGCAATTATGAAGTAAAAACTTCTGATTAAACTTCAGAGATATTCATATTATTAAAAACAAAAAAAACCCAACAAGATCCTTATAAATTAACAAAATAATATTCATAATTAAACATAAATCGTATTAGTTTTCATATCACACTAAAAAATAAAATATAATGAGATCTGGTTGTAAAACTTAATGTAAAATTATTGTAATTAAAGTATATTATTATAAAACCCTGCATAGAAAGAAGGGATTAATGTTTTGAAATCAGCTCCCTTAAATCTTTCTTTTTGTTTTCACTTATTTCTTGTTTATTCAAATAGGCACCTTGAAGTGTTATTTCTGTCGTTAGTTTCATTTTCTTTCGTTTATTTCTTACATTAACTTCCTTGTAGTCTTTATCCTTGTATGATATCTTGTAGAAAAATAAGGAAGGGTTTTCTTAAGTTATTTTTAACACTTTTATTTCATTCCAATTAACATTCTGTCCATCTGTATTTATTGTATAATTGTATCCCCACTCTTCTTGTAACGTTTTCAAATCATAAAATGATTGATTTCTTCTCATGCATAATTAATGGAGGTTGACCACCACACATAAACGGTATAAAGGTAGTTAGGTTAGGTTAGGTTAGGTTAGGTTAGGTTAGGTTAGGTTAGGTTAGGTTAGGTTAGGTTAGGTTAGGTTAGGTTAGGTTAGGTTAGGTTAGGTTAGGTTAGGTTAGGTTAGGTTAGGTTAGGTTAGGTTAGGTTAGGTTAGGTTAGGTTAGGTTAGGTTAGGTTAGGTTAGGTTAGGTTAGGTTAGGTTAGGTTAGGTTAGGTTAGGTTAGGTTAGGTTAGGTTAGGTTAGGTTAGGTTAGGTTAGGTTAGGTTAGGTTAGGTTAGGTTAGGTTAGGTTAGGTTAGGTTAGGTTAGGTAGGTAGGTTAGGTTAGGTTAGGTTAGGTTAGGTTAGGTTAGGTTAGGTTAGGTTAGGTTAGGTTAGGTTAGGTTAGGTTAGGTTAGGTTAGGTTAGGTTAGGTTAGGTTAGGTTAGGTTTGGTTTAGGTTAGGTTAGGTTAGGTTAGGTTAGGTTAGGTTAGGTTAGGTTAGGTTAGGTTAGGTTAGGTTAGGTTAGGTTAGGTTAGGTTAGGTTAGGTTAGGTTAGGTTAGGTT